>OX459103.1:7659841-8259841 GCA_949775045.1 Metridium senile | reverse complement strand
CAATGACTTGATATTGATGATATTGATCATGAGGGCGATAATGGTGATGATATTATGATGATCGTGATGACTATAATAACTGTATCAACGTACAGTGTCTGTGATAGATGAAATGGTTTTGGCATCCTATATTCTTGTTGTAGTAGTCTTGGTATGTCCTTGCCTTTGTACTTAGGATAAGGTGAATCACCTGAACGAATACAGCCAAATGTATCAAGTTTTGCATCAAACAATGTCATCATATACATGTACACAACTAACGTATTGTTTTATATCAAGAACTTACCAAGTGTAAAGATTTCCCATAAAACAATACCATATGACCATCTGAAAATGTTTTGATCATCAAAAATGTTATAAATTTTGTAAAAAGATGATAAATCATAATACCGGTCTGTGGCAAATATTGGGAGACTAGGTTCCAGTGACCTGATTGGCTGAATTGGCATATTTTCGAACAACAGCTTCGGGCGAAATTTTTGACATTTGTATATGTTTGTTTTTCGTTACTTTTTGACAGTCTTAAAGGATATTTTGGTTTTAAAATCAGATTTATAACTACTTTAAGCTTTGAATAACAGAACAAGATAGATGAAGGCAAATTTTCTTGTTAAATATTTGAGTAGAGCGACCTTTTTACGATTGAGCATACTTCTTTATGTGGATTTTATGGCTTATTTTTGTGTCAAAAAAGTGACGAAAATGATTCATTTTGTTTTCAAAAATGAACTTTCCTAATTTTCTATTACGCCTATACCATGGACAAAAATACAAGCTTCAAAATGATGGTATTGGCATCGTCATTGGAGTAGCAGTTTCTGCAAACACTTCGACATAGTGGGTTGTTCTCTAAATTGAAGACAGGCATTTTTCAAAGACGAAGGCTTGATATTCAACAGCCGATTTGCACAAAAAGATTGCTTAATCTCCAGCTATTGAGGTAAAAAGACTACTGCTATACTCAAAAAAGCTAGATTGTATCATGGTTGAATTAATTTTCTGTAGAGATAAATAAAACTTTGCAAAAACTTGAAAATGTCGCGACACTGTTGTTGTCGAAACGGCAGCCATTTTTCGCTCTTACTAATTTAAGCCTCGCAGAGAAATCTTCATAGTATTCTTCCAGGGGTTTCAACCTTAAAAATACATAGCCTATACCATGCAAGTATGGCTAGGAAATATCAAAAGCATTCATTTGAAGTTGTAAAAGTTATCTGTGTTTCAAATACTTCGACATAAGCTACACGGCCGGCCCATCAAAAACGACCAAAACTTCGCCGTTGTTGACGTTATATTAAACTCAAAATGATATTTGTGTGTGATTTCTGAATTTATTACCCTATTCCAGCAATCAGTTATTAGTAAAACATATTTATGAGTTGTTCAGACCATTTTGATATTTTGATAGCTATTATTTTGTTTAGAAATGAACATATTTTGTTGTAGTTTTCTGAATGGCTTGCCATAAAATTCGCGCGAAAAACCACATCACACCCCTCCCTCCTTCCCAAAATTTTATAAACGCGCGCGAGGCCCTGGATACGAGTAAGTCATTTGCCACAGACCGGATAATAGTAAATAGTGATCAGATCATCATTATCATAATTTATGATAATATATATGTAATATGTAATAGAATTGATAATTATGTTTGATTATGTGTGAAAAGTTATTATGTTTGGTAATTTATGATAATTTCCTTACACATCGCTGGCGATGGACGACTGTCAGTGGAACAGAGACTCTGGTGGCATCCATTTCACAGGTAACCGAGCCTTGGATAAAAAGATTAGAAATATTTATGTTTTGAGATTTTCTACATCGAAATATACTGTTCTTCGATCTTGATACCGGGCAAATTACGAATATTATTATTTTTATGCAGATTTCTGTTTTTTTTTATTATATTGTATTAAGCTATAAACATGTACATTTTTTCCTATTAAATGTAGTTTTAAAGCAGATTGTTTGCAAACGTCCCTGCTATTCACAGAAAGTAAAACACAAATTGTTTATCCTACCGCTTTTGATCGAGTGTAAACATCATCGCTGACTTTTCGTGCAAGTCCAAGGTCTGATATCTTACACATTTTGTTTTCACCAACAAGAACATTGCGAGCAGCAAGATCACGATGGACACACTGAAGTATAACAACAGATAAGTAAGTAAGTAAGTAAGTATGTATATAAAACGTACATAAGTAAGTAGAAAGTAAGTAAGTAAGTAGTAAGTTAGTAAGTAGGTATGTAATTAAGTAACTAAGTACGTAAGTAATTGAGGAAGCAAGAAAGTAAGTAAGTAAGTAAGTAAGTAAGAAGGTAAGTAAGCAAGTAAGTAAGTAAGTAAGTAAGTAAGTAAGTAAGTAAGAAGTAAGTAAATAGGTAAGTAAATAAGTAAGTAAGCAAGTAGGTTAGCAAGTAAGTAAGTAAGAACCTTATTTTGTGCCAAGAAGTTCATCCCATCAGCAATCATCCAGGCGAACTGTAACAAGTCACGTGATGTCAGCTTTCCCTCTGGACGAAGATCACCCGAACAATACGTGTCCTCGTAACCACGTGACCTTCTCAGGTAACCAAGGAGATCACCATAAGGCAGATACTCGAGAATTATTATCATTGGACCTGGAATATAAAATCAAATATTACTCAAACATTAAACTGAGCTGGTTAGTGGGATGGTTGGTTGGTTGGTTGGTTGGTTGGTTGGTTGGTTGGTTGGTTGGTTGGTTGGTTGGTTGGTTGGTTGGTTGGTTGGTTGGTTGGTTGGTTGGTTGGTTGGTTGGTTGGTTGGTTGGTTGGTTGGTTGGTTGGTTGGTGTGTTGGTTGGTTAGTGTTGGTTAGTGTGGTGGTTGGTTGGTTGGTGTGTTAATTTGTGTGTTGGTTGGTGTGTTGGTTGGTGTATTAGCTCAGTGTGTGTTGGTTGTTTTGTAAATTGTAAGTTCACTTACCACCAGATTTAGTACAACATCCCAAAAGTTCAACAACACGTGGGTGACGTTCCAGTTTCATCATCAGTTGCAGTTCAGTCAGAAAGTCTTCTTTGTCTTTATTACCGGCATTTTCTGCAAGCAAGAATAAAATTGAGCTTTATATATCTGAGACACCTAGTAGACTCTATTTTTACAACAAAGCCGAACAACTGTGAAGAAACAGAAAACGCAGCAGTAGTAATCGATTGAGATATTGAGGACGCTGGAAGACAAAAGAAGCGTTTGGAAAAGCACGTAGTCTCAATTTTTATTTTTTCAAGTTATTCCTATGTTGCTTCCTGGATAGATGTTTATAACTCAGATATATATCCACAGTTACTTTCTATCTTGACATGATTTGTCTCGCAAGAAAAAAAACATTATGCCTAATGACTTGGTAAGACCAACAAGACAATAAAGTTACCTTTAAGAGTTTTAACAGCAACGGTTACTTGTCCAGGATGTCCATGCAAACCAATAGCAATGGCTTTATCAACACAACCAAAATTACCACTACCAAGTCTTTTAATGACTGACAGGTTCTTTCTTGGTACTTCCCATAGTGTATCGTCCAGTACATAGGCGTAATTGTCGTCTGTTTCCCCTGGTATGTTTTCTAGAATGATCGTCTGATTGTGAACATTACTAACAGGGATATCTGTTTGTTTCTGATTAGAAAAATATTATCGTAAATAGAATTTTAGTTAAAAACTTAAAAAAAAAGTATGACTCCTTCTCCTTCTCCTTCTCCTTCTCCTTCTCCTTCTCCTTCTCCTTCTCCTTCTCCTTCTCCTTCTCCTTCTCCTTCTCCTTCTCCTTCTCCTTCTCCTTCTCCTTCTCCTTCTCCTTCTCCTTCTCCTTCTCCTTCTCCTTCTCCTTCTCCTTCTCCTTCTCCTTCTCCTTCTCCTTCTCCTTCTCCTTATTTTAATTGACAATGGAATAAATCCTTTCAGATGGATTCTTACATTTTTTGGATTCTCATTTCTGTTTAACAGCCCTCTTCTTTTCAGAATATAGATAACAGCGATAACAAAAACTATAACCAGTAAAAGAACAACTATCGAACTGAGTACTGGCACAGTTACATCTGTTTTCTGACCATCAGAACCAGCTTTTTTCTCTAAACAATTTAATTAAAAACAATTATTTCATCACACATTTTGAATGAACACACTCTTTTGCACGTAAACTCCACTAAAATGGATAGTTATGCATACCAAATTTACAAAAGATAAATGAACAAAAATTATTGTAAATATGTTTTTATAATGAAGAGTATAACCAGAAGTTTAACTATCAAGTTATTGGTTTGATATTTCGGATAGACTCCGCTATCCATCATCAGATTTACAAATACTATCCTTTCACCAAACAAAAACAGATACCTTGGCTTTTGTTTAGTTCTTGAGTGCTGGCAGGTCCTAAACCAACTTTTGTAGCAGCACGAACCTGTAAAATAATTACTTCAACATGGTAATATCTGTACAGAAGACGATCCACAGACTATGAAGCAAGGCCTATGGAAAAGCAGGGCCAGAAAAGCAAAACAGGCACTGATCGAATAGGCACCAACACTCAGCTTGATTCAAACCACTTGTCTACATTGTAACTGAATCCTCTGAAAACGCGGAGAAAACACAAACCATCTTCGATCGTACAGCACCCACTAAAACAAGCAGAGAATTCAGAGAATAACAATATTCAACTTGTAGTACAACTAAATATCTCCAAGACCAACCTGGAACAAATACTTTGTTTCTTTAGTGAGTCCAGCAATAGGAGAACTGTTTTCAGTTGTGTTTAAAACTTTTTTCTTTGTCTCTTCATTAACAGGATAATAGCTCACTT
The DNA here is from genome assembly GCA_949775045.1 of Metridium senile. Classification (NCBI taxonomy): domain Eukaryota; kingdom Metazoa; phylum Cnidaria; class Anthozoa; order Actiniaria; family Metridiidae; genus Metridium; species Metridium senile. The sequence continues at coordinate 8,255,024 of OX459103.1, read as the reverse complement.
GATAGTTGATTATTACACCATTTGGCTCTGGAAGGGTCCAACTTAGTACCACAGAGGTAGAGCTTAGTACTATGATTTTTAACACAGGTGGTCCAGGAACTAAACAGCAAAAGCAGTGGTTTAGAGAGAGAAAAAGACGCCATGTTTTTTAATGGTCTTCATAAGCGTATTTCGGTTGCTTTTCATTATATCAATATCCATATTGTTGACAATACAGAATCAAGAACTTTTAAGTTTTAACTTTTAACTTTTAAGTTTAAAAACGTTTTCATTATATTTTTTCTGCATAAAACTAATCATGATTTCATCAACAGTGTACCTGATTCTTTCGTTCGCATCAAAGCTACTGCGTATTTTAACTTTTCCCCGTTCTTCTCAGCTAGATGACTGACTCCATTCTTAGCAAACACTTTAAACTGATGATACGTATAGGCAGATAGATGTTTTACAATAGCCATTCTACTGGTTCTTGGAGTGTGGGTAACAGTAGCATTAGTGCAAACCCCATTGCAGTTTTTGCCTTCATTGTTACACTTATTGCACACGACTTCATAGTACACTTCTGATCGTCCACCAAGGTCCAAGGGTGTGGTCCATTCTATTGCCACAAATGATGCATTCACAAAGGTGGAGTTGATATTTCGAGGTGCTGATGGTTGGCCTATTGAAAAACAAAGTCAATTATTTAAGTAACGTGCGCTTTATTTTGAAACAAAGATTGCAGGTTTCACGCATTCGACATGTACAACTGTTTTTTCTGGATAGCTAAGCTTTTGAATTATACTCACTGAACGGGGCTAGCATTGCCTAGTGAATTCCACCACCATAAAGATATAATTCTGATAAAAACTTTAAAATTGAAACCTACCGGTGCAGTTTTCAGATATCGATTCGTATTTGGTTCTATAGAAACTAGGAGCACAGTTACACTTTCTTCTATCCACATCCTGTACACTGTTTAGTGGACAAGGTTTACATGCTTTACCACTCGTTTTGTCTTGGTACGACCCACTTGGACATTCTAAAAGAACAAATTGCGGAATTACAACAATCCATCAAATATCCTACAATTAGTTTAGCCTAAGAAACGTTTCCCAACAAGTTTCATGGTCAAAATCTTTCCGTATTGTATCGTAAAAAAATAGGATTCTACTGCATCACCTCATGCAAATTTATCAGTTTGTTGTCATGGCTGTTGATTTTTTCGTTGTTGTTGTTATTGTTGTTACATCAATTGTCGTTCTATAAAGAAGTGGAAGTTTTTTTTAAAAGATCAGCATGCATGACCTTATATAAAATTGAGAAAAGCATTTTGTAAGAGAGATCAATACACATACCTTTACAATATGCACCAGAACCATTCAAATACATTCCATAACCTACATTACACCAACACTTTCCACTTATCACGTGACTACTCCATTCACCGTTAGCATTACAGTGTCCATATAAGGTAGTGTTATCAGCCAATGGCTGAGCATTAGCAGCACATGATCCTGATACTTGGATTGACCCATTTGCTGGAGCTACAGTTCGTGGTGACTGGATCAGACCATAAGGAAGAGCCATTGATGGGCAGACTGAGTAGCTTATGGTAACACTGTACAATGCAAAACATCCTCCTTGATACTGTATAGCCAGGTAGTGATAGGGTGTTGTAAAATTGGTAACAAATGAATACGTTTCGGTATTTGTCTTGCCTCTAGACAGACTTCCCGTTGTCAAATTTGTGGGTGATGTTGTACCGAAAAGTTGATAGTATTCTGGTTTTGAAGATGGCTCTGGGATTGAATGAATACCACCAACAGGGCTGTGTTGTGTTGAGGTTTTATAAATAAATAGTGTTAGGCTTTGCTTACACTTGTCAAAAGACCCACTAGAGCAGTCAATAACCGAATACTGTACAGTAACATCGATTCTTCTTGCATCGCCGACCAGGAACACATTACTTCTTATCCATCTGTTTTGCTGTGAACTTACATCACATGCAGTATAATATACTACTTTACCAACTACTCCATCGCCTTGTTTGGTCCACTGAAAACAGACATGTATATTACACAAACCAGCTTTAAATCAATCAGTAAATTAATTATATAGTCAATCAATCAGCTAATTACTACAGTATAACTGAATCAAACAATCAATCAAGAAATAATCCCTTAAACAATCACTAAACTTACTATTCTAGCCGTCAAAGTTACTCGGTTCAATTGTTACCTGACCTGTCCACGACCATCTCCAGGGAGAATCTTTCTTGTATGGTACTTTTACGATGGTCTCTGGAAAATAAAAACATTTAAAATAATTCTTCAATAGAAGACGATTTTCCGTGTTATATAGCCTGATCTAAACGCGCGTGATGTTGGGAGAACACGAGAGAGCGTAGGAAAAGCACGAGCCGTTAGGCGAGTGCTTTTCCAGCTCTCGAGTGTTCTCCCAACATCACAAGTGTTTAGATCAGGCTATATAACACGGAAAATCGTCTTCTATTGCTTTTATAAAATATTTTTTTTGAGGCTAAATCAGCATTTTAATTGCTGATAAGAATAGCAATTCTCAATACGCGCGCCATCAATACGCGCGCGCACGTTTAGATAGCCTCATCCAACACGGTTTTTGACCAATCAGAGCGCGCGTACTATCTAAATAATTTTATAAAACATAATTTTGCACACAGTTCTGTACTACAACATACCATTTTTAGCTGCAGTCCACTTCATGAAAATATTTACAAGAAGAAACAATAACAGCAATTGAAAGTATGTATTCTTCATGGCAAAAAAATTGGATATCTGTAGAAAAACGTTGGCAATTACTATCAGCATCATGATTATCACTTTACTATTAATTGCCTCGTTATAATTATCGCCACCCACCATCACCATCAACTTCACTATTATCACTGATCACCATCACCAACATCATCACCATCACTATTACCATCACCATTATCAATGATCACCATCACCATCACAAATACCAATATCATCACCATCACCAACATCACCATCATCACCACCATCACTATCACCACCACCATCACCATTAATATAACCATCACCATTATTTTAAATAATAAACAATAATTATTAATAATAATGAATACACAGGTGACTATTTTAAAAATAAGAATAACAAGTTACTTTAAACAAAAATATGTATTTATTTCAAATTTCTAAAGTTCCGCAGAATGAGCTAGAATGTAATTGTGGGAAAACGTGGTAAAATAGTCTGCAGTTCTTTTACCAATCAGCGTGCGTGATTTACCGCTTTATAGTAACGCAATATATATTTGGCTCACTTGGCTGACCCCGACAGAGTTCATGCTTGAATACAGTCTGACAAATCTTTATTTATATTTTCGTTTTCTGATTGAATTGCAAATAAGCTTAGTTTGCTAGTATTAGGAATCAATACTTGAAACAATTGTAAAACTGACAATCTCTTTATAATAATAATAGCATTGGAAATTTTAACATTATTTCGTTATTGATCATAGTTTACCGACTATATTCTTATATTGAAAAACAATTACCAACATCGACATGTCGTGATCGATAAATAGCGAAAAAAGTTTGAGAATTACATAAGTTCAAAATTACTGTTTTCTAATAGTTTTTGTGAATTCTCGTTCACCATTCACCCAGAAAAATAAACGTCTTGAGAAACATCGGCCACAAAGGAAACAATTCTTCTTTCTTGTGTACAATATAAGATTCAATTTCATTCAACATTTAATTATATTTATAAAGTACAATAATGTAGTTGTAATAATAATATAAAACAACTAATAATATAATAATATAAAACAATCCGACAGGGTTTGCGAAGTAAGCATGAATAATAATTATTGTAACATCAAATCAAAGTAAAACAAAGACAAAAGGCGAACGAAAGGGAAACGTAGTTCTCGCTCAGTGTTGAATATGAACTTACAATGATGCATTCTTACCATCAAGTTAAGTTTGCAAAGCTGTTCCAACTTCTCTTGCACCGTCCTGCTTTCGAGCTTCTCAGAAAAACAAGTACTAGACCAATTTACCAACCCTAGTATATGCAACAATAATGCTATTCCTAACAAGTTTGTTTACCAAGAAACAAGTACAGGAATGCAAGACTCAATATAGATAAGAAACCAGACTACTAAACCTTACTGTGACCCGGAAACTGTGATATTATATTTGTATTGTCCAATCATATGCATGAATGCACCACTTGCATGTCACCTAGCACCGCTGTACTGCTTGACAAAAGGCGCATTCGCACAGGCTAAGCCTCGATTCAGAGTAATTTTAAATGTGTCTTCTATCCTTAAACAGGTAATATTTTCATCCTGTTTTTAAAATTTGTGAATATTTTTGTAACAAATTGAGGCTTATTCGATTCTGAGCAAATGCAACTTTCGTCTCATAGTATAGCGGCTCTAGATAGCGTAAACCTTGAGTATTCAGTCACGTCTTGTTTTCAATTAACAGGCTGTGTCAGCGGTGTCGCCTCGGATTTAGCATTTGAATCTGTTATCTCAATTTTGAACAGTTAATAATTCATCGGTCATCATCATCAGCCATCAGCTATTGTCAAAATTAGTCACTGCCATTACCATCATTACCAGCACCATCTTCTGTCAGCGGTCTTGTCTCAACAGATTTGACCGTTATTTAGGTGTCACATGCATTCTCGGATTTCTTAATTTGTTGATTCTTAACATGCTTGTGTGGTCTTCACAATACAGTTTAAGAGTCAGAATCACACCCTTTTTTATTTTATTTATTTATTTATTTAATGATATTTTAACAGGATGCTCCTTCACATTAGTGATTTTCAAGAAGGTCCTGTAAACTAATTATATATACCATATGACGTAGTTAAAATGAAGAAGGCAAATTATCGATACAAAGTGAGAAAAAATACAATAATGCAAAAATGTAAATACTGAATAAACAGTTAAATAGTTGGTTTAGAAAAAAGACTTAAGACTGGTATTCTGTAGGCATAGAGAATTGCTTGGCAGGCCAACCTCACCAAATCTCATAATATTCTATTCACAAATAGGTATTGAGGTCCTAATCCAAAAAATACTAATAGGTTTTGGAATCTCATTATTCCTGATTTTTTAGGGCCATCAACATCTTTGGTGGCTCATGACCCACATTTCAAATCCAATTTAATGGATAAAATCAGTCGGCAAAAACAACATTTTTAGTTTGTTAATCCAAGTTTTTCGGGTCTGGTCATTGAAATTGATCTTCCCTTGTACACAAAACAGCATTTTGAATGAAATAAATTGCATTTCCTAATTTTGGGCTTCCTGTGTTAGGAGCCATGTTTTTCTGAGTTATTAAAAAGCTGAAATTGATCAAATTCAAAGCGCTCTAGCACACTGGTCATATATCCAAATTAAACGATTTTACGTTTGCAAACAGAGCAACTATTGTTTTTTCATATTCCAGAAGTACAGCTCTGGCAAGACAGAGGTTGCTATAAAATCTCATGATGAATACACCATGGTTACGCGAAAACACCAAAACATACCTGCATTCAATATCAAAAATATTTCTTAGTTTACAAGATATCACTGCCAAACCAGTTAAGTAATGACGCTAAATGTCTGTATTTTCTGTTTTTGCATCGTTTTTGAACATAAATCTCACAAATGTTGCAATTCGAGGTCATTTGTAAGCACAATTTTGCAACTTTGTACCAATTTAGATCCAACAACTTCTTCTCACCTTTAGCCCCGCTATTGTCTACGACAAGACCATTTTGCAGGAATGGATAGTACTTGTCCATCTTCAGATTAATTCTTGGAAATTATCAATCAAGAAATATTGAACTAGGCAGCAAACAGGGACAATCGGACGATAGTTTCAAAGCTGATTGTAAAACGATTCAACACTTAGCGATGAAAGAGCTCTCCATTATCTTCACATTCCATCTGATTATTAGCGAATATTCTGATCCCAAAGCTTCTTTCCATTTGGCTGGGAAATCCGTGACTGATAGACCGCTAAACTTTGAATAAAAGTACAGTAGAGGCTATTCAGTAGCTTTGAAAATACAATTTCGACAGGCTGTTTACAATATTGGTATGCATAAGTTCATGGTGCATACCGCTGACCATACTCCTCAAATCTCTTTGTAACTAAAAATGACTGAAAACAGAATTAATGAAACTGGTTTGTGACTTTTTCCTTTTTAAAAAGTCCATAATTTGATCAGGTCAAGTAAAGCGAATCAGGATAATATAATAATATGCAAATATAGGGATATAATAATGATTATACTAACAATGATAAATTATGACTGATATTAATGATGTTGATGATAAAAATGGAGACAAATAACAATGATGACAATGACAAATAATAATGATTATAATGATGATGATGACAATAATAATGATTATACTGATAATGATGTCAATAACAATAACAATGATGATGATGACAATAACAATAATAATGATTATAATGATGATGATGACAAGAACAATAATAATGATGATGATGACAATAATAATGATTATAATGATGTTCATGACAATAACAATAATAATGATGATGATGACAATAACAATAATAATGATTATAATGATGTTCATGACAATAACAATAATAATGATGATGATGACAATAATAATAATTATAATGATGTTCATAACAATAACAATAATAATGATGATGATGACAATAACAATAGTAATAATTATAATGATGTTGATGACAATAATAATGATTATAATGATGATGATGACAATAATAATGATTAATAATGACAACAACAATAATAATGATTATAATGATGATGATGACAATAACAATAATAATATGATGATGACAATAACAATAATAATGATGATGATGACAATAACAATAATAATGATGATGATGACAATAACAATAATAATGATGATGATGACAATAACAATAAAAATGATGATGACAATAACAATAACAATAATGATTATAATGATGATGATGACAATAACAATAATAATGATGATGATGACAATAACACTAATAAAGATAATGATGACGATGACAATAACAATTATACTGATGATGATGACAATAACAATAGTAATAATCATAATGATGATGATGACAATAATGATTATAATGATGATGATGACAATAACAATAGTAATGATTATAATGATGATGATGACAATAACAATAGTAATGATTATAATGATGATGATGACAATAACAATAGTAATGATTATAATGATGATGATGACAATAATGATTATAATGATGATGATGACAATAACAATAGTAATGATTATAATGATGATGATGACAATAACAATAGTAATGATTATAATGATGATGATGACAATAACAATAATGATGATGATGATGACAATAATAATGATAAAGATGATGATGATGATGAGAATAATAATGATTATAATGATGATGACAATAACAATAGTGATTCATGATTATAATGATGATGATGACAATAATAATGATGATGATGATGATGACAATAATAATGATTATAATGATGACGATGATGACAATAACAATAATAATGATGATGATGATGATGACAATAACAATAATAATGATGATGATAATGATGACAATAATAATGATTATAATGATGATAATGACAATAATAATGATGATGATAATGATGACAATAATAATGATTATAATGATGATGATGATGACAATAATAATGATTATAATGACGATGATGACAATAATAATGATGATGATGATGATGACAATAATAATGATTATTATACATTTTACTAACTACATTGAATCTGATTGGCTGAGAGCACACGGCTAAATCTGAATAGCATGTGAACTTGACAGTGATAATTGCATTGTCTGTAGTTATCACTGTCAAGTTCCCAGGCTCTCTCCGTTCTCAGGGAGTTGATGTGAAAATGGCAGCGAGATTTGCTTGTTATTGTCTCTTTTACCTGATTATAATTGTACTTTTACTTTAAAAAATGTATAATAAAACAATTATTGAATTCGGTTTTCGCATGATATCGTAAATTATCAAGACCTCGAGTCAGTATTATCTGCCTCAGCCAGGAGGCTTCGGCAGATAACACAGACCTCGGTCTTGATAATTTACGATATCATACTCAACCTCATCCAATAATTGCTTATTATAATGATGATGATGATGACAATAACAATAATAATGATGATGATGATGACGACAATAACAATAATAATGATGATGATAATGATGACAATAATAATGATTATAATGATGATGATGATGACAATAATAATGATGATGATCATGATCATGACAATAACAATAAATAATGATTATAATGATGATGATGACAATAACAATAATAATGATGATAATGATGATGATCAGAATAATAATAATGATGATGATGACAATACCGGATAATAATTGTCATCATCATCATTATAATCATTATTATTGTTGTTGTCATTATTAATCATTATTATTGTCATCATCATCATTATAATCATTATTATTGTCATCAACATCATTATAATCATTATTAATGTTATTGTCATCATCATCATTATTATTGTTATTGTCATCATCATCATCATCATCATTTTTATTGTTATTGTCATCATCATCATTATAATCATTATTATTGTTATTGTCATCAACACCATTATTATTGTTATTGTCATCATCATCATTATTATTGTTATTGTCATGAACATCATTATAATCATTATTATTGTCATCATCATCATTATTATTGTTCTTGTCATCATCATCATTATAATCATTATTATTGTTATTGTCATCATCATCATTATTATTGTTATTGACATCATTATCAGTATAATCATTATTATTGTCATCATCATCATTATAATCATTATTATTTGTCATTGTCATCATTGTTATTTGTTTCCATTTTTATCATCAACATCATTAATATCAGTCATAATTTATCATTGTTAGTATAATCATTATTATATCCCTATATTTGCATATTATTATATTATCCTGATTCGCTTTACTTGACCTGATCAAATTATGGACTTTGTAAAAAGGAAAAAGTCACAAACCAGTTTCATTAATTCTGTCATTTTTAGTTACAAAGAGATTTGAGGAGTATGGTCAGCGGTATGCACCATGAACTTATGCATACCAATATTGTAAACAGCCTGTCGAAATTGTATTTTCAAAGCTACTGAATAGCCTCTACTGTACTTTTATTCAAAGTTTAGCGGTCTATCAGTCACGGATTTCCCAGCCAAATGGAAAGAAGCTTTGGGATCAGAATATTCGCTAATAATCAGATGGAATGTGAAGATAATGGAGAGCTCTTTCATCGCTAAGTGTTGAATCGTTTAACAATCAGCTTTGAAACTATCGTCCGATTGTCCCTGTTTGCTGCCTAGTTCAATATTTCTTGATTGATAATTTCCAAGAATTAATCTGAAGATGGACAAGTACTATCCATTCCTGCAAAATGGTCTTGTCGTAGACAATAGCGGGGCTAAAGGTGAGAAGAAGTTGTTGGATCTAAATTGGTACAAAGTTGCAAAATTGTGCTTACAAATGACCTCGAATTGCAACATTTGTGAGATTTATGTTCAAAAACGATGCAAAAACAGAAAATACAGACATTTAGCGTCATTACTTAACTGGTTTGGCAGTGATATCTTGTAAACTAAGAAATATTTTTGATATTGAATGCAGGTATGTTTTGGTGTTTTCGCGTAACCATGGTGTATTCATCATGAGATTTTATAGCAACCTCTGTCTTGCCAGAGCTGTACTTCTGGAATATGAAAAAACAATAGTTGCTCTGTTTGCAAACGTAAAATCGTTTAATTTGGATATATGACCAGTGTGCTAGAGCGCTTTGAATTTGATCAATTTCAGCTTTTTAATAACTCAGAAAAACATGGCTCCTAACACAGGAAGCCCAAAATTAGGAAATGCAATTTATTTCATTCAAAATGCTGTTTTGTGTACAAGGGAAGATCAATTTCAATGACCAGACCCGAAAAACTTGGATTAACAAACTAAAAATGTTGTTTTTGCCGACTGATTTTATCCATTAAATTGGATTTGAAATGTGGGTCATGAGCCACCAAAGATGTTGATGGCCCTAAAAAATCAGGAATAATGAGATTCCAAAACCTATTAGTATTTTTTGGATTAGTACCTCAATACCTATTTGTGCATAGAATATTATGAGAGTTGGTGAGGTTGGCCTGCCAAGGAATTTTTAATTTTCTTGATATTTACAGAATACTGGTCTTAAGTTAGGCAATTTTTGAGGATTGTTTAACAGCCTCGCTTAGAGTGTTCCATTCCTTAATGGCATGATATGACAGCCTTTGTTTCCCCCAATTTGTTTTTACTGTTGGTAAACGATACTCGTTTCCATGCCTTGTGTTATGTCCATGCTTATTTAATTTGGTGAACATCAGATTAGAGGATTGCAAATTGTTCTTGCATTTGAAAACATACAAACATCGATGATAGTGTCTACGATGATTTAACTCTTTCCAGTTAAGTTCCCTTCGTGCTTCAGAAGCCGATGACTGGAGAGGGCGATCCAGTATGATCTTGGCAGCTTTGTTGTCCAGGATTTGAAGTGATTCTAAAAAGTAACTTTTTAATACTTATCAATATATATTTTATCAACACTCTTTAAAAGCTAACATTTTTAACATTTGTAAAATATGTATATATACTAAACACCATAATCATATGAATGAAATAGATTATATATACAATATTATAGATATCTGCTTCAATAATCGTTGGAAATATTGTGAGTTCCTTTTCCACCAAGACACATATATATTACATATTGTTTTATTATTTGCAACAATGGCAGGGATAAAGACACAGGGCAGAGCCCCAATTGCTTGGCAATATCCCCTAAGAAATAAGATATAACGAAAAAAGATATAATTAAATAAAGATATTATGCTGTACGAATGACACAGAAAAATTAGTTTACACCTCTATGTTAAGGGCACGTCTATATTACAGACACCTTCAAACTACGGGCACTTTTATTTTAGACACATCTGTAAATCGCGGATAAAGGTCCACTCAGAAATACCGTATACAATCTTGAAAACAAGATTTCAACAGAACAATAGGTATATCTTTGATATGTTCACGGTTCCTTGCTCCATCTTAAAAGGTAGCCGGACCTTTGCATCCAAGGGAGACGAACTCTGAGCTTGCTATGATAATGACCTTTTAACACCTTGCGGGACATTTATGCATATAGTTCTATCATTGCAAACTCAACGTTCGCTTTTTTCCGACTACCTTTCCAGATGGCACAGGGGACTGTGAAGGCGGCGACTATTACATAGTTGTTCAGTCCTCGATAGTTCTCTACAAAACATCAAGTCCTCGATAGTTCTCTACAAAACATCAAGTCCTCGATAGTTCTCTACAAAACATCAAAGTTAGCGTACAATGCATCTTCAAATACATCCAAGTTGATGTAATCCTGAAAACACAAACATAGCCGTTGGTTTATAAAATGGATTGATGGGATTAGAAAAACAACTAGCATCATCTTCTCAAAAACAAAACCGTCCGCCATCTTGATTATTTATGACGTCACGATTATTTGATAAAAGCAAGTCACCTGTGTGGCATTGTAGTATGTGCTGATCTCATCACATATCAAACTGAAGGAGGGTCTGTCCTCGGGTTTATCCTGCCAACATCTTAATATCAACGAGTATCTAGATACAGTAAGAGAATCTATATAATCATGATGGTGATGATGATGGTGATGATGATGTTGCCAATAATGTTGATGGTGGTGATAATTATGATACTGATAATCGCAATAGCAATTACAATGATGATGATGGCAATGATAATGATGGCAATTATGATGATGATGATGGTGGTGGTGGTGACGATAATACTTATGATAAGGTAGCGATTGTATGATTTGACGATGCCAAGTTTAGCGATAAAAGTGCTGACGATGAAGTTGAAAATGACGACAGATACTGGTGGTGATTATGATTTCGATGATGACTATAACGATGACAGTGATCATTATGACAAGATCAGAAAAATGGTGATAATGTGATGAAGTCGACGATTAATTATACCAACGATGATAATGATGATGATGATGATGATGACCACAATGGTAATTACACTGATGATAATCTTGATGACTATAATAAAACTATATCAACGTACAATGTCTTTGATAGATGAAGTGGTTTTGGCATCCTATATCCTTGCTGTAGTAGTATTGGTATGTCCTTCCCTTTGTACTTAGGATAAGGTGAATCACCTGGACGAATACAACCAGTTTTGCATCAAACCAAATCATCATATACACAACGTATTGTTTTATATCATGAACTTACCGAGTGTAAAAATTTCCCATAACACAATACCATATGACCATCTGAAAATGTTTTGATGACAAAAATGTTATAAATTTTGAAACAAAATAATAAATCATAATAGTAAATAGTGATCAGATCATCAATATCATAATGAATGATAATATATATATATATATACTATGTAATAGAATTGATGATTATATTTGATTATGTGTGTAAAGTTATTATGTTTGGTAATTTATGATAATTTACTTACACATCACTGGCAATGGACGACTGTCTGTGGAACAGAGACTCTGGTGGCATCCACTTGACAGGTAACCGAGCCTTGGGTAAAAATGTTAGAAATATTCATGTTTTAAGATTTGTTAGATCGATATCTACTACTCTTAAAACCTGATATGCGCAAATAACGAATATCATTTTTTATGCAGATTTCTGGATTTTTTATTATATAATATTACGCTATATAAACATGTACATTTTTCCTATGAAGAGTCGTTTTAAAGCAGATTGCATGCAAATGTACATATGTCCCGGCTATTCACAAAAGTTGTCCATCCTACCGCTTTTGATCGAGTGTAAACATCATCGCTGACTGTTCTTGCAAGTCCAAGGTCTGATATTTTACACATTTTATTTTCACCAACAAGAACATTACGAGCAGCAAGATCACGATGGACGCACTGAAATGGAACACCAGATAAGTAAGTAAATAAATAGGTAGGTGAGTAACTGAGTAAGTAACTAAGTAAGTAAATAAGTAAATAAGTAACTACATTTAAGTAAGTAACTTCGAAAGTAAATACCTTGTTTTGTGCCAAGAAATTCATCCCATCAGCAATCATCCAGGCGAACTGTAATAAGTCACGTGATGTTAGCTTTCCCTCTGGAAGAAGATCACCCGAACAATACGTGTCCTCGTGACCACGTGACCTTCTCAGGTAACCAAGGAGATCACCATAAGGCAGATACTCGAGAATTATTGTCATTGGACCTGGAATATATAATCAAATATTACTCAAACATTAAACTGAGCTGGTTAGTGGGATGGATGGTTGGTTAGTTGATTGATTTGTTGATTTGTTTGATAGATGGGTCGGTAGGCTGGTTGGTTAATAGGCTGGTTGATGGGTTGGTGGGTTGTTTGGGTGGATGGTTGCTTCGTTGCTTGGTTGCTTGAAAGGATCAATGGCTTTTTGATTAGTGTGTTGGTTGGTTGGTTGCTTGAATTGGTTGGTTGGTTGGTTGGTTGGTTGGTTGGTTGGTTGGTTGGTTGGCTGGCTGGTTTCTTTTTTGTTGGTGTTTTGGTTGGTTTGTTGGTTGGTGTTTTGGTCGGCTGTAAGTTCACTTACCACCAGATTTAGTACAACATCCCAAAAGTTCAACAACACGTGGGTGGGGTTCCAGTTTCATCATCAGTTGCAGTTCGGTCAGAAAGTCTTCTTTGTCTTTATTACCGGCATTTTCTACGACAAATTATGTTTTGCATGCATGTTACTGTTTTGGAATAGTTTTATTTCAGGGCTAGTTTACATTGTGACATTAGCATCAGGGTTACGCCTTGCCTGTTGTATAAAATAACAATAAAGATGCTATTGCCTTTGTTATGTTTATATGCTTGTGTAACCATCTAAAGCAGCCCTAAGAAACAAAGTTGCTTGCATTTTGAGGGAGTCTTGTGGATAATTGTTTTTTACTAAGAGATATCCATGGCTTCCTTCCATTTCCCTCCCCCTAAAAATATATTTAAAGATGTTCAATTATTTGGTAAGACCGGCAGACAATAAAATTACCTTTGAGAGTTTTAACAGCAACAGTTACTTGCCCAGGATGTCCATGCAAACCAATAGCAATGGCTTTATCAACACAACCAAAATTACCACTACCAAGTCTTTTAATGACGGACAGGTTCTCTCTTGCCACTTCCCATAGTGTATCGTCCAGTACATAGGCGTAATTATCGTCTGTTTCTCCTGGCATGTCTTCTAGAATGATCGTCTGATGGTGGACATTACCAACAGGAACATCTTTTTGTTTCTGATTTGCAAAATATCATAGTAAATAGAACTTTAGTTAAAAACTTAAAAAAGATAAACTTTGACTCCTTCTCCTTCTCCTTCTCCTTCTCCTTCTCCTTCTCCTTCTCCTTCTCCTTCTCCTTCTCCTTCTCCTTCTCCTTCTTTCTGTATTAATTAAGTAATACATCCATAAATTATTTTGGTTTATTGTCTGAATATCATTTTAAACTTAAAATATGAAATGGATTGTTACCTCTTTTGGATTCTCTTTTCTGAGTAAAAGCCCTCTTCTTCTCAGGATATAGATAACAATGAAAGCAGCAAATACTACCACGATTAGAGCAACTATCGAACTGAGTACTGGGATTGTTACATCAGTTTTGTTGTCACCAGAACCACTTGTTTCCTTTCTTTTCTCTAAACAGTTGGATTAAGAAGATTCCTTTCAGCTTAAATTTTAAATTAAAAAAGTAAAACCCAACCATTGTCGGTGAATAGTTTTTGTAGCTAAATATATAATACTATACAAAACTAATACCATGCATATAGGGAATGATTACTATTTCTTTTTGCACAGAATGCCGCTGCATTGCAATACTTTAAGAAAACAGCGCCCGTGCCCGCACGTGGCCCGCGCAAAATCCACTGGTTTTATATAACTACTTCTATTTGAGCCAGGAAATGAATTTTAACACAGGTGCTCCAGGAACTAAAGGAAGAAAACAAACATTGACAAAACGAATAAAATACTTACTTATCGCAAGTAATCGCAAATAGTCCCAAATTTTACTTACAAAGACTTCACTTTGCAAAGACTTACTTCCGATTTGCGATTTGCGATAACAATTTGCGATTATTTAAGAAGGTCTGGTTTCATTTCTATTTTTAAAACCGGGTGCCACTAGAAAACACAGGTTGACTTCTATTGATTCTAGAAACAGGTGCAACTGAGAAAAATGTTCTTAGTAGGATATTTTGTATGATTTTTATTTTATCTTACAGAGTTATAATTTAAATCCCGGTCATAACTCACCTGATTCCCTTGTCTGTTTTAGAAGTACTACGTATATTGACTTGTCACCGTTCTTCTCAGCTAAATGACTGATTCCATTCTTAGCAAACACTTTAAACTGGTAATACGTGTAGGCAGTTAGATTTTGTACAGTAGCCTTTATGCTGGTTCTTGGAGCGTGGTTGATGACAGCACCAATACAGTCCATACTGCAGTTTTTGTCTTCATTGTTGCACTTGTTACACTCGACCTCATAGTACACATCTGACCGTCCACCAAGGTCCAAGGGTGTGGTCCATTCTAGTGCCACAAACGATGCATTCACAAAGGTGGACTTCATATCTCGAGGTGTTGAAGGTTGTCCTATTCACAAACAAATTTACATCTTAATGGTAAGAGGCCACACAACACTGAGAGGCTGTATAAAACTGAGCATAACTTTAGAATCTGAACGGGGCTGGTGTCAATTGTGCAATTCGTTTTCAGCCACCACATAAACTAGAGGCATTTATAATTGCTATGTATCCGTACAGTTACTTTCGATCATGTAATCACCGCTTGATTTTGGACGTTAATAGCCGAAACATATTTTTGCGTGTTTCATGGTCACTATAGTCAAAGTTTAAAACCTACCAGTACAGTTGTCAGATATCGATTGGTCCTTGGTCCTATAGAAACTAGGAACACAGTTGCACTTTCGTCTATCCACATCCTGTACACTTTTTAGTGGACAAGGTTTACATGCTTTACCACTCGCTTTGTCTTGGTACCATCCACTTCGACATTCTGAGAATTAAATAAAGACATCAAATCAATTCAAGAAAAACATTTAAGCAAAATTTGAAAGCAACCACAAACCTGGACAAAGTCAATAAAACCAACGGTTTCAATAGCTTCCAATTTCATTGATACTAACCTTTACAATATGAACCAGAACCATTCAAATACTTTCCAAAACCTGCATTACACCAACACTCTCCACTTATCACGTGACTACTCCATTCACCGTTAGCATTACAATCTCCATATAAGGTAATATTATTAGCCAATGGCTGAGCATTTGCAGCACATGATACTGATACTTGGATTGACCCATTCACTGGAGCCATGGTTCGTGGTAGCTGGATCAGACCAGAAGGAAGAGCCAATGATGGGCAGACTGAGTAGCTTATGGTGACACTGTACAATCCAAAACATCCTCCTTGATACTGTATAGCCAGGTAGTGATAGGGTGTTGTATAATTGGTAACAAATGAATACGTTTCGGTATTTGTCTTGTCTCTTGACAGAACTCCAGTTGTCAGGTTTGGTGGTGATGTTGTAGCGAATAGTTGATATAATTTTGAGGTTGAATTCTGAATTGAAGGTTCTGGGATTCCATTAATACCACCACCAGGATAGTAGTTAATGTACGACTTGTATATAAATAGTTTTAGTTTTTGCTTGCAGTTGGGGAAAGACATAGTAGAGCAGTCACTAACTGAATAATGTACAGTAACATCGATTCTCCTTGCATCGCCAACCAGGAACATATTACTTCTTATCCATCTGTTTTGCTGTAAGCTTTGATCACATGCAGCATAAAATACTACCCTTTCAGCTCCTCCGTCAACAAATTTGGTCCACTGCTGAGAAAGTTTTAATGTGAATACCACTCTACCCAACAATCAATCAGTCAGTCAGTCAATCAGTCAGTCAGTCAGTCAGTCAGTCAGTCAGTCAGTCAGTCAGTCAGTCAGTCAGTCAGTCAGTCAGTCAGTCAGTCAGTCAGTCAGTCAGTCAGTCAGTCAGTCAGTCAGTCAGTCAGTCAGTCAGTCAGTCGATCGCTCGATCGATCAATATATAACAAACAAACAAACAAACAAATCAACCATAAAACTCACTGTTCTAATTATAGGTTAATCATATAAATTCTTACTTGATCTGTCCAGGACCATATCCAGGTAGATTTTGTTTTGTATGGTACTTTAAGGATGGTCTCTGGAAAAATATTGCACTATTTATATTACATTATTATTCTATTTTAGAATTAACGACCTAATTTTTCATAAACTTCTGTTATTTACAACATACCATTTTTAGCTGTAGTCCACTTGTTGAACATATTTACAAGAAGAAGCAATACCAGCAATGGAAAGTATGTATTCTTCATTGCAAAACAATTAGATATCTCTAGAAAAAGATGGCAATTAATATCAACATCATAATTATCGCTTTACACTGTTAGTTTACTGATTTGCGTTTACATAGATAATAAATCAGATTCTTAGAGGAATAAAAAATATTGGTATCATCTGCAAAAATTTTGAATTTAAGAATATTAGAAGAATTAGGTAGATCATTTATATAGATGAGAATTAATAGTGGATCCCTGAGGGACAGCACATTTAATTGTCAATGTATTCGATTTTGTATTTCTAATTTGCACAAATTGTAATCTATTGGAAAGATAGCTACGAAACCATTGTAAGGGGAGACCTTTTATTCCATATTTCTACAGTTTCTTTAGTGATATATTATGATCATTCATCGTATCGAACGCTTTTGAAGAATCTAAGAAAATTCCACATGTACATAATCTATTGTCAATAGCAGTTTTAAGATAATCACTTAATTCAAGAATGGCATGCTCTGTAGAATAGCCTTATTTTGAAACTAAATTAGTATTTATATAGAATACTATTTTTATCGATGAAAGATAATAATTGATCATAAACTAATCGTTCTAAAGTTTTAGTAAAAGGCGAGAGAGTAAAGATACATGTAGTTCTATAATTGTTTGCGTCAGTCATTACTACACTTTTGTAAATTGTGAGTGATCATAGAGATTTTAAAATCTCTGGAACTATGCCTTGATAAATAGATTGATTAAAAAGAAGTGTAAAGACTTTCGAAAGCGGTTCACAGGCTATTTCAGCCATTTTATTTAGTAACCAAACACGACTTACTAGGATTCAATAGGGAGAATTTTGTACAAACTTCATTTTCGATAAACACAATCGACTAATCTAGTTGTAGTCTTGAGTACAGACAAATGCATCAAAGTCTACCTACATTGTATGTCATTTGAACTCTTGCTCGATAGAGTCTACTACTTCAGTCTTCGATGCAAGTATGGTTCTTTAGTCTTAATCCCATTGAACGCAATGTCATTTTTATTTTTATTTTTAAATGTACAGCTTAAAAGCTGTACAATTGAAAGTTGAAAGCCATGAATAACAGATAAAAATGACACTAGTTCAGAATATTGTAGTCCAAGATTGAAGTAGTTCTGCTGCTTTATATGTGAATGTAGCGCAACCAGGAATTTCATATAAATCGTTTTGATCATCAGTTTAAATAATGGAGAACTTGAGTCTTTAGGAGAGCATCAGTTTGATATCTAATATAGCTTCTTATTTTTAGATGTAACAGCTTTATACTAAATTCTCATTTCCAAAAAAAGTTCATAGATAAATTGTTATTAATAAAACTTGAAAGTTTCTAACGCTATTGTATGTAAAGTAGTTGTTCGTATATCGGAATCGTTTTTGTCATTGATGTTATTTTTGTTATTGGAAAAACTACTGGTAAAACCAGAAGAGCTTTAGGGATTTAAAGGTCAATGCATCATTATGAATTGGCTGAAAATATTAAATATCTCGTCATAAATATAGCTAGGAAAATTCGATATTAGTGCAGAGATAGCACTCACAATTTTAAAAAGAAGTTGTATGACGATGCAAAAGATTTAAGCACAAGTACATTATATGTATGATATATTGATTGTGACAAACGTTATGCATCACAGCAGCCTCTTAATCAGTAATGTCATGTTAAGACAGGAACGGTATGCTAAGTTACTCGAGGCTGATATGGAGCATTAAGGATGATATTAAAGACGAATAATTAGTGCCATTAAAAATGTGTATCTGTGAATATACACTAGCTTTTTTAATGGCTGTCTCACAAGTCATTGGATAAAATATCGGAACCAATGTATCACAATGCATGTATTTTGTATATGACTTTCAATGTATATACAAAGTGCCTTTCAAAAGCTCTGTCTTTTTACATTCCATTTTTACTTGTTCAAAAGCTGGGTACAGACATTTTCCGTTTTTCTACTATTTCGTGAGGGACTTGCTAAGCGATTCTAATTTTGCACCCTTTCAGTATATGAGCAGACGTCCACGAGCTCATTTGACAAGTTCCCCGCTATCCTGGTTGCATAGGAATTCAACAGAGGTCCTAGGTTTTGCCGATTTTTTTCCACATCCTATGGGTTATTTCGATTCCAAATTTTATTAGATTCTATGCAAATCTTTTGCATGCCTTCATGGACCTTTTCGACACAATTCTTATCCTTTTCGGAAATAATATAGAAAATTAGGTTATTGCTCATCGATCGTGCGCGTAGGTCAACGATATCATTTAATTTAAGAGCCAGTTAATTCTTGCTAGCTTCTTTAATTTTCTGAATTCGATCTGATTTCTTCAAATTTCACTAGTCAATATGAAATATTTACAAAAAACATTTAGTCTTACCATCAAGTTGAGCTTCCAAAGATGTTCCAACTTCTCTAGCACTCCTGCTTTCGAGCTTCTCTCTCAAATGCAAGTAAACAAATCAGTAACTGAATTTCTTTTAAATTTCGCGATTCTGTAATTCTGCAACAATAATGCTATTCCTAACAAGTTTGTTTGCCAAGAAACAAGTACAAGAATGCAAGACACAATATAGAGAAGAAACCAGACTACTGAACCTTGATCCGACCCGGAAGCTATGATATTATGTTTGTTATCCAATCATATGCATAAATACTCAACTTTCATGTCATCTAGCACGGCTGTATATAATTCATTGACAAGACGCGCACAGGCTAAGCCTCCAATTAGAGAGAATTTGAATATCTATATTAAATTGTTGGAATTTGTGAATATTTTTTGATAGTAACAGCGATGCTAGATAACGTGAATCTGTAGTATCCGGTCACGTCATCATGTTTTTAATTAAACGATTGTGTCAGCGGTGTCGCATCGGATTTCGAATTCGAATCTGCTGATTCTTCTATTTCTTACGTACATTGATTTCACAATGTATTTCAATTTTGAACAGTCAATAAGAGCAATCTTATCATCATCATTATATTCATCGGTCATCATCATCAGCCATCAGTATCATGAGCATCATATGTATTGTCATCATTACAAGCACCAGCATCAGCACCATCTTCTGTCAGCGGTCATCTGTCTCAACAGATTTGACCGTCATTTAGGCGTCACATCCTTGGTTTTCATAATATAATTTTTTAAAAGAGTCATAATCACATCCATTTAATTTCTGTTCTAAAAAAAACTTTTTAATACTTATCAATATATTTTATAAAAAAAAAACTTTTTAATACTTATCAATATATTTTATCAACACTTAACTCTTTAAAAGTTAACATTTTTAACATTTGCAAAACATGTATATATACTGACCAGCATTATCAGTTGAATGATAGATATTATAGATATCAGCTTCAATAATCGTTGGAAATATTCTGAGTTGTTGTACCACCAAGACACCTATCTATTACATACTGTTTTATTTTTTTTTTATTTTAATCAATTTGCCACAATGGCAGGGATAAAGACACAGGGCAGAGCCCCAATTGCTTGGCAATATCCCCTAAGAAATAAGATATAACGAAAAAAGATATAACTGAATAAAAATATTATGCTGTATGAATGACACAGAAAAATTAGTCTACACCTCTATGTTAAGGGTACGTCTATATTACAGACACCTTCAAACTACGGGCACTTTTATTTTAGACACATCTGTAAATCGCGGATAAAGGTTCCCTCAGAAATACCGTATACAATCTTGAAAACAAGATTTCAACAGAACAATAGGTAAATCTTTGATATGTTCACGGTTCCCTGCTCCATCTTAAAAGGTAGCCGGACCTTTGCATCCAAGGGAGACGAACTCTGAGCTTGCTATGATAATGACCTTTTAACACCTTGCGGGACATTTATGCATATAGTTATATCATTGCAGACTCAACCTTCGCTTTTTTCCGGCTACCTTTCCAGATGGCGCAGGGGACTGTGAAGGCGGCGACTATTACATAGTTGTTCAGTCCTCGATAGTTCTCTACAAAACATCAAGTCCTCATAAGTTCTCTACAAAACATCAAAGTTCACGTACAATGCATCTTCAAACACATCCAAGTTGATGTAATCCTGAAAAACACAAACATAGCCGTTGGTTTATAAAATGGATTGATGGGATTAGAAAAACAACTAGCATCATCTTCTCAAAAACAAAACCGTCCGCCATCTTGATTATTTATGACGTCACGATTATTTGATAAAAGCAAGTCACCTGTGTGGCATTGTAGTATGTGCTGATCTCATCACATATCAAACTGAAGCAAGGTCTGTCCTCGGGTTTATCCTGCCAACATCTTAACATCAACGAGTATCTAGATACAGTAAGAGAATCTATATAATCATGATGGTGATGATGATGGTGATGATGAAGTTGCCAATAATGTTCATGGTGGTGATAATTATGATACTGATAATCGCAATAGCAATTGCAATGATGATGATGGCAATGATAATGATGGCAATTATGATGATGGTGGTGGTGGTGGTGGTGGTGACGATAATACTTATGATAAGGTAGCGATTGTATGATTTGACGATGCCAAGTTTAGCGATAAAAGTGCTGACGATGAAGTTGAAAATGACGACAGATACTGGTGGTGATTATGATTTCGATGATGACTATAACGATGACAATGATCATTATGACAAGATCAGAAAAATGGTGATAATGTGATGAAGTCGACGATTAACAATACCAACGATGATAATGATGATGATGATGATGATGACCACAATGGTAATTACACTGATGATAATCTTGATGACTATAATAACTATATCAACGTACAATGTCTTTGATAGATGAAGTGGTTTTGGCATCCTATATCCTTGCTGTAGTAGTATTGGTATGTCCTTCCCTTTGTACTTAGGATAAGGTGAATCACCTGGACGAATACAACCAGTTTTGCATCAAACCAAATCATCATATACACAACAAACGTATTGTTTTATATCATGAACTTACCAAGTGTAAAGATTTCCCATAAAACAATACCATATGACCATCTGAAAATGTTTGAGGACAAAATGTTATAAATTTTGAAAATATATAAGAAGTGATAATAGTAAATAGTAAATCAGATCATCAATATCATAATTAATGATAATATATATATACTTAAGCAATAGAAGTCAGTTCCTATGACTCTACCGGTGAAATAGAGCACGCGGGATGTTGGGAGAAACACGAGAAAAGTTATAAAATCACGAGCTGAAAGCGAATGATTTTATAACTTTTTCGAGTGTTTCTAACAGCATCCCAAGTGCTCTACTTTTATAATATAGCAATGCAGGTTTTTCCGTAAAAACGTAGTTTTATTTGCTGATTAAAATTGTAATTCTCAAAACTAAAACCAGTGCCCAATCAACCAATCATAATCAGTGTACCATTTGAGCAATCTTGATCAAAAAGTACCAAGGTGCTGTTCACTTTCTTCCCGGGTCTTTTTTGCTAGATTAAAAGAAGGAATTTCATTTAAAAAACCGTTAAAACATAGCTTTGGTTGACTTCTGTGGCTAAAAACAAAAACCTTTAGCTGAACTCTTGCATGAGACTGACATATATACAGCAATTCAAGCGAATTTGAATTTTATTTGAGTAGTGAAAGCCGTGCCGACTGACAGCAATTTATCACTGAGAAAAAAAACAGTTTGAACAAGACAAGCTTGCTGTGTATAGTACGTACAACGTTTTGAAGTTAAAAAGAACAAAGACCACATCTACAAGATTACTTAGGCTGCTGAAAGTATGTATTTATTTACTTTTAATCAAACGTTTGCAGGTTTAAGGTTTATCAGTTTCTGTTTTCATTTTGACGAGACAATTGAAAGATAATTGTAAATCTGCCTTTTTGTTCACATTGCTTGTTTTTAAACATGGTTTATTTATAAGAATAAAAAACTTGAAAGCACATTTATAATTCTGTAATTGATTGTGTGTTTGTTTGTTTATAATAAAACAAAATATACTTTTTTGCCGTCGATAAATTCAACGAACATGCAAATTATTTGTTCAAGATTAATCGAGTTCAATTGCAATAAAAATCTCACTTATTCACTATGAAATTATCTTCAAATGTCAAGGATAAAATGAAGTAAAAATTATTGCCACTTTGAAGCGCTGTTTTCCTTTTGTTTTTGTTTGTTTTGATCAAATTCAACTTTTGACTTCTAACTTTACAGTTTGTCTAAAGGCGGCGTATTTTCAAAACCATGTCTCTGATTTTTGTCGCCTTTGAATTGCATGTCATTGCACCGTAGGCTTCAGGGTTTAGGTTACCAGAAAGTTCACTAGATGGAAAGTCTTTTTACATTTTAATAGCCGTTTTTAGTAGATGTAGTAACTTATAACAGAAAAACTCTTATTAAAATTGTGAGCTGTCAATCAAAAACCATGTCTCTACCGGTGAAATAGAGCATAGCTTTTTTGAGTGAATCAACCAATCAGAGCCTACGTACTATCTAAGCTATATTATAATATGTAATAGAATTGATAATTATGTTTGATTAGGTGTGAAAAGTTCTTATGATGTTTGGTAATTTATGATAATTTACTTACACATCACTGGCAATGGACGACTGTCCGTGGAACAGAGACTCTGGTGGCATCCACTTGATAGGTAACCGAGCCTTGGATAAAATGGTTAGAAATATTTATTTTTTGAGATTTTCTACATCCAAATATACTGTTCTTAGACCTTGATAAGGGCAAATAACGAATATCATTATTTTTATGCAGAATTCTGGATTTTTTTATTATATTATATTAAGCTATAAACATGTACATTTTTTCCTATTAAGTGTCGTTTTAAAGCAGATTGATTGCAAACGTCCCTGCTATTCACAGAAAGTAAACCACAAATTGTTCATCCTACCGCTTTTGATCGAGTGTAAACATCATCGTCGACTTTTCTTGCAAGTCCAAGTTCTGATATCTTACACATTTTATTTTCACCAACAAGAACATTACGAGCAGCAAGATCACGATGGACACACTGAAATACAAAATTAGATATTAGTAAGTAAATAAGTAAGTGAGTGAGTAAATAAGTGAGTGAGTGAGTAAGTAAGTAGGTAAGTAAGTAAGTAAATACCTTGTTTTGTGACAAGAAATTCATCCCATCAGCAATCATCCAGGCGAACTGTAACAAGTCACGTGATGTCAGCTTTCCCTCTGGACGAAGATCACCCGAACAATACGTGTCCTCGTGACCACGTGACCTTCTTAGGTAACCAAGGAGATCACCATAAGGCAGATACTCGAGAATTATTGTCATTGGACCTGGAATATAAAATCAAATATTACTCAAACATTAAACTGAGCTGGTTAGTGGGATGGATGGTTGGTTAGTTGATTGATTTGTTGATTTGTTTGATAGATGGGTCGGTAGGCTGGTTGGTTGGTAGGCTGGTTGGTGGATTGGTGTGTTGTTTGGATGTTTGGTTGCTTCGTTGCTTGCTTGAATGCTTGGTTGCTTTTTTTGGTTGAATGGATGGACGGTTGGTTGATTGATGTGTTGGTTGATGTGTTGGTTGGTGTAATGGTTGTTTGGTAAATTGTAAGTTCACTTACCGCCAGATTTAGTACAACATCCCAAAAGTTCAACAACACGTGGGTGTCGTTCCAGTTTCATCATCAGTTGCAGTTCAGTCAGAAAGTCTTCTTTGTCTTTATTGCCGGCATTTTCTGCAAGCAAGAATAAAATTGAGCTTTATATATCTGAGACCCCTAGTAGACTTTATTTTTACAACAAAGGAACAATTCTGAAGAAACAGAAAACGCGGCAGCAGTAATCGATTGAGATATTAAGGACGCTGGAAGACAAGAGAAGCGTTAGGAAAAGCACGTAGTCTCGTTTTCTATTTTTTCAAATTATTCCAATGTTGCTTCCCGGATAGATGTTTATAGCTCAGCTATATATCCACGGTTCCTTTCCATCTTGACATGATTTGTCTCCTAAGAAAACAATAAATATGCCTAATGATTTAGTGATATCAACAAGACAATAAAAATACCTTTAAGAGTTTTAACAGCAACGGTTACTTGTCCAGGATGTCCATGCAAACCAATAGCAATGGCTTTATCAACACAACCAAAATTACCACTACCAAGTCTTTTAAGGACTGACAGGTTCTTTCTTGGTACTTCCCATAGTGTATCGTCCAGTACATAGGCATAATTGTCGTCTGTTTCCCCTGGTATGTTTTCTAGAATAATCGTCTGATTGTGAACATTACCAACAGGGACATCTGTTTGTTTCTGATTAAAAAATATTATCGTAAATAGAATTTTAGTTAAAAACTTAAAAAATATAAAGTATGACTCCTTCTCCTTCTCCTTCTCCTTCTCCTTCTCCTTCTCCTTCTCCTTCTCCTTCTCCTTCTCCTTCTCCTTCTCCTTCTCCTTCTCCTTCTCCTTCTCCTTCTCCTTCTCCTTCTCCTTCTCCTTCTCCTTCTCCTTCTCCTTCTCCTTCTCCTTCTCCTTTTCCTTCTCCTTCTCCTTTTCCTTCTCCTTCTCCTTTTCCTTCTCCTTCTCCTTCTCCTTCTCCTTCTCCTTATTCTAATTGACAATGGAATAAATCCTTTCAGATGGATTCTTACATTTTCTGGATTCTCATTTCTGTTTAACAGCCCTCTTCTTCTCAGAATATAGATAACAGCGATAGCAAAAACTATAACCAGTAAAAGAACAACTATCGAACTGAGTACTGGTACAGTTACATCTGTTTTCTGACCATCAGAACCAGCTTTTTTCTCTAAACAATTTAATTAAAACCAATTATTTCATCACACATTTTGAATGAAAACACTCTTTTGCACGTAAACTCCACTAAAATGGATAATTATGCATACCAAATTTACAAAAAATAAATGAACAAAAATTATTGTAAATATGTTTGTGTGGGCTAATTTTTTTATAATGAAGTGTATATTCAGAAGTTTAACTATCAAGTTAAGTTTAACTGTCAAGTTATTGGTTTGATATTTCGGATAGCCTCCGCTATCCATCATCAGATTTACAAAAACTATCTTTTCACCAAACGAAAACAGATACCTTGGCTTTTGTTTAGTTCTTGAGTGCTGGCAGGTCCTAAACCAACTTTTGTAGCAGCACGAACCTGTAAAATAATTACTTCAACATGGTAATATCTGTACAGAAGACGATCCACAGACTATGAAGCAAGGCCTATGGAAAAGCAGGGACAGAAAAGCAAAACAGGCACTGATCGAATAGGCACCAACACTCAGCTTGATTCAAGACACTTGTCTACATTCTAACCGAATCCTCTGAAAACGCGGAAAAAGCACAAACTCTCTTTGCGCACACAGTACCAAATAATACAAATAGAGAATTCAGAGAATAACAATATTCAACTTTTAGTAGTAAGTGTAATTAAATATCTCAAAGACCAACCTGGAACAAATACTTTGTTTCTTTAGTGAGTCCAGCAATAGGTGTACTGTTTTCAGTTGTGTTCAAAACTGTCTTCTTTGAGTCTCCATCAACAGGATAATAGCTGACTTGATAGTTGATTATTACACCATTTGGCTTTGGAAGGGTCCAACTTAGTACTATAGCAGTGGAGCTTAGTACTATGATTTTTAACACCGGTGGTCCAGGAACTAAACAGCAAAAGCAGTGGTTTAGAGAAAAAAAGACGCTATGTGTTTTAATGGTCTTCACAAGCGTATTTCGGTTACTTTTCATTATATCAATTTCTATATTGTTGAAACTGGAGCATCAAGAACTTAAACGTTTTCATTATATTTTTTTGCATATCAACGGTGTACCTGATTCTTTCGTTTGCATCAAAGCTACCGCGTATTTTGACTTTGCCCCGTTCTTCTCAGCTAGATGACTGACTCCATTCTTAGAAAACACTTTAAACTGGTAATACGTATAGGCAGATAGATGTTGTACTGTAGCCTTTTTACTGGTTCTTGGAATGTGGGTAACAGTAGCATTAGTGCAAAGCCCATTGCAGTTTTTGGCTTCATTGTTACACTTGTTACACTCGACTTTATAGTACACATCTGATCTTCCACCAAGGTCCAAGGGTGTGGTCCATTCTAGTGCTATAAATGATGCATTAACAAAGGTGGAATTGATCTCACCAGGTGCTGATGGTTTCCCTATTGAAAAAATAGTAAATTGTTTAAGTTGTATTTACTTTATTTCCAAATAGAGGTTGTAGGAGTTACTCATACAAAATGTAGATGTGTTTTTCAGGGCTAAGCTTATGAATTAAGGCCTTCCTCACAGAATGTCGCTGTCATTGAGCAGTTGTATATTATATTGCTTTAAAAAACTACTACCTACTAACTTTGAAACCTACCAGTACAGTTATCAAATATCGATTGGTCCATGGTCCTATAGAAACTAGGAGCACAGTTACACTTTCTTCTATCGACATCCTGTACACTATTTAGTGGACAAGGTTTACATGCTTTACCACTCGCTTTGTCTTGGTACCACCCACTTGGACATTCTGATAAAAATTAAAGGAACAACTAAAAATGATGGAGCAATAACTTTAGCTACAAATTTGTTTGCCAACACGTTGATGCAAAAATTGAATATTTCACTATTGTCTCACAAGAAAAATAATATTCAAATGCATTATAACATGTACATTGCTTGCCATTTTATTGTTGTCGTTGATATTGCTATTACTGTAGTTGTTGTTGTTGTAGTAAAAATAAAATCAGTTTTACTAAGAAGCACACATTGTGTTAATGTTCTTCGCAGACTGTTATGGTATGATGGTGTAGCACACTTTACTTACCTTTACAATGTGCACCAGAACCATTTAAATACTTTCCATAACCTGGATTACACCAACACTCTCCACTTGTCACGTGACTACTCCATTCCCCAATAGCATTGCAATCTCCATATAAGGTAATATTATCAGCCAATGACTGAGAATGAGCAGCACATGACCCTGATACTTGGATTGACCCATTTATTGGAGCAATGGTTCGTGGTAACTGGATGAGACTAGAAGGAAGCGCCAATGATGGGCAGACTGAGTAGCTTATGGTGACACTGTACAATGCAAAACATCCTTCTTGATACTGTATAGCCAGGTAGTGATAGGGTGTTGAAGAATTGGTAACAAATGAATACATTTCGGTATTTGTCTTGTCTCTTATCAGACTTGTTGTCGACAATTTTGTTGGTGATGTTGTACCGAAAATTTGATAAACATCAGGTTTAGTAGAAGGTTCTGGTACTGAATTACTACCAGAAGAAGTGTATTTAATGGACGTCTTGTGAATAAATAGTTTTAGGTTTTGCTTGCAGTTAAGGAAAATACTAGAGCATTTAATAACTGAATATTGTATAGTAACATCGATTCGTCTTGCATCGCCAACCAGGAACACATTACTTCCTATCCATCTGTTTTTCTGTGAATTTACATCACAAGCGGTATAATATACTACTTTACCAACTACTCCAACGTCTCGTTTGTTCCACTGAAAAAGCAGACCACATTATACTATTTGTTTTTTTATTCTATATTATTGTCGAACTGAGTTTGCTCTAAAAACCAACGGGTGATAATTGAAAGCAGACATGAAATTACATGCAAAATAAGATATTATTTTTTTTCCACCACTCTTGTTTAGTCCATCAGAAATCTAATAAATACGCACTGTCTCAACTTGAATAATGGATGTCCAGTCAAATATGGCTCGCTCGATCGCTTTAATTCTTACCTGACCTGTCCACGTCCATATCCAGGCAGATACTGTCCTATATGGAACTTTTATGATGGTTTCTGTATAGTAAATATAAAACAATGACACTGACCTCCATGGAAAATTCAAATCGGCCTATATCACCAATATTCAGATAAACCCTTGCACAGTTATCCTGAATTCTGAGCGATTAAGAGGGTACCTAAAATAGATACTGTTAAACTATAAACTATGGGTTGCAAACAAAATATCCAAAAACTAAAACAAATTCACCGATTTTGAGAGAATGGTAAAGCGTTTTGAATCTAAATAGTATGCTTGCTTATATGTGTGTCCATAAGCTGTTTATTTTTGTGAACATAGCATATATGCTCTTTTGGTTTCGTTTATATATATATATATATATTTTTTTTAAATAAGGTCAGTACAGGGACTGCTGATTATCTAATATTGATAGTTTTAGCGCATTTGTTGATATTTCAAAATCTCCAAGATAAATCATTTAAAAAAATTCATAATCATTTGATCAATATTGGTGGCATTCATCTAGCTCACGTGTACGTCAATTTCAAATTCAAAAGCGTAATTTCGCATTATAATAAATCTGAAGTTTCATAATATCGTTAAGCGTTAACTACATATACTGGTCAGGTTTCAAGGTTGTAGATCATTTCGTTGTGGCGCTTTGGGCGAGCAAATATGATGGTGGTTTTTTTTGATAAAAATATATGGAGTAGTGGCCATCTATATATATATCTTATTAGACAGTTTAATGTGTAATATGGCTGGATATTTTACAAGTGAAACGCTGTATTTTAATGAGTAAAATATCCAGCCATATCACACATCAAACTGTCTAATAAGTAATTTATTATCTAATCAAAAAGTTTTAGTTCTTTTTTAAAGTAAATACTGTTTAACTTGAGAGCTAGTCATAGACGAGACAAAAAAAGGCTGCATATTTCTAGTTAGGCTCAGATTTCAGCCGTTGGGGTTTCGTGCGCCCGCGATACTCTCCCCACTAACGGCTGGGCGCATCGGCTTGGCATTGTTTTTCTCAGCCAATCAGCGATTTGCCCCTCGAAAATCGAGGGGCATAATATTAATAAATTAAAATTCATCGTGAACATTATGGCGGATAAGAGTGACTTCGAAAGTGCTTGTTCAAATGCTTTGAAATCGTTTGGTTTCGAGAAATCTAAGGATATTCAACGAAGGAATAAGTAAAAGGCAAAGATGTTTTTGTTTATCTACCGACTGGCTCAGGAAAATCATTGATTTTCCAAACAGCGCCGCTTGTTTTCCACCATGGAAGGATCCATTGTTTTGGTTATTTTACCTTTGGTTTCTCTCATGAGAGACCAAGAGAACTTCTTAACATCCAAAGACATTAAGACTGCCTTGATAGGCCAAGAAGAGGGTGGCGAATGAGTAATATGCTAAACAAATACGAAGTTTTCATTTTAAATTACGGCGGTGATTGTAAGTTGTCATTTGTATCGAAACTCGTAATTATCGTCTTTATTTAATACTTGATTTTTTTTCTCAATAAACCTAAACTACACAGCTATATTCTTAGAATAACTACATTTAAATCCAAAATGTTTACTTTCAAAATTAAAACTGGTTTATTATTCGCGGTTGTAACATATACTCAAGCGGCTCTCTAAACGAGTCAACAATGTGACTAATGTGTATCGAAACGACTCTAGCTGTAATCATCGTCTTTATTGCTTGAATTTTTTCTCGATAAACCTTAAATACACAGCTATATTCTTTGAATAACTACATTTAAATCCAAAATGTTTACTTTCAAATTAAAACTGGTTTATTATGCGCGGTTGTAACATATACTCAAGCGGCTCTCTTAACGAGTCAACAATGTGTATCGAAACGACTCTAGCTGTAATTTTACTTCTTTATTGTTTGATTATTCTTAAAATCCTATAAAAATGGACTATATACTTGGAATAAACAAAACGTTTACCATTGAAATAGCTTTTGCGCTGATTTGTCTCGATCGTTCTTTTGACAAATAACATACCCGATGGAATTGCTAAATGATATGCAGGTTTTGCTAAGAGTGTTTCGAATTGAATTCGAATCATTTACAAATTTTAATAAAAGACCTTTTGACAATCAGGCCGTTGGAAAGTTTATTTACATTAGCTTACATTTCAACAAATTTTATTTCCGTTTCCGTTTTTTTATGCTATTAGCATAATTACGTCACGGACATGCGCGACACGTTTCGAAGCCGATGCGCCCAGCCGTTAGTGGGGAGAGTATCGCGGGCGCACGAAACCCCAACGGCTGAAATCTGAGCCTAATTTCTAGTCAATCCAGTCCTAATCCTGCGATATTTTTACTCATCTATGACTAGTTGGATAATAAGACAGTATATTCAATAATTTGGATTTTATCTTACTGGAATATGTTTAAAATGGAGATTTTGAGGCAAAATCTTAATAATTTTATTTTTTAACGTTATTCAGATACACGTGACGGTATTGCGTGACAAAAATTTAACCTTCATATAAACTCGGGAACAAAGCATCAAAATAATTTGAAACTTTTTCCTGTAACTTATGTCATTGATGTCTAAAACATATTTTATAGATTTTTTTATAGGATGTATAGTTTCGTTTTGTGTTTTTGTTGACGTCACATGAAAGCCAGCAATTTTAGAAAAACGGTCTAAGCGTTTTAACGGTCAATATGATTTGTACAGTTAGTTTTAAATACCGCAACCATCATTGTCATAACATAAATTAAAATCTATTTTCGAATACGAATTTGCATACACTATTGTAATGTTATAACATACCATTCGCAGCTGCGGTCCACTTGATGAGAATACATACAAGCAGTAACAATACCAGCAACGGTGGGAAAGTACGCTTCATGGCAAAATAATAAGATATCTGCAGTAAATGATTACATTAGATTATATTGAAACCAATATATTTTATTGTCATCATTATTATTACCAACATTATCGTTATCATACCCTTATAATCAGCGTCATTACAATTCAGTAACATCATCGTAGTCAATATCATCATTACTAACATCATCAGGATCATAGCATCATATATGTTATGTATTCTTATTCAATGCAATATAAATATTCTATTTGTTAATGTCTAATTGATCACTTCCGCTTTATATTTCTAAGGCACAAATATCATATTCCAATGTAATCAATATTTACTTAACTCACTTGACTGACCTCGACATAGTTTATGCATGAATACAGTCTGGCAATACTTTATTGATATTTCTAGTTACCGATGATGTTGCCAATATGCTGTGATTTTGCTAGTAATAAATGGTTTTAAATGTATTTTCCATCGATTAAGTTTAATATATTTTAGTAGCCACAGTGAGTGTGAGTAATTTTAGTTGTAGCGATTTACAATATAATCGGTTATTTGAGCAGTCATTACTTAGTCGTGTTTGCTATAACTACAGTTAATTCACTTTAAAATCAGATATTTGATTAATTATATTCGTTTGTTTTTCAGTATTGTGTTCTAAAATAAGCTTATTTGACACTGACAATATATCAAGATAATTATAAGATAATGCTTACCATCAAGTTGAGAAATTGCGATGCCAACTTCGCTTGCTGACTGCCCAAACTTCTCTCACAAAGTCGAAACAAAAACTCAGCCAAAATGTTACTTTGAAACCTTGAAGTTCTGCTTATTAAGTAAATCTTCCTTCTATGTATTTACATTATTCAACAACTGTCTGTTCTAACCACAATTTTACATGAATAGCTTACAAGGGACTTGTGGTGAATTACATCACAAAAACTCTGACAAAATGTTACTTTATAAACCTTGAAGTTCTGCTCCAAATAATACTATTCCTAACAAACTTGTTTATAGCAGGAAACATAACCAAGTAAACAATATATGGAACGGACAAGCTACCCAATCTCGTTCTAACCGGGATCTGTTATGACAGATTCTGTCTTGTCCAATCATATGGATGAATTTAGTCACGCGCATATATAAAGCAAACATAAGTAAACAAAAGTTTATTACAACCATTTTCAAACAATATTGACAAAAATCGTGTTGTAAATTTTATTTTCGTTAATCAGAAAAACGTGTAATTTAAATTAATTGACAAACGAAAGTGATAATGCAGTTGACTAAAAACTAATAAATCGATAAAATCGATTTTTGAACAGCAATAGTAATGTCTTTTAATAGACCAGTTGCATGTCTTTAACTATTTGACAAAAGGGGCATTTGCACCGGAATACCCTCAAGTCAGAGTAATTCCAAATGTGTTTTTTATTGTTAAGCATAACATTTAGTGCTTTGCTTGGGATTTGTGAATATTTTGACAACAAATCGAGACTTAGGCCCCGTCCACACGTAGCCGAGTATTTTTGAAAACGGAGCTTTTTTCCTCCGTTTACACCTTCCGTCCACACGTAAACGGCGTTTTCGGTCACCGAAAACGGAGGTTTTCGAATACGCTCTCCAGACTGTAGATTTTTTTAGCCGGAGGTTTATCGTATACGTGTGGACGGCGAAAACGGAGCATTTTGAATACGATGACGTCAGGCTGTTCTCGTTTCACTTCTTCTTGGGCTTGTTTTAAATCTTATAGCCTACATACAATCGCAAGTTGCCTATTCAAACATTCAAGCTAATTATACAAGGAGGCGACGCAACATTTTAAGGATAATTTCGCTGATCTGGAGTTAAAAAGTTAAAACAGCGCCGTTAAAGAGCATAAACCGACGGCCAGCAAGACCACGGCGATTTGACCTTTAAAATAACATAATAATATGTAGAATACAGCCTTCCCTTTTCCTTTTCATTTACTCGCCTGTTTAGACATATTTACTATATAAAAAGCGGTTGTGAAGCGAGCGAAGTAAACAAAGATGGCGCAAAGTGTTGCGCATGCTCTGTATGGACGGCTAGCGTTTTCGAAGCGTATTCGGGTATACGCGTGGACGGGCAAATAAGATTCGAATACGCTACGTGTGGACGCGGATATTTTTGAATACGGATAAAAAAATATCCGTTTTCAAAAATACCAGGCTACGTGTGGCCAGGGCCTTAGCCTGTTAGGCAAATGTGCCATTTGTCATATAGCACAGCGGTGATAGATAACTGGTACATTCTTTAAATTATTTAAAAATCATACAAACTGAATGTCATCTTAATTTTAATTAATTAATTTTAATCTTTAGTTTAAAGCTAGGTTTTCAGTGATAATTCCGGGGTATCTGTGTTAGCTAACAATTCATTGTAGTTCAGTCCTCGATGGTTCTCTATAAAACATCAAAGTTTACGTACAATGCATCTTCAAATACATCCAAGTTGATGTAATCCTGAAAAACACAAACATAGCCGTTGGTTTATACAAAGGGTTTATGGAATTAGAACTAAGAAAACAAGCGCCACTTTCTCAAAACAAAACCGTCTATTTATGACGTCACGATTATTTGATAGAAGTCACCTGTGTGGCATTGTAGTATGTGCTGATCTCATCACATATCAAACTGAAGACAGGTCTGTCCTCGGGTTTATTTTGCCAACACCTTAACATCAACGAGTATCTAGATACAGTAATTAATAGAGTCAATATAACCATGATGATGTTGATGATGATGATAATAATGATGGTGGTGGTGATGATGATGATACTAATGATAATAATGATGATGATGATGATGATGATGATGATGATACTAATGATGATAATGATGATTATGTTGATGATGTTGCCAATGATAATGAAGATACTTATATTAAATCGCAATGCCAATGGGAATGATGGTGATGGTGGTGATAATGATGAAAGGGAGAAGGAGGAAGAGGAGGAGGATAGTAATACTTATGATAAGGTAATAATAATCATATGCATGATTATCGATGATGGTGACTGTATGAAGGGCTGATATTGAAGTTGAAAATGACGAGATACTATAATGATATCGATGATTACGGTGACGTGAATAATGGTGATAATGTGGTGAAATCGATGACTTGATATTGATGATATTGATCATGAGGGCGATAATGGTGATGATATTATGATGATCTTGATGTCTATAATAACTGTATCAACGTACAGTGTCTGTGATAGATGAAGTGGTTTTGGCATCCTATATTCTTGTTGTAGTAGTCTTGGTATGTCCTTCCCTTTGTACTTAGGATAAGGTGAATCACCTGAATAAATACAACCAAATGGATCAAGTTTTACATCAAACCATGTCATCATATACATGTACACAACAAACGTATTGTTTTATATCAAGAACTTACCAAGTGTAAAGATTTCCCATAAAACAATACCATATGACCATCTGAAAATGTTTTGATAATCAAAAAGGTTATAAATTTTGAAAAAAAGATAATAAATCATAATAGTAAATAGTGATCAGATCATCATTATCATAATTTATGATAATATATATGTAATATGTAATAGAATTGATGATTATGTTTCATTATGTGTGAAAAGTACTTATTATGATGTTTGGTAATTTATGATAATTTACTTACACATCACTGGCAATGGACGACTGTCCGTGGAACAGAGACTCTGGTGGCATCCACTTGATAGGTAACCGAGCCTTGGATAAAAAGGTTAGAAATATTTATGTTTTGAGATTTTCTACATCCAAATATACTGTTCTTAGATCTTGACACCGGGCAAATTACGAATATCATTATTTTTATGCAGATTTCTGGATTTTTTTATTATATTGTAGTAAGCTATAAACATGTACATTTTTTCCTATTAAGTGTCGTTTTAAAGCAGATTGTTTGCAAACGTCCCTGCTATTCACAGAAAGTAAAACACAAATTGTTTATCCTACCGCTTTTGATCGAGTGTAAACATCATCGCTGACTTTTCGTGCAAGTCCAAGGTCTGATATCTTACACATTTTGTTTTCACCAACAAGAACATTGCGAGCAGCAAGATCACGATGGACACACTAAAACATAACAACAGATAAGTAAGTAAGTATGTATGTATGTAAAACGCACATAAGTAAGTAGTAAGTAAGTAAGTAAGTAGTAAGTTAGTAGGTAGGTATGTAATTAAGTAACTAGTAAGTACGTAAGTAATTGAGGAAGCAAGCAAGCAAGCCAGAAAGTAAGTAAGTAAGTAAGTAAGTAAGAAGGTAAGTAAGTAAGCAAGCAAGTAAGTAAGTAAGTGAGTAAGTAAGTAAGTAAGAAGTAAGTAAATAGGTAAGTAAATAAGTAAAAAAGCAAGTAGGTAAGCAAGTAAGTATGTAAGTAAGTAAGAACCTTATTTTGTGCCAAGAAGTTCATCCCATCAGCAATCATCCAGGCGAACTGTAACAAGTCACGTGATGTCAGCTTTCCCTCTGGACGAAGATCACCCGAACAATACGTGTCCTCGTGACCACGTGACCTTCTCAGGTAACCAAGGAGATCACCATAAGGCAGATACTCGAGAATTATTATCATTGGACCTGGAATATAAAATCAAATATTACTCAAACATTAAACTGAGCTGGTTAGGGACTGGTCATAAAGTATGGGGGGGGGGGGGGGGGGGGGGGGTGGGCCGGAAAAATCTGGGGGTGGGCCGTGGTTTTTCATGCATCTCAAAAGGGGTGGGCTAGAAAATATCATGCACCACTAAAGGGGTGGGCCACGCAATTTCTGTGCAATGTTTTTTTTACTGTGCTTAAGACACATTGTTTAATAGTAGCTGAAATTTTAATAATAGACACCATTGGAAAAATGACAGAATTCATTATTATACTATTATACTACAGAATTATACTATGCATCATCTGTCGCATATGTTTTCGTCAACACGACCACTAAACAAACTTATACACACTTGCACTCACATTTATTATGGATATATGATAATACATTACAATAAATTAAAATACATCACATTACATTACATTACATTACATTACATTACATTACATTACATTACATTACATTACATTACATTACATTACATTACATTACATTACATTACATTACATTACATTACATTACATTACATTACATTACATTACATTACATTACATTACATTACATTACATTACAGTGCCTCACCTTACACTATACATTACACTACATCACATTACATTGCCTTACCTTACCCACGTCACATTACATTCAAATCATTTCATTACAATACATTACATCACAGTGTACATTACATAACATTGCATATACTCGTTCACCACTCAGTCAATGAAATATTACATATACTTTCATAAAACCCTTACACCTGCATACACACAGGCTACCCGACATACAGAAAACATGCACAATAACACAGGGCACCCAACATCAGCAACTCGACACCACTATTATCATGCTATCCCCTCTCCGCACCCACATTCCATTCATTCTTTCTTCGCCTATGTCCTTGGCTATCAACTACAAACTGAACACTTATACCTGGACTTTTATGCCAGTACGGCCATAATACGATAAGTATTCACTCTCACTCTCACCCATTAACATATCAATTACACAATTACCATTATATTCATGCCTTTCATTCCATCATACACGCTTTTGTATCCGTATACGTGACCGCCTCGTAAGTCGATAGTACGCGTAGGGTGAGCTTGCGGCCGTGAGTTATGAAACGTGAAGGTCCTAACCTCTACCATTTGTCTCAACCCCTGACGATTAGCTTATGGTAGGACTATCGACTTATCTACCCTACGTTTTCCCTTCCCTTCCTATGTTTATACGTCCCCTCCCTCCATCGAGGCAGTCACGTATTTCCACAAGAACTCGAGTTCACTTTGCGCCTTCTTCTATACATATCTTTGTTTATAATTGCTGTTATTTTCATATTATTTTTACATTTCATTTCCACATGTTGATGTACTTTTCCTTCACTTTCATCATACCACCGTTTGTTCCACACTTACAGTCGGATCATACACATCGCTCTTGCATTAAACGCTTATGAACTCAATGAATATTTCTTAAAATAACACCGGAAATTTCTCGCATTAAACCGGGACTTACACCACCTACAACCTAAAGGAACACTCTTACATAAGCTTTTAAAAAATTACATAATATATATTTCTTAAAAAGAACACCACCTACAACATACGCAAACACTTCTACATAAGCACTTTAGAATTACATATATATTTATTTAAAAAAACAATTACGCATATCCTTATTTACAAAATAAAGTATGACTCGTACATAATTTCAGAACTTCTAAGAAGAATAAAATTCCCAAACACTTCATACACATTTAATAACAACACCCACAATGCACACACACTCTTATAGAAAAGAACAAACAATTACAACATGTATTTCCTACATACAAACATATTTTTTATATAAAGGATCGAAAACTTTTAAACATATTTATATATATTTCACTTCTATATTTATATATACTTACACATACATTTCCTAGAGGAAACATAAGCACTTAAGAGGTACATATATATTTTATAAAAAAATTTTGCAGTGTTTGTATTTTATTTTTGAAGATTAAAATATTGCAGATAGAAATAGGGGTGGGTCATAATTTTTTGTGCATTCTACAAAGGGTGGGTCACTTATAATAATGTACAGTCTGGGGGGTGGGTCACATTGATTCCCCTATACTTTATGACCAGTCCCTTAGTGGGATGGATGGTTGGTTAGTTGATTGATTTGTTGCTTTGTTTGATAGATGGGTTGGTTGGTGTGTTGGTGTGTTGGTGTGTTGGTTGGTTGGTGTGTTGGTTGGTTTGTTAGTTGGTTGGTGTGTTGGTTGGTTGGTGTGTTGGTTGGTTGGTTAGTGTGTTGGTTGGTTGGTTGGTTGGTGTGTTAATTTGTGTGTTGGTTGGTGTGTTGGTTGGTGTATTAGCTCAGTGTGTGTTGGTTGGTTGGTAAATTGTAAGTTCACTTACCACCAGATTTAGTACAACATCCCAAAAGTTCAACAAAACGTGGGTGACGTTCCAGTTTCATCATCAGTTGCAGTTCAGTCAGAAAGTCTTCTTTGTCTTTATTACCGGCATTTTCTGCAAGCAAGAATAAAATTGAGCTTTATATATCTGAGACACCTAGTAGACTCTATTTTTACAACAAAGCCGAACAACTGTGAAGAAACAGAAAACGCGGCAGTAGTAATCGATTCAGATATTGAGGACGCTGGAAGACAAGAGAAGCGTTTGGAAAAGCACGTAGTCTCGTTTTCTATTTTTTCAAGTTATTCCTATGTTGCTTCCTGGATAGATGATTATAACTCAGATATATATCCACAGTTACTTTCTATCTTGACATGATTTGTCTCGCAAGAAAAAAAACATGCCTAATGACTTGGTAAGACCAACAAGACAATAACGTTACCTTTAAGAGTTTTAACAGCAACGGTTACTTGTCCAGGATGTCCATGCAAACCAATAGCAATGGCTTTATCAACACAACCAAAATTACCACTACCAAGTCTTTTAATGACTGACAGGTTCTTTCTTGGTACTTCCCATAGTGTATCGTCCAGTACATAGGCGTAATTGTCGTCTGTTTCCCCTGGTATGTTTTCTAGAATGATCGTCTGATTGTGAACATTACCAACAGGGACATCTGTTTGTTTCTGATTAGAAAAATATTATCGTAAATAGAATTTTAGTTAAAAACTTAAAAAATACAAAGTATGACTCCTTCTCCTTCTCCTTCTCCTTCTCCTTCTCCTTCTCCTTCTCCTTCTCCTTCTCCTTCTCCTTCTCCTTCTCCTTCTCCTTCTCCTTCTCCTTCTCCTTCTCCTTCTCCTTCTCCTTATTCTAATTGACAATGGAATAAATCCTTTCAGATGGATTCTTACATTTTCTGGATTCTCATTTCTGTTTAACAGCCCTCTTCTTCTCAGAATATAGATAACAGCGATAACAAAAACTATAACCAGTAAAAGAACAACTATCGAACTGAGTACTGGCACAGTTACATCTGTTTTGGTGCCATCAGAACCAGCTGCATTATCTTTTTTCTCTAAACAATTTAAATAAAAACAATTATTTCATCATATATAGATTTTGAATGAGAATCTTTTGCACTTAAACAACACTAAAATGGATACTTTTGTATACCAAAATACCAAAAAATAAAATAAACAAAAACTATCATTGAGTGAAATAATAACTGATACCTTGACTTTTATTTAGCTCTTGGGTGCTAGCAGGACCTAAACCAACTATTGTAGCAGCACGAACCTGTAAAATAAAAACTTAACATGGTTAATATATGATCTGCACAGAAGACGATTCGAGTATGAAGCAATTCTATGGAGAAGCAGGGGGGAAAAACAGGCAATGATCGAATAGGCACTAACACTCACTAACACAGCTTGATTCAAGCTGCTTGTCTACATTGTAACCGAATCCTCTGAAAGCGCAGAGAAAGCACAAACCATCTTAGCTCACACAGCACCCAGTAATACACGCATAGAAGTCAATGAATAACAATCTTCAAGTTTTAGTAAAGTGCAACTAAATATCTGAAAGACCAACCTGGAACAAATACTTTGTTACTTTAGTGAGTCCACCAATAGGAATACTGTTTTCAGTTGTGTTCAAAACTGTCTTCTTTGTCTTTTTATCAACAGGATAATAGGTGACTTGATAGTTGATAATCACACCATTTGGCTCTGGAAGGGTCCATCTTAGTACCACAGCCGTGGAGCTTAGTACTATGATTTTTAACACAGGTGCTCCAGGAACTAATCAGCAAAAGCAGTGGTTTTGAGAGAGAAAACAAAACAAGACGCCATGATTGTATTTAAGCAGTCTTCACAAGTATGTTTCGTCACTATTCATTATATCAGTTTCAATATTTCATTGTTGACAACGGGGCATCAAAAACTAATCATGATTTCACAATAACAAAACAATATAGTATATCTCATATATATA
Source organism: Metridium senile (assembly GCA_949775045.1). Taxonomy (NCBI): domain Eukaryota; kingdom Metazoa; phylum Cnidaria; class Anthozoa; order Actiniaria; family Metridiidae; genus Metridium; species Metridium senile. The sequence goes on along the minus strand of OX459103.1, from coordinate 8,213,882 downwards.
TAAGTGATATTACATCTTTTATAGCGCTTTACAAATAAACAGCAGGTTATAATCATGAGTGTAGTTAGTGAATGCTTCCAAGGATTGGCTGTTGTATCATTTCATAAATGGTGTACCTGATTCTCCCGTTCTTATCAAAGCTACAGCGTATTTTGGCTTTTCCCCGTTCTTCTCAGCTAGATGACTGACTCCATTCTTAGCAAACACTTTGAACTGGTAATACGTGTAGGCAGATAGATGTTGTACAATACCCATTCTACTGGTTCTTGTAGCGTGGGTGATGACAGCACCAGTACAGTCCATACTGCAGTTTTCGCCTTCTTTGTTACACTTGTTACAATCGACTTCATAGTACAAATCTGATCGTCCACCAAGGTCCAAGGGTGTGGTCCATTCCAGTACCACAAATGATGCATTCACAAAGGTGGACTTGATCTCTCGAGGTGCTGAAGGTTGTCCTATTCACAAACAAATTTAGATCTTTAAATTTAAAAATGATATACACCAATTTCAATAAGAGGTTGCCAGAGTCGAGTGAATCATGCACGAACGGCGAAAGGCTGTTGGGAATTGTTTTATCTGGAGCACGGCTTTAATTTATGAATTATAAGTTTGTTTTAATCAGGGCTCACTCAATAAGTATGGTATTGAGCAGGGAATTCTTCTACTACCACCGAAGGGTGTATATCATTGTTGAAGATCCAAAGTTCCTGTCAGTCGTAAAATCGCCGCAATTTGCCCAATTAACTCTGATAACTTTTTGTAAAAACATAAGCTGTGTTATTCAAAAAATAGAATTGATTCCTACCCGTGCAGTTATTAGATACCGATTGGTCCTTGGTCCTATAGAAACTAGGAGCACAGTTACACTTTCTTCTATACACATCCTGTACACTGTTTAGTGGACAAGGTTTACATGCTTTACCACTCGCTTTGTCTTGGTACCATCCACTTGGACATTCTAGGAAAAATGTTTTTGAAAATGACGATGGTGACAACCATGGTCGAAAAACGTTCATGTAATCAAGAGAAGAAACCAACAAGCAAACAAGTACACAGACAAGCAAACAAATCAACAAATGAAAGAACAAACCAATGACCAATTAAATCAGTTGACTATTACAGTGAGGACACTTGAACCGCGAACACTTTAACTTTTTTTACCCACATCCCTTGAGCAAAGAGATTGCATATACGATTTATTATGAACATTTAATTTTTTTGAGATTTTGACATTGTAGAAGTTTAAAAAAATAATCACATGAAAAAGTCAACTTTACGGTTCGAGTATCTTTACTGTAAACAAACAAACAACAGATAAAGTCAAAAACAGACCCACAACCAAGAAAATTAGCAAAGCCAACAAGCGAAAAGCCAAATATTCGGAGCACGTTATTAAAAATGTAATACTGAATAAACAAGCACCCTAGATTTGTTAAATATACCTTTACAATGTGCACCAGAATCATTCAAATATTTTCCATAACCTGCATTACACCAACACTCTCCACTTATCACGTGACTACTCCATTCACCGTTAGCATTACAATGTCCATATAAGGTCATATTATTAGCCAATGGCTGAGCATTAGCAACACATGGTCCTGATACTTGGATTGGCTCATTTAATGGAGCCATGGTTTGTGGTAACTGGATCAGACCAGAAGGAAGAAACAATGATGGGCAGACTGAGTAGCTTATGGTGACACTGTACAAGCCAAAACATCCTCCTTGATACTGTATAGCCAGGTAGTGATAGGGTGTTGTAGAATTGGTAACAAATGAATACGTTTCAGTATTTGTATTGTCTCTAGACAGACTTCCTGTTGTTAAGTTTGTGGGTGATGTTGTACCGAATAGTTGGTAGACTTCAGGTTTTAAAGATGGTTTTGGTATTGGATTACTGCTACTGGTGTGTCGAATATAGGTTTTGTAAATAAACAGTTTTAGGTTTTGCTTACAGTTGGGTAAAGAAATTCTAGAGCAGTCACTAACTGAATAATGTACAGTAACATCGATTCTACTTGCATCGCCAACAAGGAACACATTACTTCTTATCCATCTGTCATGGTGTAAGCTTACATCACATGCAATATACCCTTGCCTGTTATATAAGATCCACTGAAAAATAAATATGTGTTAAAAAATGTAATTACTCTTTAAAGTCTTCGGTTGTAACTTTTAGCTTTTTTACTTCTTATCTTTACTTCTTATATCTTATCTGTCTTGCTGTGAGCTTACATCACATGCTATAGCTATATAATATACTGCGTTTTCCAACGTCTTTTTTTGTCCACTGTTGAGAAATGTAATTAATACTGGCTCAGAAATTCTTTATGGTGCACTTAATCAATACACGGCTAATCAATCAATTAATCATGCCGCCAATCAATCAACCAATCAGTTACTCCTTCAATCAAAACTAAGGTTGTGTCAGACAGTCAGTCAGTCAGTCATTCCATCATTCAAAAAAATCAGTCTAACGAACCAGCCAAATTCTGATTTAAAAAACAATTAATCAATCAATCAATCAATCAGGGTTCAAGTACTTGGTCGTGAACATTAACCCGAACAACGACTCAGCTATGACCGCACAGCGCATAGCTGCTGCATGGGGCAAGTACAGTGAGCTTAAACGCGTTTTGACTGACCATCGCATAAAAATGGGTATTCGACGTAACTTCCTACAGGCCTATTGTCGATCGCGCCTCACGTACACCGCACATACATGGGATATTAGCGAGAAGAATTTGGCCAGCTTAGAGGTAGTGTGGCGCAAAATGCTACGAAGTATGATAAAAGGAGGCCACAAGAGGCGCAACAGCCCACCCACGCGCAACAAGAAGGAATCACTACGAGCTATTAACCAGCGCATCAGTAAACAAGAGTGGGACTACGCATACATCTACAACAACGATGACATCTACCGCATCACCGGTGCTGGTCGTCTTGACGTTTTCATCCAGAAACAAACGATGCGTTGGCTCGGTCATGTGGTCCGCATGGAAAATTTCATGCCACAGAAGCAGATACTCTTCGCCAAAAACCAACGTAAATACTCACACGATCGCTGGCTAAAATTAGAAAAATGGACGGGCCTCGACAGAGGCCAGATCAGGACAATGATGATGAAGAAGAAAGAATTTCATAGCTGGCTAACGTTTGGGCCAGACTAGCTACTCCCAACGGCTAGCCGTTCCATGGAGGATATAAACTTACTTACTTACTTAAGGAAGGAAGTTATGATCAACCAATCAATAATTCCACTGATCAATCAACGAGTCAATCACTCAAACTCTCACTCACTTTATCTAGCCGAATTCAGCTTCTCGCTTTAATTCTTAAGGCCGATTTACACGATACGATTTTGACCTACGACTGTAGTATACGATATGATTTGCCTACAATTGTAGTAGGTACCATTCACACGCGCACGACTAGTCGTATACGATTCGTATACGCCATTGCTAAAATCGCGAGTGATTGGACGAAATACTAGATCTAGTCCTAATATGGGAAAAATCACGTCATTTTCCTACGACAAGTCGTAGTATAGGGTTTTGATCCTTGGTTCAAAATCCTACTACAAGTCGTAGGTCGCGTGCGTCAGTCGTAGGCAAGTCGTAGGGGTATTTACACGGCACGACTTGGAGCTCATTTGAGTCGTATACTACAAGTCGTACACGACAATCGTGTCGTCTAAATCGGCCTTTACCTGACCTGTCCACGACCATATCCACGTAGGTCCTGCTTTGTATGGTACTTTTAGGATGGTCTCTGGAAAAAATAAACATCCATTACACCGGTCTATCTTAGAATATAAAACCAAAGTATGCATACACTTATATGTTAATCCATACCATTTTTGGCTGCAGTCCACTTGATTAAACTATGTACAAGAAGAAACAATACCAACATTTGAAAGTTTGTGTTATTCATAACAAAATAATTGGATATCTGTAGAAAAAGATTGCAATTAGTTTCACATCATAATCCCTATCGCCATCACCATCACAACTACCATTAATATTACCATCATCATTGCCATTATGAATAATAATTGTTCTGGTATAAATATTCAGGTAATTATTTCATAAATAAGAATGGCAAGTTACTTTAAAACAAAAAAAGTACTTATTTCTAATTTCTAAAGTTGCCCTGAATGTAATTGTGGAAAAACATGGAAAAGTAGTCCGCTGGTGCCGGTTGTATGAATGGTGAATAGCGCTATCCAGCGGATAAAATCTATAAAAAACCTATGCGGTGGATAACTTTTATCCGCGGATAACTATATCCACCCTTCGTACAACCGGCCCTAGCCTCCTATGCAGCTGCTCCTTTGTGTCGTCACGCAATACAAGTCAAAGGAGTGGCTGCATAGGAGGCTAAACCCGCCCCAGATTATTAACAAATCGTCGTGCGTGATTACCGATTTATAGTAACACAATATTAATATGCATTTGGTTGACCCCGACAGAGTTCATGCATGAATACAGTCTGACAAATCTTTATTTATATTTTCATTTTCTTATTGAATTGAAAATATGCTTAGTTTGCTAGTATTAGTAATCAATACTTTAAAAAATTGTAAAACATTCGCTTTATATTAATAAAAGCATTGGAAATTTTAACATTTAACATTATCTCGTTATTGATAGTAGTTTATCGACTATATTCTAATTACCAATATCGACATGTCGTGATCGATAAATAGAGCGAAACAAGTTTGACAACTACATAGGTTCAAAATTACTGTTTTGTAATAGTTTTGGTGAATTCTCGTTCACAATTCACCAAGAAAAATAAACGTCTTGAGAAATATCGGTCACAAAGGAAGCAATTCTTTCTTGTTTACAATATAAGATTAAATTGCATTTAATTATATAATATATATAATTAGATAATTTAGTTGTAGTAATAATATAAAACAACTTAATCGGACAGGGTTTGCGACGTTAACATGAATAATAATTATTGTAATATCAAATCAGTATAAAACCAAGACAAGAGGCGAACGAAAGGGAAAAGTAATTCACGCTCAGTGTTGAATATGAATTTACAATGATGCATTCTTACCATCAAGTTGAGTTTGCAAAAGCTGTTCCAGTTTCTCTTGTACCGTCCCGCTTCCGAACTTCTCAGAAAAGTAAGTACTAAACCCAATTTACCAACCCTAGTATTTATGCAACAATAATACTATTCTTTACAAGTTTGTTTGCCGTGAAACAAGTACAGGAATACAAGGAACAACATAGACAATATCACATGGAACTGAACCTTGCTTCGACCCGGAAGCTATGCTATTATGTTGAGCTGGGACCGATAAGAATTGTGGGAGTTCATGCATTAAATTGCAAATGCACTATTGTAATCTCGCTTGGATACTAATGCTTACTTCGTTATAGATAGAACAATAAGAACTGTTACAGAAGTAACAAAATCCAGGTGAAAATTAAACAAAATACAAAAACAATACATGTAAAAGATAAAATGTTTTGCCAGTTGAAGAATTCGAATCCAACGTGTCACAGTGCAGTGAGAACACTCGAACCATAAACATTTTGATTTTTTTTGTTACTATTTTTAACCCACATCCCATGAGCAAATAGATTAGAAATCAAATTTATTATGGTGTAGTTGAACTCAATGCTTTATTTTCAGAGGTTTAAAAGCAGTCGAATGTTGGCAAAATAATAAACTGAAAAATGTCAAGTGTTGGTTCGAGTATCCTCACTGTAAAGTTCATTTGTCATGGCATTTTTTTTTTAATTTTAAATTTTATTTCAATTTTATTTACATATGTTTTCAAAAACGTTCTCACAAATAATGTTGAAAATAAAACGTTTTAAATTCCTTCTATTTCTCTTTTAGAGAACTTTTGTAGAAACAGCTGCATTCATTTATTTGTCAAATGACAAAATATGCATATGTTTGTTTTATTTTTATTTTTATTCAAAAAGCGTCACAATTATATTTTTTAATTAATCGATATATCTTACCATATGAACAAATGTACATTAAAAACTGACTTATGCTGGGATTTGACTGAACCCGTACCAACGATAATCGATTCTGTTTTCTCGAGTTCAAATGCACGGGATTCCACTTGATAAAAATATGTACAAGCGGTAACAATACCAGCAGCGGTGGGAAAGTACGCTTCGTGGCAAAATAATAAGATATCTGCAGTAAACGATTGATATTATTATACATGGTACTCACTATCTACAATGTGATTGGCTTAGAGCCTGCATTTTATTTTCAAAATCAGACAACCTACAGATTGGCTAGCCTATTATTTTTCACTAATTTGCAGGCTGCACTCGCAATGCATTGTTTACCAAAGGCACCAAAATCGAAGTTCAATAATGACAGCTTTGGTCTAGCGATTTTATCGAACAAGATTGTCTCATAACAGTTTAAAACATGTTTATTTCATACCGTCAAGGCAATATCATTCCTAATATCACATCTACAAAAAATACTCGATTCTGATTGGCTGACGAACTGTGAATTTTTTCTTAATACTGTGCAATTAATTAATTGCACAAATCCGGAACCTTTGCTTTTGGATACCTTTGAAATAGCTGCACTTTTATTCTCAGAAACTCGTATTTTTTATAGATGTGATATTAACAGGAAATTACACCTATGTTCTCGAAGAATTAATGAAAAATACCGCTTGTATTTGATGAAAGTGAATTAATACCACTCGTGCTACGCATAATATTATTAACATTCAAACATAGTCAACTTAGTCAACTTAGTTGATGTAATAATAACATATTTATTGGACAGGATTTGAGTTACACTAAATCGTTTTATTAAAACAAAAGAAAAGAGGCGAATGAAAGAGAAATTCCAAATTCGTTATTTTGTAAGCGTAATTCACAATATAAAACATTAACACAATAACATTACTCTTACCATTTAGTTAAGCTTCCAAAACAGCACATTCCAACTGAAATAATGCTATCCCTAGCAAGTTGGATTGTCAAGAAACAAAAACAGGAAGAAACACTGTCACGAAATCAGTTGTTCCGACCCGGAAGCTTTGATATTGTGTTTGTATTGTCCAATCATATGCATGAACTCAGTCACGTGCAAAATTGGTTCACAACATTTATTGTGTCAGCGGTCTCGTCTCAAAAGATTTGACGTCATTAAGGCGTCACATCCTCAAATTTCTTAATTTGTTGATACTTGGCTTGTTTGCGTGGTCTTCACAATATAGTTTAAGAGTCAGAATCACCGCCGTTTTTATTCTAAAAAAAACTTTTTAATAATTAACAATATATTTTATCAACTCTTAACTCTTTAAAAGTTAACATTTGCAAAATATGTATATATACTGAACACTATTGTCAGTTGAATGAAATAGATTATATATACGATATTATAGATATCAGCTTCAAGAATCGTTTGAAATATTGTGAGTTCCTGTTCCACCAAGACACTTATTTATTACATACACCTCTATACTAAGGGCATGTCTATATTACAGACATCTTCAAACTACGGGCACATTTATTTTAGACACGTCTGTAAATTGCGGACAATGGTCCCCTTCACGGTTCCCTGCGCTATCGTAAAAGGTAGCCGGTCCTTTGCATCGAAGTGACATGAAGAGGGTCCACAATAGGTTTGGCGGGATGCGGGATAAGCCTTTTTTTGAAGGAGGGATGCGGGATAAGCCTTTTTTTGAAGGCGGGATGCGGGAGCCGAGCTTACACCTTGACGGGATGCGGGATTCTGAATTCCAAGCGGGATCGGGATTTTGTGTTTTTTAGGTGCCGGGTTTCGGGATATAGCATTAATTTGCTGCGGGATACGGGACTGCAGCATTCTTTGTTCTCAATTATATTTAATTAATAATTAACTTAGAAAAAATTGCGGGATCGGGATTGTGACATTAAAACGTGCGGGATGGCGGAATTGCCTGCAAAAATGAGCGGGATGGCGGGATTGAGAACCCCTATTGTGGACCCTCCATGAACGTTGAGAATGCTACATGATTAAGACCTTTTAACACCTTGCAGGACAATAATTCATTGCAAGATCAAAGTACTCCTTGCTTCGATGCAAATGCCCGGCTACCTCTCCAGATGGCGCAGGGAACTGTGAAAACGACTATTACATAGTTGTTTAGTCCTCGATTGTTCTCTACAAAACATCAAAGTTCACGTACAATGCATCTTCAAACACATCCAAGTTGATGTAATCCTGAAAAACACAAACATAGCCATTGGTTTATAAAATGGGTTGATGGGATTAGAAAAACAACTAGCATCATCTTCTCCAAAAAAAAAAACCGTCCGCCATCTTGATTATTTATGACGTCACGATTATTTGATAAAACCAAATCACCTGTGTGGCATTGTAGTATGTGCTGATCTCATCACATATCCAACTGAAGCCAGGTCTGTCCTCGGGTTTTTTCCTGCCAACACCTTAACATCAACGAGTACCTAGATACAGTAAGAGAATCTATATAATCATGATGACGATGATGGTGATGGTGATGATGATGGTGATGATGATGGTGATGATGATGGTGATGATGATGTTGCCAATAATGTTGATGGTGGTGATATTTATGATACTGATAAGCGGAATAGCAATTGCAATGATGATGATAATGATGATGATAGCAATGATGATGGTGATGATGGTGGTGGTGACGATAATACTTATGATAAGGTAGCGATTGTAGGATTTCACGATGCCAACTTTAACGACAAAAGTGCTGACGATGATGACAATGATCATGATGACGAGATCAGAATCATAATGGTGATGTTGTCGACGATGTAGAGGATGATGCAAATGATGATAATACCAACATTGATAGTAATGATGATGATGGTAATTACGTTCATGATGATCTTGATGACTATAATAACTATATCAACGTACAATGTCTGTGATAGATGAAGTGGTTTTGGCATCCTATATCCTTGTTGTAGTAGTCTTGGTATGTCCTTGCCTTTGTACTTAGGATAAGGTGAATCACCTGAATAAATACAACCAAATGGATCAAGTTTTTTTATCAAGCCATATCATCATACATATCATTATACCATAAACTTACCAAGTGTAAAGATTTCCCATAAAACAATACCATAAGACCATCTGAAAATGTTTTGATGACAAAAATGTTATAAATTTTGAAAAAAAATAATAAATCATAATAGTAAATAGTGATCAGATCATAAATAACATAACTGATGATAATATATATGTAATATGTAATAGAATTGATGATTATGTTTGATTATGTGTGAAAAGTTATTATGATGTTTGGTAATTTATGATAATTTACTTACACATCACTGGCAATGGACGACTGTCCACGGAATAGAGACTCTGGTGGCATCCATTTCACAGGTAACCGAGCCTTGAGTGAAAAAAAGGTAACATATATTTATTTATGTTTGATATTTTCTAGAGGGATATTTACTGCTCTTGATAGACTTTGATTTCTGGATTTGTTCTTATATTATACTATGCTATAAGCATGCATGTACATTTTTTTCCTTTAAAGTGTCGTTCTAAAGTAAAATGTAAGCAAATGTACCTGCTATTTACAAAAAGAAGAACACAAATTATTCATCATACCGCTTTTGATCGGGTGTAAACATCATCGCTGACTGTTCGTGCAAGTCCAAGGTCTGATATTTTACACATTTTATTTTCACCAACAAGAACATTACGAGCAGCAAGATCACGATGGACACACTGAAATATAACAACAGATAAGTAAGTAAGTAAGTAAGTAAGTAAGTAAGTAAGTAAGTAAGTAGGTAAGTAAGTAAGTAGGTAAGTAAGTAAGTAAGTATGCAAGTAAGTAAATACCTTGTTTTGTGCCAAGAAATTCATTCCATCGGCAATCATCCAGGCGAACTGTAACAAGTCACGAGATGTTAGCTTTCCCTCTGGACGAAGATCACCCGAACAATACGTGTCCTCGTGACCACGTGACCTTCTCAGGTAACCAAGGAGATCACCGTAAGGCAGATACTCGAGAATTATTGTCATTGGACCTGGAATATATAATCAAATATTAATTAAACATTAAACTGAGCTGGTTAGTGGGATGGTTGTTTGGTTAGTTGATTGATTTGTACATTTGTTTGATAGATGGGTTGGTAGGTTGGCTGGTTGGTGGGTTGTTTGGATGTATGGTTGCTTCGTTGATTGCTTGATTGCTTGATTGCTTGAATGGATGTATGGTTGGTTGATTGGTGTGTTGGTTGATGTGTTGTTAGTTCACTTACCTCCAGATTTAGTACAACATCCCAAAAGTTCAACAACACGTGGGTGACATTCCAGTTTCATCATAAGTTGCAGTTCAGTCAAAGTCTTCTTTGTCTTTATTACCGGCATTTTCTGCAAGCAAGAATAAAATTGAGCTTTATATATCTGAGACACCTAGTAGTCTCACCTAGTGTCTGAGACACCTCTATTTTCACAAGAAAAGAACAACTGTGAAGAAACAGAAAATGCGGCAGCAGTAATCTATCGAGATATTGAGGACGTTGGAAGACAAGAGAAGCATTAGGAAAAGCACGTAGTCTCGTTTCTATGTTGCTTCCCGGATAGATGTTTATAACTTAGCTATGTTTCAATGGTTCCTTTCCATCTTGACATGATTTGTCTCCTAAGAAAAAATTAAATATGCCTAATGATTTGGTGATATCAACAAGACAATAAAAATACCTTTAAGAGTTTTAACAGCAACGGTTACTTGTCCAGGATGTCCATGCAAACCAATAGCAATGGCTTTATTAACACAACCAAAATTACCACTACCAAGTCTTTTAATGACGGACAGGTTCTCTCTTGGTACTTCCCATAGTGTATCGCCCAGTACATACACAGGTCGAAATAAGGGATTTCGTAATATTTCGACTCCCACGAAAGGTCATGAAAGATTTGAATGCAACTTTCGGAGGATTTAGAATGTGACAAAATGTCACGAAAGATCATGTAGACTTTAATTTATCTTTTGTGTAGCTTTTGTTTAACTTTTGTTTGTAAGCCTTTCATTTGTATTCGTTGGAGGACAAAAGATTCACTAAAGGCTTGATGAACTTTAGTGATATTTCAAACTTCAATTAAAGGATCACGAAAGATTTAACTTAAACTTTCGTGGCGTTTAGTATCTCAGTAAAATGTCCCGAAAGGTCAAGTACTCTTCATGGAGTACCACTAATCCACTTATCTATTTATTAAGCCGTAAATATGTCACGAGCGAGAAGAGGTCGTTTTCTCTAATCACTACACACTATACCACGCTTTGATAGAGGCCAGTAAATGAGAAACTAGAGTAAAGTTGCAGTAGAATAAAGAGGATAGAGTAACTATTAAACGAAGGAAATCTAACATTACACGATAAAAACCATTGAATTCTTATCACCGAGGATCTATTATTAGTGAACACTTCTTCAATATTTTAGCTAGATGTTTTATATTCTTGAGGCTTAGCTATAGGGGTACAACAATTTCATATTTTCTATGAGACCAGCTTAACTTTTAGTCATTAATTTTTAGTAACAATTTATATTTGTACGTGTGCGGGGACGCCATTTACTTGACTTTATAGATACATAGCGAGGCGTATTATTAGGTGTGGCACGTGCGTAAGGTGGTCCTATGGCATAACTTTCTTTTTTATGCCTTATGTATTATTCAATCATTTGATCAATCGCACTCGTGTCACTCTGGTACCATCACCCTTCTCAAGTAACATAAATTTGTAAGGTGCTGTAACACCTGTAAGAATAAAAAAAAAACCACAACAGTGGTAGGTCACTGCCTACCCAGCTGAACGCCATTTTATTAATTGAATCATTACAAAAGATCACGAAATTTCTACAAATAGTATAAAACTACAAACTATAAGTCTATATTGCGTAAATACAACTACAACAAGTTTATAAGCCTGATAATGTAATTACATGTACTTTGTTTAAAAAAAAAGCCTCATTGTTTTCGCTCTGTGTGATACAAACGAATGCATATGCCTAGCTTACGGGCTAAACTGACAGCAAGATGCATTTTTATTGATAATAATATATAATCACATACTAGCTATAGTAATTACGCTAGCTAGAAAGAAAACAATTAAGCTGACAAAATAAATAAAATGGAATCATCTTAATTTATCTTAAAAATAAATTAAGATAATCATTCGGTTTATCTTTATTTGACCTCCATATTTTCTTTTTTTGTGTAAATGTTTGGCTTACAAACCTAGTTTCTTTAGTTATTTTGTCTAATTTTATCCATATAGATAATTAATATATGACATAGGCGTACATTGGTATTCATAAACTGACAATTTTCTGGTACATTCTATTCAAAAATCCTTTCAACGTACGTACTTTTAGGTTTAAAGGGAGAGGGTTTTTAACCGCATTTGATAACCCTTTATTCCATTTTAAAGCAGGTTCCAAAGCATCCCTTTCCTTATATTACATGGAACTAGTTTTCTTCTTTCAAGTTTTGGCAGCAGATTTTTTTCAAGGTACTTAAAAACAATAAATTAAATACAATTATATTCAGGTTACATGTATTATTTTCCTTAAATATAATTTGATAATAATGTAATAATAAATTATTAAATTGTATTTAAGGAAAATAATACAATGTAATAATACTATATTACAGTGAGTAAAATAATAATTTAATAATAATGATAATATTTAACACACAGTAATAGTATTTTGCACCCGGATCAGACCTATCAATTACAAGGTTATGTCAACATGTACAACAACGATCAGTGAAATGCAATAACTTACACACTGTTTTGTATCCAGTGTAGACGATGTTCTTTCTTCCATTTATACCAACAATAGTCAGAAATCCGTCGTTCTTTCTCATAGATATGTTGACTTTTAAAATGGTCGAACTTTAATCCATTTAACTGATCTTGGAATTGTTTACCTATCTTCTTGTGTATTCTGTTACGTCGCTCCTGCGTTTGAAAGGCTCTTCATTTCTGTCCTTTTATTTGGTTAAGTTTAAGCTTCTTCCTTAAAAACAAGTGTGATGTTCTGCTTTCAATCGATCGACGCTCGCTCTTTTCGTTCGAGTCCATCCACAAGTTTAAATTCGAATGGCCCATTGTCAGCAAACTCAGCCATATTTATGGCGTGTTCGCACAATGTGCTGTTCAAAACCAACTGAAAAGTAGTTTAACAGCCTGACCTTCCGAAAAGAAACCTGAAGGACGTTCTCCAAAAATTACGAGTAGAATTTACGATATTAATTGAGTAGAATTTTGGGATTTTGATAGAAGAACGGCTTGAAGACTAGCTAGAATCTTCGCGGGAATAAATTAGTTTTCCCGCCTTTCATTGAATAACCGCAAACAAAAAAGTGCTGGCTCAAGGTCAAGGTCCGACGACTGCACGTGCATTCACCATTGTTCACTGTCAATTCACTGATCTGTTGGACATTTATTGATATCACATTACAGGCATGCCAAAAATGATTGGCTGAAAGGTACATATTAGAAATACCGGCGATATACAGTTTTGGCGCAATTATTAATTTAACGGATAGTTCAACAGCCGGTAAGAGTTCGATCAGTCATAGTCTAGTTATTCCATCTCTATTTATACTTTAAAATGGAACGTCAAGGTATTAATATGGGAGATGTACCCGATCGGACAGAGGAACGTTTATCAGACGAATATATTGCTCGAGGATGCTATCAAATCTAATCGAGGAGAACAAGTCGATGAGGCGAGAACTACAAGAAAGAGGCCGCAATCAAGAAAAGGCACTGACACTCGCCACTGAGTGAAATCAGTGCGAAACTGCAGGATATCACAAATCGTCCCGTACAGGAACCAAAAAAGAGGGCAATACAGCGAAAATCGAGGGAAGTAAATGTTTGTTCAATGCTTCAATACAATCGTAAGCTACTTTAATAATGAACTCGTACTTTTGATATTTGTTTTGGAAAACGCATCCCATTAATGGGCTGTTGTCTATTATACTTTCGTATACATGTTATACTACCATTTTACTTTCTTTTAGAGGACCGTTGTACTTTCTTTTAGAATGAATTATAAAGGGCGCGAAAAATATCAATTAAATGTCACGCAATTTCACATATAGTATTGTACATGACCTCCTCACAGAAATTTAAAATAAATCATGAGGGATTCCTGTTTTTTTGGGGGGGGGGGGGGGGGGGGGAATTGGTAATGTCATTTATTTGTCTTGTTGAGAGAGCTGTGAAGGTGGCCTACAAAAAAAAATGAAATTCTCTCCCTTCCACCCCAATGTATTGTTTATTATTATTTATTTATTTACTTATTTATTTATTTACTTACTTACTTACTTACTTACTTACTTATTTATTTATTTATTTATTTACTTACTTATAAATCTATTTATTCACTTACTTACTTACTAACTTACTAACTTACTAACTTACTTATTTATTTATTTAACTCCAATATCTTTAATAGTACTAAGGTTTATTTAGTAAGAGGTGCAGATCGATCAGATAGATTAAAAAATAACTCTGATTATTTTTCCCCCTTTGTTTTATTAGAAGCTCACTCGACGTACACTTGCCTTGGAGAAGTGTGGTAAACGGCGCACGTCTCAAAAGAAAGAAGAAAAAAGAAAGAAAGGCAGCTGAAATTTTGCTACCCGAGTGCATGAGCAGCGAAAAAAGCAGCTACGAAGATGACGTCGACAGTGGAAAAGTTGTTGGTTTCAAAGTTAAAAACACTGAAAGTTCTTTTTCATGTAAAGATATCTTAGTTAACAAATGAAATTAAATTGTAATAAGAAAGATGATTTTTATGGTTCTATTAAAAACAAATTCAGTTAAAAAAAATGATTTTTCATTTGCTACATGCAAACATATCCATTTTCTATATATAGTAAGTAATCAGACACTAGTTCTAAACCTTTTTGATTGTTTTTCGCGTCACACTAAGTTAAATACAAACATCGATCGTGCAACAAGTTTTCCTCTTTTCAAACATTCTAAATCCGTATCTTGTGCACATGCAGAAGGTACGGTTGAGAAGGTCTGAAAAGACGAAATCTATTTTGCCGATATATTTTGTATTTGTGACGCGAAAGTCAATGAAAAGGTTTAGATCCAGTGTATGATTATAATGTACGGTTCTTTACACGTCTCAACTAGAAGGATTTCAATAAATGACCCACTGGGAAGTGAAAAAGGAAAAAAAAGAAAGGCTTTTGTGATATCTCTTGTTAACGGAAAGCCTTTCAAAAGGTTCACGAAAGGTACATTTACGCAATCTTTTGTATAACTATTAAATGTTACGAAATCTTGATTTCTATAACCTTTCGTGAACGCTATAAAAGGTCAACTAAATGTTCCATTCTTAATCTTTTGTACAGCCACGAAAGGTTTATAGAAACCATTTTTCATAGCTTTCGTGTATCGCCAAAATGTTACTAAAATGTATCATTTGTGAGCCTTTCAGAAACCTTTCAGAAACACGAAATCTCTTATTTCAACCTGTGATAGGCGTAATTATCGTCCGTTTCTCCTGGTATGTCTTCTAGAATGATTGTCTTATGGTGGACATTACCAAGAGGGATATCTGTTTGTTTCTGATTAATAAATATTATCGTTAATAGCACTTTAAAAATATCAAGTTTGACAGCTTCTCCTACTCCTTCTCCTCCTTCTTCTGTTTGACATTGAGATAAATCATTTCTGATGGATTCTTACATTTTCTGGATTCTCGTTTTTGTGTATAAGCCCTTTTCTTCTCAGAATATAGATAACAACGGCAACACAACCTATTACCAGGAAAAGAGCAACTATCGAACTGAGTACTGGTACAGTTACATCTGTTTTGGTGCCATCAGAACCAGCTGCATTATCTTTTTTCTCTAAATCATTTAATTAAAAACAATTATTTAATCATACATATTGAATGAAAACAATCTTTTGCACGTAAACACGTAAAACATAGATACTTTGTATATACCAAATTTACAAACAATAAAATAAACAAAAAATATCCTTGCTCCAAAGTAAGATCGATACCTTGACTTTTGTTTAGCTCGTGGGTGCTGGTAGGTCCTGAACCAACTCTTGTAGCAGCACGAACCTATTAAAATATAACTTAAATGATCGGCACTGAAGACGATTCACAAAATGAGTATGAAGCAAGCTTATTGAGAAGCAGGGAAAGAAACATATGGCACGCAGAGAAATTATAAACTATCTTTGCTCGTACAGCAGAGAAGACACACACAGAGAAGACAGAGAACCAAAAAAAAACGCTTACAGTAAAGTTCAATTAAATAACTCGAAGACAAACCTGGAACAGATACTTTATTTCTTTAGTGAGTCCAGTTATTGCGATACTGCTTTCCGTTGTGTTCAAAACTGTCTTCTTTGTCTCCTCATCAACAGGATAATAGCTGACTTGATAGTTGATTATTACGCCATTTGGCTCTGGAAGGATCCAACTTAGTACCACAGACGTGGAGCTTAGTACTATGATTTTTAACACAGGTGATCCAGGAACTAAACAGCAAAAGCAGTGTTTTTTAAGATAAAATCTCATTGATTTAGGGAAAAACAAAACAAGACGCGCTGTGTGTTTTAACAGTATATTTCGGTAACTTTTCATTATATCAATGTCCATGCATATTGTTGACACTGGAGCATCAAGAACTTAAAAGTTTTCAGACTGTTTTCACATAAAAACTAACCATTACTTCATCAATTACGTACCTGATTCTCCCGTTCTTGTCAAACCTACAGCGTATTTTGGCTTTTCACCGTTCTTCTCAGCTAGATGACTGACTCCATTCTTAGCAAACACTTTGAACTGGTAATACGTGTAGGCAGATAGATGTTGTACAGCAGCCTTTCTACTGTTTCTTGGAGTGTGGGTGATAACAGCACCAATACAGTCCATACTACAGT
Organism: Metridium senile; assembly: GCA_949775045.1. Classification (NCBI taxonomy): domain Eukaryota; kingdom Metazoa; phylum Cnidaria; class Anthozoa; order Actiniaria; family Metridiidae; genus Metridium; species Metridium senile. The sequence goes on along the minus strand of OX459103.1, from coordinate 8,196,931 downwards.
TTTTGCCTTCATTGTTACACTTGTTACACTCGACTTCATAGAACACATCTGATCGTCCACCAAGGTCCAAGGGTGTGGTCCATTCTATTGCCACAAATGATGCATTCACAAAGGTGAACTTAACTCCTCGAGGTGATGAAGGCAGCCCTATTAACAAACAATGTAAATTCTTTAAGTCACATATCCTTATTTCCAAAATTGGTTGTGGGACGAATTTAACACGTACAAGTGTTGTTTTCTTGATTGCTAGGCTTTATGAATTGCAAGCTTTTTCTCTGACATTGAGCAGTTAATTCCGCCACCATATAAATATGTTTTTGATATAAGCTTTCTGTTATTTAAAACCATTTAATTCCAAACCTACCAGTGCAGTTGTCAGATATCGATTGGTCCTTGGTCCTATAGAAACTAGGAGCACAGTTACACTTTCTTCTATCCACATCCTGTACACTGTTTAGAGGACAAGGTTCACATGCTTTACTACTTGCTTTGTCTTGGTACCATCCAATTAGACATTCTGGGAAATTTTAAAGAAACTAATAAAATGATAGAGTACTAACTTTAGCTAAAAAAAAGCTATTGCTAACGCGTTGAGGGGAAATAAATATTTCACTAGGCTCACAATAAACAACATTCGAAATGCATTATCACATTGTTTGCAATTTGATTGTTGCTCGTTCTCATCGAATGTTATCGCGTTAATTTTGCTATTGTTGTAGCTGTTGTTGTTGTTGTTGTTGTACAACAATTGTTGTTTTACTAAGAAGCAGACGTCTTTTATGTTATGTTCTACGCAGACTATAATGATATCATGATGTAGCACATTTTACATACCTTTACAATGTGCACCAGAACCATTCAAATACTTTCCATAACCTGCATTACACCAACACTCTCCACTTATCACGTGACTACTCCATTCACCGTTAGCATTACAATATCCATATAAGGTCATATTATCAGCCAATGACTGAGCATGAGCAGCACATGATCCTGATACTTGGATTGACCCATTTACTGGAGCCATGGTTCGTGGTAACTGGATGAGACTAGAAGGAAGAACCAATGATGGACAGACTGAGTAGCTTATGGTGACACTGTACAGTGCAAAACATCCTCCTTGATACTGTATAGCCAGGTAGTGATAGGGTGTTGTAGAATTGGTAACAAATGAATATGTTTCGGTATTTGTATTGTCTCCAGACATACTTCCCGTTGTCAAGTTTGTTGGTGATGTTGTACCGAACAATTGATATAATTCAGGTTTTGCAGAAGGTTCTGGTATTCGATTATTGAACCAGTTGTGCTGAACGGACGTTTTATAAATATACAAATGTATTTTTTCCTTGCAGTAGGTAATATTGTAAACTAAACCGTGACAGTCACTAACTGCATATTCAACTGTAACGTCTGCTCTTTTTGCATCGCTCACAAGGAAAACTTCGCTTCTTAGCCAAAAGTTTGGTTCATACTTTATGCGTATGTTGCACACATAATACACAATTTTACCGTCTCCATGCACAATACCTGTTCTCCATTCTGAAGACTAAAAGAAATTAAAGTCAAACTTTAGTCAAACTGAGTGGTTTTTAAAAGAGGTTGTTGAAAAAAGCAGTGCGAGTTATATAGCGCTAATGATTAGTATTTAACTATGATCCGACGAAGTCGAGGTGAATGTGTAGTTCCAGAAAATATATACCATCCCCCCACCTCCCCGAACGGAGGGTCACAGAGATTTCGAGGGGTAGGGGGGTCTAAAAGTGGAAAATTTCTGAAGGAGAGGAGGGATATATACACTTTTTTTCCCCAGGGTTACATTGGATATGTATAGTACCGTAATTTGCTATCGGCGACAGGAAACTAAACCAAACGAAATATTATTGCTATTTTAATTTTTAATTATTTTTATTTTTTATTTTTTATTTGCTATTTTATTTTGCTTTAAAAAGTGCATCCGACAAAATGGCGGCCAAGTCGTTCTCAGTCCCTTTAATTGCGCCTCACTGTTCACGTGTCAAATGTCACGTAACGCTTATGGTGTGTAGTGTTTGTTTAGTTCGCAGAAGCACTGTAAAAGCATGACATTTTAACTCCTCTTCATTAGAAAAACAAATTCTGAAATTATAGAACCGTTTTTTGCTATAAATCACGATGTCTGATGTAAGTGTGTGTCACATATACTGTGCCAGGACGCTTTTCAGAATATTTTCGAAAATAAACTGGCTAAATTTGCAAGATTCATCTACAAACTGGTTGGTATCTCCAAGAAAATAATTAACAGTAACTTACACAATCAGAAACTGAAGAATCAAACGTTTTTTACTTTTTTGTGATTGCGTAATAACAACAAAAATCGTGCCATTGACGCCTTTGTCCGCGAATTATAGCCATAAAAAGCGTTTTAGTTAGGAATTTGAGGTTTTCCAGAGGGTGGATGAAGCAAGTGGAGAAAATAATGGCAATTCCAGTAGGTTAAGGGGTCTTTTGAAGTCCCCCAGGAACAGAAATTCAAAATGAATGGCAAAGTCGGGGTTGATATTTATCCCAATTTATGGAGCGTGATAATAATTATTGTTCAAATAGAACTAATTATAATTCAGTTAAACCACGAAATAAAAAAAAGTAACTACAAGCATATTCTGTATATATTTAGCGACTAATAGTTGCCATCATGTCACTCAAACAGAACGAGTCAAGACGCAATTTATTTTGATTATATATTATGCTTCATCTGCATTTGCTTTTTTTTTTTTTTTTTTTAACCGGGTAATTATTTTCTTCAACAGTTTTAATAAATATATAGCCTGCGTAGCGGTTCTCTAGGGGACTGGGGGAGAGAGAAAGGCAGGGAGAGCCTGCAATGATGACCCCACATTCCGTGTATTTTACGTTCACCATATGAACGAAAATTCCCATTGGCTTAGAGCCTGTCAATCAAATGGCGGTAAAATTCCCATTGGCTTAGAGCCTGTCAATCAAAGGATTTCATTGTTTAAGTAGAATTCCGATCATGCCTATTATAACTAGATAACGCCTTTCACACGATCGTGAGATTATTGTTGTTATTATTTTCATCAATCGTTTTAGTAGTTTATATACAGAATTATTTCGATAGACATACTTCATTTCTTTCGATGGAGTTATTTCAGAAATTTGTGAGAAGCTAGGAGGAGTAGTGCTTTAGAGAGAGCAGAAATTGGCGGCTGAGTCGTTGATGGAACGAAGAGATATCCTACTGTGGCCATATTGCTCAATGGTTTTGGCAAAAGTCTCATTTTCCGTGTGTTTGAAGAAGCTATGGAAATATTACTTCAACGTAATGTGTCCGTATTGGTTGTTTGTCCACTTGTTGGGATTGAGCAAGACCAGTTACTAGAAGTAAAGTCATTGGGGATAAGTTGTTGCTCGCTGATTTCAATTTAAACGGCCGTGGATTATACTCCTGCCCAAAGCAGATCTTTGCCAGTGCAGAAGAACTACAAACTCATTCATTTAGAGAAACGTTTTTAATAGAACTCTAATTTAAACAAGAGTTTAGAGATCGTTTATAGAGCTGATGATGGTAGATGAATCTCACACCCTCGATCGAAACCATTGAACTATTGTACACAATTGAACCATATTTTCAAACTTTAATATAGTAAACTGCCTTTGCAAAGACGGCAACAAACGTTTGGGTTGTTTTCGATTGATTTTCGGCCTCTATTTGTGTGTTCATAACAATTTCAAACTGTACCTGGCAATTCTTACATGAGTGTTTGACAGCTCTAGTGTAATACTAATTAGGGGGCGTTTTAGGAAAACCAGGGTCATCATTGCAGGCTCTCCCTTCCTTTCCCCTCCCCCTCCCCTTCTCCTCTCCCCAGTCCCCTAAGAGCCGCTACGCTGGCTAATAAATATATTGTATTTACATCGACAAAGAAGCAACTTAGAAGAAAACAAATGACAATGAATAGGTACCGTTGTAACTCAACTGAACAATCGATGTCCAGTCAAATGTCACTCGCTTTAATTCTTACCTGACTTGTCCACGACCATATCCAAGTAGATCCTGTCTTGTATGGTACATTTATGATGGTCTCTGTTACATAAAAATTCAAATCAGTCTATATCACCAACTTTCAATTAAAGTGCACAGTCATCCTGAATTCTGGACTATACGACGGTACCTAATATAGATTATGTTAAACTATATATGGTGTATGGCAAACGAAATTCCAAAAACTAAAAAAAAACCTGACTGATTTTTAATAAATAGTAAAACGTTTTCTTATAGTTTGATTTATATTTTTCAATAAATTAAGTAAGATCAGGGACTGCAGTACTTACTACTGGTAGTAGTATAAACCAATAACAACATGTTTCTTTAACATTTTTTTATTAAAATTTATATTTTTTTTGGAAATCATAATTTGTTTTGACTAAGTAACAATGGTTTTAGTTTTAGCGCGTTTGTTGATGTTTGAGAAACTGCGAGATATATTATTTTAAAACTTTCATGATCATTTAATTAATATATGAGAACATAAGGTATCAACGTTTCATCTGGATTGAAACATTTCAACATACCGCGACGATCATCATCATAACATAAAATCTAATTTGGAACCTTTTGTGAAATGTTTTGAAAAAATGATTATTATTAAATAAGAATTTGCATACAGTTTTGAGTATTACATACCATTCTCAGCTGCTGTCCACTTGATGAAAATATAGACAACCAGTAACAATACCAGCAACGGTCGGAGAGTACGCTTCATGGCAAAATAATATATGATATCTGCAGTAAACGATTACATTAGATTATATTAAAAACAATATTATTATTATCATCACCAACATTATCGTTATCATACTCATGACATCACTAGCTGTCATTATAATTAACATCATCATCGTCGTCAATATCATCATCACTAACATTATCAGCATCATATATGTTATGTATTATTATTGAGTGCAATGTAAATGTTTTAATAAGAGAGACAAATGCTAGCAGATTACAGCGTTTCGACATCGTCAGAGGACTATGTCATTATCAAGTGATGTGTATATAGCATTAAATTTACGATTGTAATTATTCCAGTACGGTTCAATGATTAATTTAACAAAAGAACAAAAGAGTCAAACAAATAGAGTCTGTATGTACGTTAAGATTTTGCGACTTTCTTTGTATTTGCAGCATTTCGTAAATCAAGCAGTCGAACTTGCCTTTGCATTGCTTAATTATCATAAAACATTTTTCCGGGACTGCTTTTCTTTGTATATGTTCTTATCTTCTGTGTCTACCAATAGCGGAGTAACGGTGTTCATTAATCCTTTTAAAGTACTGAGGTGGTGCGTTGTGTATCCAACATAGTCCGTAATAATAAGTCTTTTAGCGCATTTCATATTTTTAAGGCACAAATATAATATTCCAATGTAATCAATATTCACTTAACTCACTTGACTGACCTCGACAGAGTTCATGCATAAATACCGTCTGAAAATACTATATTTATATTTTTAGTTACTTATGATATTGCAAATATGCTTAGTTTGCTAGTAATAAATCTTTTTAGATATAAGAGTGAATGGTCTGGTCCCAGATGTCATCGATGTTCATGTGTTTTGCAGTTAGTTATTATAGTTGCCACGATTTACACTCGGTTGTTTGAGCAGCCACTACTCAGTCGTTTTTGCAGTAACCATAGTTAATTCAAACAAATCATATTCTTTTTCAAAAATCTGATTCCTAATCAGGTATTTGATTAACTACACTCGTTTGTTTTGCAGTATTGTGTTCTATAATTAGTTCAAAGCTTATTTGACACTGATAATATATTTAAGATAATCAAGTTGAAAAACTGCGATTCCAACTTCTCTTGCTGACTGCTCCAACTTCTCTCACAAAGTCAACACAAAAACTTAGCCAAAATGTTTCTTTGTAAACCTCGAAGTTCTGCTTATTAATAAATGTCTTTACATTATTCAACCGGCTGGTCTAACCACACTAATTCTACAAACACAGCTTATAAGGGACTTGTGGTGAATTACATCACAAAAACTTTCCAAAAATATTACTTTGTAAACCTTGAAGTTCTGCTTCAAATAATATTATTCCTAACAAACTTGTTTGGCAGGAAACATAAGCATGCTAACAGTATGTGGAACGAACAAACTACTGAATCTCGTTCTAACCCAGAAGTTGTGACATATTCTGCCTTGTCCAATCATATGGATGAATTTAGTCACGCGCATATATAAAGCAAACAATGGTAAACAAAAGTTTATTACAACCATTTTCAAACAATATTGACAAAAATCGTGTTGTAAATTTTATTTTCTTACGTCTTCGTAATCAGAAAAACGTGTAATTTAAATTAATTGACAAACGAAAGTGATAATGCAGTTGACTAAAAACTAATAAATCGATAAAATCGACATTTAAACAGCAATAGTAATGTCTTTTAATAGACTAGTTGCATGTCTTTATCTAGCACCGCTGTACTATTTGACAAAAAGGTACATTTGCACAGAAATAGCCTCAAGTCAGAGTAAATTCAACTGTGTTTTCTATTGTTAAGCATAACATTTAGTGCTTTGCATGGGATTTTTGAATATTTTGAGAACAAATCGATTCTTAAAAGTGACTGTCAGTAAAAATCGAGAATCCGCCGACAGTTGTGAAAAATTCAATTCCTCATAATTTGTCCAAAAGACCCTTTGGGTGAACTCTTTTCAAAAAAAATAGTTAGAGGTTTGGCCGATTTTTATTTTTGGAGAAATCGAGAAAAGTTGAAATTCCCGTCTGAGACCGTCTGGCGGCCTTGAAAACTCGTCCAAAATAGTTCATTTTTGATCGGCGCGTACAAACTATTGGAATAATCTACGAACTTAGAAAACAACAGTCTTTAGTCTATCCTTGGAGTTAGTTTGAGCTACAAGGCTTAATTATTTTTCTTTGTTCTATTTAAATGAAAATATCGCATTTTAGCCATCGGAGAAATCATCGAATTTTGGTCAAGTTCTATGCAATGGTTCTCAAAGGCCATACATTATTTTTACAAAATAACAATTTCCACTGAGAACCCAACTATTATAGTTGGTCTCTGTCGACTATCTAAGCTGGCCCGCAAAAACTCTATTTTCTAGGAGACGATTTCTAGGATAAAGTTTAACCAATTGTAACGCAACATCACATTTAGCGTTACCAGGCTATAGATCTTTAAAAAAAACATCAGTTTTACACATGAAATGAACAGTTTCTATTGTAAATCATTAATACATATATTGTAGGTTAATTTAGATACTTGAAAGCCCACAGCTGTAAAATAAATCGAAAAAATATCCGAACTGAACTGCTGTAAGTGGACTTTGTGTATATACCGCGGTAACACATTCACCATAAACAATAACAAACATTCAACTACTTTTAAAAAGCAAGTAAAATAGTCAATCTTTTGAGTAACAAATGCAGAAAATCAAAAAATATCACTAAATTGCTTAAAATATATCGTATATTTTCAATGAATAAGAGACTGAAGTCGTGAGAAAGCAGGATTGACTTGACTTTCAAATGACAGCGACGAACTAGCACTCACATGCATCAAACGAATATCCGCAGTTCTTTTTAGTCTAGCTAATTACTATATCATTATTAAATTCACCAATGACATAAACGTTTAAACCTTTCTCACCATTGCTAGATGATCTAGTTGGAATGCAAGCTGACAAAAAATTCTTTTAAGCGGCGTTTACACGAGCAATTCTTCCTTGACAAGTATCCTTGACAATTTTCATTGCTCGTGTAGACGATCAGCAAGTTTTCCTTGACAATTTTATATTGACAAGGTTTCCTTGCTCGTGTAGATGACGAACAAGTTTTCCTTGACAAGTTTAGGTTGTGCCCACAATGCCTTGCAATCAGCGAAGTACTAACATAATATTGGTTCCAGTCCCTTGTCGAGTAAAAAACATTTAAATATAGATTTTATTTAAAACATAAACTTTTTAATATTTGATTTCCATGTTAAATATTATTACTACCTTTCAAACTGGGCAATTCTACGTCAGGCATTTCTTCACGAAGAGCCTCCAGTATTTCCTCGTACTCCTTTTTTCAATATTACGATTTCGATAGGATTCATGTTTAGCATTCCATAGACTCTCTCTGGATTGGAGTAAATCCAATAAAAGATAAACAGCTTTATCGCTCCAATTTATTTTTTGCTTTGGCCTCCATTTTGTTTATTTTGATTAATCGTACGAAAAGACTTGGAACTAATCTCATTAATATTCCTTACCACATTTTCCTTGTTGTCCGTCTACACGAGCAAATTTCATCCTTGACAGTTTTTCCTTGTCAAGGGAAAGCCAACATTTTAGCTTTTCCTTGTCAAGGAAAAATTGTTCATTTTACTCCATCTACACGAGCAATTTTTCCTTGTTTTAGACCTTGCCTGAATTGCAGCAACGGACTTATGTAATAAACCTTAGTTAGTAGACCACGAAAAAACTCTTTGGGGTAGGGGGTAGACATGCTTGATGACTGAGTGGCCTGGGATTTTTTTTAATAACTCCATAATAGACAAAATCAGCTAACGCGTTGCTATGTACGTTTTTGACCCAACTCAAATCTTTTGGAAATATGATTCTTTCTCTTATCTATTACAATATCACGTGGATATCGCATTAAAAATTGTGCTGAAATTATATCTTCAATATACTTCGCAAGTTGTATAACAAATCTTTTTTTCCGCTTAATCCTTGAATCAATAAACGGTTTTTCAGACAGTTTTTTAAAATAAAACTCTCATTAATATTAATTAATTATGATATAATTAATAATAATTGCTATTAATTAATTAATTATACTGGTGTTATTTTATTACAAATTATTTTGGTGTCATTTTTTGTCCATAAATTTGTACAGAGGACCGAAGATATGAAGTTTATCTTCTCGTGTTCCAAAAACAATTTATTTCGCTTCTAATAAATTTACTGAGAATAAACTTCATATTTTCGTACCAGCGTGTGATATCCTCAATACTAGTATATAGAATCAGCAACAGATTGCGGAAATCTCACTTGTATTACACTATTTAAATTCAGGTTATGCATAGCATTTCTCTACTTTTTACTAGATTTAGAGATTTGAAACATTTTGGGAGATCTGTACATGAAGGCACCAAACATACGTCCCCCTACCCCAAGACATTTTTGTGGTCTTGTAAAATGATCTATTATTACACTAGTCCATTGCCACAACTCAGGCCAGGTCTAAAGGAAATTGCTGCCAGCTTGCCATCGCACAGAATCCTATTGTCTTTTTGGACATTTAGGCCTCTTCTACACGAATCTGATCCGCTTGAAACCGCATAGAAATATTTGCGTCCACACGAATCCGCGTATCCGGAGGATTCAAGTAAAAGTATGCTGTTTCGGTGACCGGATTCACTGGATTCGTGTGGACGATAGGCCGATTCGCATCAAAAAGTATGCGGTTTCAAAAGTATCCGGATCCGTGTAGCCGGGGTCTTAGGCCTCTTCTACACGAATCCGATCCGGCTGAAACCGCATAGAAATATTTGCGTCCACACGAATCCTGTTGATCGTTTCCAATTCAAAAGTATGCGGTTTCGGTGACCGGATTCACTTGATTCGTGTGGACGATAGGCCGATTCGCATCAAAAAGTATGCGGTTTCAAAAGTATCCGGATCCGTGTAGACGGGGTCTTGCTTACGGCCCGTAACTTATTCAAAATAGACATAATTCGAATAAATTATCGACATTGATAGTTCTGATTGGTTGTTTAAACGACTGATTAGATGAAGTTCTGAACGGTTTACAAAATAAACATTTCACTTGTCCGACTTAAGCCGATTTATTACCGAGAACAAAGGGAGTAGGATTACTTATTACAAATTGCAGCTTAACTTATTACACCGCATAACTTAAAGTGGCACATTGGGATTTGAACGTCAGTCGCAAGAGCCTTAGACAATGAGCTCAAATATTCAGCTTAAAAAAGATAGTATTATTAAAAAGGTTTTTGTAGAAGTAAAGGTTGCAAAATGTTGCTTGGATTACGATGTTAATTTTGCACCCCCTACCTAAGTTTAACCTGTTATTAAAACCCACAAATTACAGTTGGAATATTGGCTCCCCACAAAAAAATGCCGATTTTTGACAAATTTGAGCTCAAAAAAGAGAACCTTAGTTATTGACATTATTAAACATTTGATAGTGCAAACGTTTAGTCAACATTTCATCTTTGATTTGCACCCCCTACCTAACTGAGATCACCTTTTAAAAACTTTTAAAATTCATTTTATTACACGAAGTTGAGCAATTTTGGCCTGTTTTCTTTGTAAATTACCTCATTAAATACGCTTCGCCTGATTGAACTTCGCGCTCCAAACAGCAGAAAAGACCCGGATGTGTCCGGGCATTCTGTGCGATGTTTCTAGTTTTTTTGAATTTTCGTTCGCAATTCACCCAGAAAAATAAACGTGTTGAGAAACATCGGCCACAACGGAAACAATTCTTCTTTCTTGTGTACAATATGAGATTCAATTTCATTTAACATTTAATAAATTGCGATATTAAATGTAGTTGTAATGATAATATAAAACAAGTTAATCGGAATGGGTTTGCAACGTTAACATGAATTATAATTATTGAAACATCAAATCAGTGTAATAACCAAAGACAAGATCATTTTTTTAAAGCGTAATTCACGGTCAGTATTGAAAATAAATTTACAATGTTGCCGTTATACTATCAAGCTAAGTTTTCAAAGCTGTTCCAACTTTTCTCTTTCAAACAACACTAAAACGGTTTTAAGGCTTACAAAAGAGTTTTACATCTGTTTAAGAGAAATACACGGGTCAATATTTGGAATATATACTAAATAACATTACGTCTTACCATCAAGTTGAGCTTCTAAAGCTGTTCCAACTTCACTCACTTTCGAACTTCTCTGTTAAAGTCATGTAAACAAATTTACTGAATTATTTTCCAAACTTCCACCTAGTAATTCTGCAACAATATGCTATTTCCAACAAGTTTGTTCGTCGTGAAACATTAACAGAATTGCAAGAAACAACATAGAGAGGAAACCTGACTACTGAACCTTGCTTCCACCCGGAAGCTATGCTATTAAGTTTGCAATGTCCAATCATATGCAAGAATTCAGACACGTGCAAACATCCGGTCGGTTTATTTGAATAAATAACACTTAAAAGTGTTCCAACAAAAAATATAATAATATACACAACAAACGTGTAGTTTGATATCAAAAACTTACCAAGTGTAAATATTTCCCAAAATCCAACACCATAAGACAGTGAATATGATAGAAGTATTGAAAAGATCAGTAAAGTGAATAGTTATAGATCAGTAATTATAATAATATATCATGTATGGTATAAAATATGTATGGTAATATATGGTTATTCAAGTAATGTTTGATAATGTAGTTATGAATAAAATTTTGTAAAAAATGATTCTGTTCTAGTAAATAAAATAATTAAGCGTATAACTTTATATGATAATAAGTGTATAAATGGTATGATAAATTATGATAATGTATGGTAATTTATGATAATGTATGATAAATTGTATGAACATATAATTTATAACCATCACTCCAAGTCAATGTTCTACCGTGAGGTTGGCTCACATTCGCTACCACTACACTCAATATTTACAACGCACAACACTAAGTGGGAGGAATTGGCGGCGTAGTGGATTACCGCGCACCTCTCACCGCTGTGGTCCAGGTTTGAGCTGCCCCGGCATGAATTTTTATGTTCAATTGTCACCCAAGCAGAGAGTCGAACCTAGGTAACAGAGGAGAAAGGCCAACGCTCACCACTAGGCCAGCCACATATCGTTTGCGACTGTCCGTAGAACAGAAACCCTGGTGGCATCCATCCACTTGATAGGTAACCAAGCCTTGAGAGGAAAAAAGCTCGGTCAGAAATATATATGCGGTAACAATTTCTAGACAATATTGATGATTTTAGAACTTGACAACTTATATTATAGGAAAACAAAACAAAATAACGTATATATCCGTTAGGTTGGCGGTCTGACATTTGAATCAGTTTCATGAATTTTTTACTTCGACGTTAAATACAAAAAAACGCATTTTCAACTCAAATTCTAATTAATATATTCTAATTATACTACAAACTATATCGCTCGGTTTTTAGTCTATCAATATTTGCAAGGAGTTACTTTGTCTCAGCCCTCAGATTCAGAAGTCAGACCATAAATCTTTGGTATAAACTTATCTTACACATTGGCGTAGTTCGCTTGAAGAATGGCTGGCTGTTGTTCCTTCTGAGGCTTGCTCCGATCGTTACGATGGCCTGAGATTGCCATAATTTGAGTCCAAAAGGGGATTGCAGTTGATCTCATACAATGATTTTTGTAAATCTTGAGTAATCTTGCTGATCTGAACTGATATCTTTTATCATGGAAGACAACTTGTTTACCCCAGCCGCAGACGGTTTCCATATAACAAAAGAACTCAGAAGGACAACACCAATTTCCTTTTTGGATTTGACCTTTTATTCATTTATTTTAATATTTACACCGAGAAGTTCAATTTAGTATAAATGGGGTCCTGATATTAATTACATACATCTACCAAAACTGAAATAAAGCCTCACAATTAAGATGACAGATGACAGATGACAGATTCTGTTTTGTTCAATCATATTGATGAAATTGGTCACGTGCATATATAAAGCATATATTTGTAAACAAAAGTTTATTTAGTACAACCATTTCCAAAAAATATTGACAAAAATCTTTAGAAGTGCATTCCGATTCACATTCGTATTTCTTCGTAATCAGAACAACGCATAATTCAAATTAATTGACAAACGAAATTGCAGTTCAGTCCTCGATAGTTCTCTACAAAACATCAAAGTTCACGTACAACGCATCTTCAAACACATCCAAGTTGATGTAATCCTGAAAAACACAAACATAGCTTTGGTTTATAGAATGGGTTTATCGAATTAGAAAACTAGCGTCACTTTCTTAAAACAACGTCCGCCATCTTGTTTCATTATGACGTCACGATTATTTGATAGAAGCAAGTTACCTGTGTGCCATTGTAGTATGTGCTGATCTCATCACATATCAAACTGAAGCCAGGTCTGTCCTCGGGTTTATCCTGCCAACACTTTAACATCAACGAGTATCTAGATACAGAAAGAGAGTCAATTCAATATAATAATGATGATTATGCCGATGATGATGATGATGATGATGATACTGATGATGTCAATGATGATGATGTTGATGATGATTATGTTTATGATGATAATGTTGATGATGATGCCAATGATAATTATGAAGATAATGATAATTGCAATGCCACTGAATGGGAATGATGGTGATGGTGGTGATAATGATAATAATGATGATGATGATGGATGATGATGATACAAATGATAATGAAGATACTGATAATCGCAATGCCAATGGGAATGATAGTGAAAATTACGACAGATACTGTTATGATAGCGATGATTATGGTGACGTGAATAATGATGATAATGTGGTGAAATCGATGATAATTATGATACCAACAATGATAGTCAGCCAATGATAGTGACGATCTTGATCATGAGGGCAATAATGATGTTATAATGACTATATGGATGACTATATCAACGTACAATGTCTTTGATAGATGAAGTGGTTTTGGCATCCTATATCCTTGTTGTAGTAGTCTTGGTATGTCCTTGCCTTTGTACTTAGGATAAGGTGAATCTCCTGAATAAATACAACCAAATGGATCAGGTTTTCGTCATTCAAACAACAAAGGAGTCAAATATCGAGAAATAAGATGACCGAGACAAAGTGGAGATTAATATTCACCGATGGAGCCTGAGAAGAATACAGAGGTAACAACAAGGTTATTGTTTTATATCAAGAACTCACCAAGTGTAAAGATTTCCCATAACACAATACCATATGACCATCTGAAAATATTGGATGAAAATATTTTTTAGAAATATTTAAAAAATACAGAAATGTATTTTAAGAATAAAATGTAACTTGTGTAACTATAATGTATCTTATATTATGTCGTTAAATATATAAAAATGTATTACTATACAATTTATGATAAATGGAATCTAACGAGTAAACTAGTAGAGGCTGCGTCAGTGAACGATAGGTAATAGAATGGAAATGTGTAACAACCTTAGAATAATAACTTAACTTTAAGGTAACATTTTTTACGGTGTTACAAATGTCATTCTGTTACCTATAATTTATATAATTTATGATGATCGATGATTTATGATAATTTATGTTAATTTATGATAATTTATGATAATTTACGTACACATCACTGGCAATGGACGACTCTCCGTGGAACAGAGACTCTGGTGGCATCCACTTGACAGGTAACCGCGCCTTGAGGAAAGATAAACAAAATATAAGAAATAATTTTACTACATAGTAACATACCAAAATTTGCGGCTAGTTAGTTTGTCTGAGATATCAGAAAAGGTATATATTTTATTTTATCGAAGACTTATGCAACTTTTCATGTACATTTTTTCCCAAAAAGTAAAACACGAATTGTTTATCCTACCGCTTTTGATCGTGTGTAAACATCATTGCTGACTGTTCTTGCAAGTCCAAGGTCTGATATCTTACACATTTTATTTTCACCAACAAGAACATTACGAGCAGCAAGATCACGATGGACGCACTGAAATATAACAACATATCTTAGCAAGCAGGCAAGCAGGCAAGCAGGCAAGCAGGCAAGCAGGCAAGCAGGCAATTAGAATATATACAGCTGACCTTGTTTTGTGCCAAAAACTTCATCCCATCAGCAATCATCCAGGCAAACTGTATCAAGTCACGTGAGTTCAGCCGTTTTTCTGGACGAAGATCACCTGAACAATACGTGTCCTCGTGACCACGTGACCTTCTTAGGTAACCAAGGAGATCACCATAAGGCAGATACTCGAGAATAATGGATATTGGACCTGGAATATAAATCTGATTTTAAGCAACTTTTGGATGATATTTTATGCTCTACGTTGCTGTTAATTAGTTTATTTGTCAGTGAGTTTTTTTTTTTTTAGCGCAGTGGCTGTTTTCTAGTAGTTTGTTTGTTAGATAAATAGGCATTTTGTAGGTTAGTAAATGTGCTCACCGCCGGGTTTCGTACAACATCCTAAAAGTTCAACAATACGTTGGTGACGTTCCAGTTTCATCATCAGTTGCAGTTCAGTCAAGAAGTCTTCTTTGTCTTTACTCCCGGCATTTTCTACAACGAGAACGCAATTATACTTTAAATAATTCAAGCAATATTGAAAACAATGGGCAAAATGAAAAATGTAACAAAAGAACAAAAGAGGAAAAAAAGGTATTAGTAAATAGATCCATTGAGCTAGGTTCACACTAGCGACATAAGAATACATACACAAACTCAGTGAATCATTTTTTTGATACGTATGAGAAAAGACAAGTGCAATAAATTTATAGCAAATTCCATTTGCGTTGGTTGTGTGCGTTGCTTATGTCGCTAGTGTACTGTGAACCAGCCTTTAGAGGCAGAGACAACACAATTACCTTTAAGAGTTTTAACAGCAACAGTTACTTGTCCAGGATGTCCATGCAAACCAATAGCAATGGCTTTATCAACACAACCAAAATTACCACTACCAAGTCTTTTAATGACGGACAGGTTCTCTCTTGGCATTTCCCATAGTGTATCGTCCAGTACATCGGTGTACAGACCGGCTGAAGTTATTGCATTATCTTCTAAAGTGGACGTTTGGTTAGGTACATGTTCATGGAGAGGGATCTCAAGCAATCTCACGCCTTGTCTTTCCACCTGTATCCAATTGTTTATATGTTAACAAGCATGTTTTGAGATTTGCAGATAACAGTGAGAATACTAGAACACTTGACTTTATTCATGTTAATATTTTGTGAACCTTCGACCGCTTCAAACCCTCTAAAAATTAAGCAGTGAGTTCAAATACACTGAGTGTTCAAATTAAATCTTATTTCTAATCTATTCGCTTATGGGATGTGGTTTAAAAAAAGTAACAAAAAACTCAAAGTGTTCACGGTTCGAGTGTCCTCACTGTTATTAGTGAACTTTTAAAGAGTGAGCATTTGCAAAATGCTTTAAAATGACAATAGTCCATGTCACAGTTCTCTTCCATCAACCTCAGCCTTGATAGCGTGTAATATATTCTTCAGGAATTGACACTGGCCTGTGGAATTTGTATGTGTTTCATTGTTATATAATGTGTAGTCAAATTCTAAAGAATATATTAGGCGCTATCTAGGCTGAGGTTGATTGACGAGAACTGAGAAAAAGGTTATTTAGATGAGTGAACAAAAACATTTGATGAAAACGTATATTAAATATTTAGAACGAGCATTGCCGGTGTGTAATACCAATTATAATACAACAACAAATTTTTCTCCGCTCTCATTAGTTGAGGGGCGATCACGTGACGTGCATGATAGAGCGGTTTTCGTATGACTTTGAAACGGACGTGCAGTGCTGTGACTGCGTCACTGCCGTGCAGTGCAGTGACTGTGCCTTTTTCACAGTCATACGAAAACCGCTCTAGTGCCCGCCGCGGACGGATACAATCAGCGCATAGTGCCCGCTGAGCTTTTTGTCCGCTTCGGAAAATTTTGTTGTTGAATAATAAAAACAAGAGAGCAGTTAAAATCTCGGGCATAATGCTATGATAGTTGCCCTTGGAAACTGGATGTTCCTCTAAACTTATCTATTTGTTTTTTCTGAACATCCAGTTTCCGCGGGCAACTATCACAGCATAATACCCTCGATTCAACTACTCTATTGTTTAAATAGTAATTGGCTAAAAGTTAATGAAATTTAGCCCATGCAAAATTTCCAAGATCAGAAGTTGGCCAAAGAGACTGTTTTTGATAGACTAGCGCCCATAAATAATGCCAAAAATTGGCTCAAATTACGATTTCTGATGTAATTTGTGATGTCCTTGCAAAATAATGCCTATCAAATGAACTATTTGAACAGCTAAAATACATTATTTACCATTCCAGAATTCCTTTTATAACATAGTAATCTTTTTCTTTGAAGGATATACACAATGACAAATGAAATAATTGTAATCAAACATAAAGCAAATATCGTCCCAATGACAACAATAACAGTATTTTTGTCGTCATCATTTTTGTTGCCATTTCTTTGGTCGTTGCTATGGTCACCAGTGTTATTGCGGGGAACACTTTTCTCTGAGGATTCCTCAAATGAATCTAAAAAGAAATAGTGATTAAAACAACACAAATAATAGATTCCATGTAATAACAACAAAATAGTTACAAACAAGTGGTTTCTATTTAGTGATTATTTAGTCAGTATCATTCAACTAAAAAAATCAAATACAAAAAAAACAATACCTCATTACAACTTTTCTTGTCTTTCATAGTGACTAATACTCACCAAACAAGAACTATTACACGGTAGCAATTTGATTTGATTTTATGATATAGTGGTATCACATAAACGTTTAACATAAGCTAGAAAATATTATGTACAAGCTATATACAGAAAAGGAAAAGAATGGGTAACATGGCAAAGAAGAAATAGAAAAAAATGAAGCTCTAAAATTAGAACAAAATTAGAAAAAATAATAAAAATTGAACTCTTATATAAATAAGAATGAGGATTGTTTCTGTATGAATGTCGTGTTGTAGAGTTAGCTGACCTTTTACACATGGCTCATCAATAGCAGAGTCATTCTTTTTAAAATGTCCAGGGAAGCATAGACTTACATGAGTTGTTGTCAAGGATATTTTTATACTTCCCAGAGCTACAAGCTAGTAATGAATAAAAAAAATATGAGGCTTTATGGAACAATTAAGGGATACTGCCAAATTATTTTCAGGGAACAAGGGAACAAAATATGATAAAACAATAGTTTTTGGGGGATCATGGGAACACAAGATAACACATTTTAGGGAAACAGTTGTTTTATTTGTGGGTAACAAGGGAGAAAATTCAAAAAGATCATGGGAATATGGGGACATGCACCTCCTGGGAGGGGCTTAAATATGCCATCCACAGCCATTCTTATTAAAAAGAATAGGCATTCTCGTCGTATCTCTCGTTTAAAAATCAGCGATTTGGTATTTGGTATCTATAGGGTGTAAAAATTGAAATGTAGAACTTCGATATTAAATCACTTTGTATCTTTTAGGGTATGGAAAAAGGGTCCATTTCGTATATATGACCGCGTTCTTATTGTTTAATGTTTATGTGGTGCCTAACGGGTTAAAAACGTCCAGTGCATGTGACGCCCTTTTAAAAAGAATATCCGTATCTTTTAGAATTTATATTTTTTGCATACCCGATACTTTTTCTGCATATCCCCCTCCCTCATCCTCCTCATCCTCCCCCTCCCTCCTCTCTCCCTCTTCCCCCTCCCTCATCTCCTTTTCGAGAGGGGGAGGGGTTCTCCCTTTGTCCAAGTGGTAGGGGTGATCGGCAGTCGATTTCGCAAATGACCACTAAAAGGTACGTATAAATAATGAGAGCTGTTAAAGCCTTGTTGATTTCAAGCCTTTTGAGCAAGAACCCTAAAAGACCTTTAAAAGGCACGCACAGGTAATTTTTGTAACCTTACAAGGAGCGCCGATCAATCCTACCACTCTATTAACAACTTAACAACTCCATACCAAAACAACGTCTTGCAGGAGTTCTTATAAATCCATAGCCTGGTTTACAAAGGCATTTCACATTTTCGCTCACTCTCCATGTTCCGTTGCTTGTACAGATGCCAATCAAAGCAGTGTTGTTCTCAGCATTGGAATCAGTACAGTTTCCTAGTATGGGACCTTGAGTTCCCTTAGATTCTTCTGCTGGTGAAATTGTTTTATGAAACTTCACAAAATCGCGTGATATCGTTTTACAATAGTAGTAAAAAATGGAAATACGGTGCAACTCAATACATTGTCCTTGGTCAAAAAAGGCTAAATAGAAACCGTTTCTTTTAGCTTTAATTGAGCCAGTTAAAAAGGTAGTATTCCAGCGGTCACTTGTATTGCTGGTTGATTCGACAACTGATAACTTCTCGAAACCGTTTGGAGGTTTGGGACGTGATGAAAACTTGTTTGCCTGTGCGCTGAATACCTGTAATCTCTCCTTGGAATATGGTACATGGTACATTTTAAATATCCTAACTGTGTATTTGATGGAGATGAAGATACGTTTTGCACCGTTGAATCCGATATAGTCTGTTCTCAACCAGTTTTTCGGTTGAACATTCGCATTACTATCACATGCTAAATATAGACCTTCTGAATAGAAAAACTGAAAAAGAGAGAAAAATAGCAAAATCAAAGACAGAATATCAGAATATTTAGCAAATATAGTACGTACGTTTCCCGTGGTTATATTGAAGGAATATAAAACGAGGCAGTGTGCTGTGCTCTATCGAGTTTTTGTATCCACCATGCGTGGTCTATCACAAATCCTGCAATCTCATTGGCTACGCTAGCGGTTAATATTTAACGATTAGACCTTCGCCCTAATTGGCAAACGGTCAATAGCCCACCAACCCGTAGGTCAAACTTAAAATGATAAATAATGACAACAAAGTTAGTAAATAAACAAAATATTTTTCACGTTCAATTCCGACTTTAATCAAGATTATGAATTGATTAATAAACAAACTATTTTTGTGACATTGGTCACGCGCGGCTCAAGTGTTGGCACGTCATAATAGCTGACAGCTTTGCTTAAATTCAATTTAGGTTTCTTTTTTAATAATTATAAAAGTACTTACACCCAACATTCTAATAACTTTATCTTTGTACCAGCCATCCCTAATTTTGACATCAAACGATTCTGAAAGAGTAAACACATACGCCGAGAAATAGTCATGGTTATATCTATAGTCACAGTTACAATCAGTCACATTTTAGTCGTGGTCGTGGTCGTGGTCGTGGTCGTGGTCGTGAACGTAGTCGTAGTCGTGAACGTAGTCGTAGTCGTAGTCGTAGTCGTAGTCGTAGTCGTAGTCGTAGTCGTAGTCGTAGTCGTAGTCGTAGTCGTAGTCGTAGTCGTAGTCGTAGTCGTAGTCGTAGTCGTATACCTTTTTCAGCGTCGATTGACCAGATTTTTAAAAGGAAAATCGAGACGAGAAAAGAAAGGAATTGCCACCCCATGCCACGATTTATTACCAAGCTACAATTAAATAAATATATATTCAGTACAGAAGCCTAAATTTGAGGTACTAAATTAATTACATTTTCTTCGATTATGCTGCATTTTAATTTAGTTAAAAATGTTTCAGCTTAGTATCGGCTTTGTTTCTTATTTAAAGATTGTCTTGCCATCGATAAAATTTAACCTGCGTCACATCTGGACCTTTTTCTCTATTAAGTCCGTCTGTGAAACAACGTCACAAAAAGGGTACTGGACCCCCAGCTGACTAGCAAGGATATATGAAGCGATTTCTGATTGTCTCAGCTGGGAGTCCAGAACACAGTAATGTTACTCCTAATAATTTTCTCTAGTAGGAAACATAATAAGAATGACATGAATAACAAAACATGAAACAAACGGAAAACGAAACTCGCTCTGAGCCTTGTCATCATGTCTGTATTCGGTCCAATCATATACATGACTTCAATCACGGCCATGAGCTGAGCTGAAACATTTGTTTGTAAGGAAAATGTTTGTCCAAAATGTTGACAAAATCGTATAGTCTACTGATCTCATTCACGAAGTACATTCTGATTCACGTCTAATTATTATTTTCCTTCCACTACTCATCGATGGCTAGGCCTATATAAATGTTCAAAGTATTCGTTAATGTTTTATATTGTAGCGTTTTATATTTTTTAGGCACACATATCATATTCCAATGTAATCAACATTCACTCAACTCACTTGACTGACCTCGACAGAATTTATGCATAATACCGTCTGACAATAATATATTTACATTTTTAGTTATGATGATATTGTAAATATGCTTTGATTTTGCTAGTAATAAATGGTTTTAGATCCCAGTATACTTGCCATGGAATATCTCATATATTTAATTAGTAGCCAGAGTGGTTTTTGCAGTGAGTAATTTTAGCTGTAACGATCTACACTCGGTTATTTGAGCAGCCATTACTCAGTCGTTTTTGCAGTAACTACAGTTAGTTCACTTTCTAGCTAATTAAATATTTGATTATTTTTACTCGTTTGTTTTGCAGTGTAGTGTTCTAAAATTAGTTCAATGCTTATTTGACACTGATAATATATTTGAATAATTGTAAGATAATGTTTACCATCAAGTTGAGAAATTGCGATTCCAACTTCTCTTGCTGACTGCTCCAACTTCTCGCAAAGTCGACACAAAAACTCAGCCAAAATGTTTCTTTGTAAACCTTGAAGTTCTGCTTATTAAGTAAATCTTCCTTCTCAATGTCTTTACATTATTTAACATCTGTTTGTTCTAACCACAATTCTACATGCACAATGTTTTGTCCAATGATATGGATGAATTTAGTCACGTGCATATATAAAGCAAACAGTAAAAACAAACGTTTTCAAAAATGTTTGACAAAAATCGTGTTGTAAATGTCATATTCCAAGAGGGAGGTTTATTCTGATTCACATTCGTATTTCTTCGTAATCAGAAAAAGGTATAAATTAATTGACAAACGAAAGTGATAATGCAGTTGACTAACAACTGATAAATTGATAAAATCGACATTTAAACAGCAATAGTAATGTCTTTTAATAGACCAGTTGTATGTCTTTATCTAGCACCGCAGGACAGCTATTTGACAAAAACGGGTGCATTTGCACAGAAATAGCCTCAAGTCAGAGAAAGTTCAAATGTATTTTCTATTGTTAAGCATAACATTTAGTGCTTTGCATGGGATTTTTTTGAATATTTTGACAACAAATCGAGACTTAACCTATACAAATGCGCCATTTGCCAAATAGTACAGCGGTAATAGATAACTGTTACATTCTTTAAATTATTCAAAAATATTACAAACTTAATGTCATCTTAATTTTAATTAATTAATTTTGATCTTTAGTTAATCTTAAAAGCTAGTTTTTCAGTGATAATTCCGGGGTGTCTGTGTTAGCTAACAATTCATTGTAGTTCAGTCCTCTATTGTTCTCTATAAAACATCAAAGTTTACGTACAATGCATCTTCAAATACATCCAAGTTGATGTAATCCTGAAAAACAAAACATAATATTCGGTTTATGGAATTAGAACTAAGAAAACAAGCGCCACTTTCTCAAAACAAAACCGTCTATTCATGATGTCACGATTATTTGATAAAAGCAAGTCACCTGTGTGGCATTGTAGTATGTGCTGATCTCATCAGATATCAAACTGAAGACAGGTCTGTCCTCGGGTTTATCCTGCCAACACCTTAACATCAACGAGTATCTAGATACAGTCAATATAACCATGATGATGTTGATAATGATGATAATAATGATGGTGGTGATGGTAATACTGATGATAATGATGATGATAATAATGATGATGATGATGATGATGATACTAATGATGATAATGATGATTATGTTGATGATGATTATGTTGATGATGCTGCCAATGATAATGAAGATACTTATATTAAATCGCAATGCCAATGGGAATGATGGTGATGGTGGTGATAATGATGAAAATTATGAAAGGGAAGAGGAGGAAGAGGAGGAGGAAGAGGAGGAGGAAGAGGAGGAGGATAGTAATACTTATGATAAAGTAATGATAAACATATGCATGATTATCGATGATGGTGACTGTATGAAGGGCTGATAATGAAGTTGAAAATGACGACAGATACTATAATGATATCGATGATTATGGTGACGTGAATAATGGTGATAATGTGGTGGAATCGATGACTTGATATTGATGATATTGATCATGAGGGCGATAATGGTGATGATATTATGATGATCTTGATGACTATAATAACTGTATCAACGTACAGTGTCTGTGATAGATGAAGTGGTTTTGGCATCCTATATCCTTGTTGTAGTAGTCTTGGTATGTCCTTGCCTTTGTACTTAGGATAAGGTGAATCACCTGAATAAGTACAACCAAATGGATCAAGTTTTGCATCAAACCATATCATTATATACATGTACACAACAAACGTATTGTTTAATTTTATATCAAGAACTTACCAAGTGTAAAGATTTCCGATAAAACAATACCATATGACCATCTGAAAATGTTTTGATCATCAAAAATGTTATAAATTTTGAAAAAAGATGATAAATCATAATAGTAAATAGTGATCACATCATCATTATCATATATCATTATCGATATGATAATATATTATAGCTATGTAATAGAATTGATGATTATATTTGATTATGTGTGAAAAGTTATTATGATGTCTGGTAATTTATGATAATTTCCTTACACATCGCTGGCGATGGACGACTGTCCGTGGAACAGAGACTCTGGTGGCATCCATTTCACAGGTAACCGAGCCTTGGATAAAAAGGTTAGAAATATTTAGGTTTTGAGATTTTCTACATCGAAATATACTGTTCTTAGATCTTGATACGGGGCAAATAACGAATTTCAGTATTTTTATGCAGATTTCTGGATTTTTTTATTATATTGTATTAAGCTATAAACATGTACATTTTTTCCTATTAAGTGTCGTTTTACAGCAGATTGTTTGCAAACGTTTCACAGAAAGTAAAACACAAATTGTTTATCCTACCGCTTTTGATCGAGTGTAAACATCATCGCTGACTTTTCGTGCAAGTCCAAGGTCTGATATCTTACACATTTTGTTTTCACCAACAAGAACATTACGAGCAGCAAGATCACGATGGACACACTGAAATATAACAACAGATAAGTAGGTAATTAAGTAAGTAAGTACGTATGTAAAAACGTACATAAGTAAGTAGTAAGTAGGTAGGTAGGTATGTAATTAAGTAACTAAGTACGTAAGTAATTGAGGAAGCAACGAGCAAGCAAGCAAGAAAGTATGCAAGTAAGTAAGCAAGCAAGCAAGCAAGCAAGCAAGCAAGTAAGCAAGTAAGCAAGTAAGTAAGTAAGTAAGCAAGAAGTAAGTAAATAGGTAAGTATATAAGAAAGTTGTAAGCGCCAAGAATAGTTACCGCTGACAAGTAGATACAATTGATAATTAATATTTACATAACACGTGCAGTAGTTGAGCAAGAAGGCGACAAAACTTGTAAGTAATTAAGTTCGATTTTATTGAAGTATTTTCCCCAACAAATGTAATCTCGCTAGCATATAATAACTAGATGTTTATATTGTATTTTAGCGAATCGTTAATTCATCATAATACACATACAGTCGAAACTCATACGAAGATTGTTTATTTACCCGTTAATTATGCCAACTACTCGTACAAAAGTAGTAAGTAAGTAAGTAAGTAAGTAAGTAACTAACTAACTAACTAACTAACTAACTAACTAACTAACTAACTAACTAACTAACTAACTAACTAACTAACTAATTAAGTAAGTAAGTAATTAAGTATGAATGTAAGTAAGTAAGTAGGTAAGTAAGTCATTTAGTATATACCTTGTTTTGTGCGAAGAAATTCATCCCATCAGCAATCATCCAGGCGAACTGTAACAAGTCACGTGATGTTAACTTTCCCTCTGGACGAAGATCACCCGAACAATACGTATCCTCGTGACCACGTGACCTTCTCAGGTAACCAAGGAGATCACCATAGGGCAGATACTCGAGAATTATTGTCATTGGACCTGGAATTTAAAATCAAATATTACTCAAACATTAAACTGAGCTTGTTAGTGGGATGGATGGTTGGTTAGTTGATTGATTTGTTGATATATTTGTTTGATAGATGGTTCGGTAGGCTGGTTGGTTAAAAGGCTGGTTGGTGGGTTGGTGGGTTGTTTGGGGGGATGGTTGCTTCGTTGCTTGAAATGAGCTATGGTTTTTTGAATTGTGTGTTCGTTGCTTGGTTGCCTGAATTGGTTTGTTGGTTGCATCGCACAGAATTCTATTGTCTTTTTGGACATTTACTTAAGGTGGTTTTCTATAGTATTCTTCAGATCATACCTTTCATTTTGATTTGGCTTATTTATAGTCTTAACTTACACCTATATACTTGGTTTTTGGACCAGTGACTATGCTTGGATGAAAGTTTGATTGATGCCAATTTTAGCTTGATTGGCGTTATCTTGGCAACGATAAACAAATATGGCCGAAATTGTTTTTTGTCGAATAACTCTAAAACTCGATGAGACCTAGACAAGCGGTAACAACATAATAAATGTCATACAATTGCAAAACAATTTAAAATATTTTAAAGAAAATCAATCTGTTTGATTTGAAGTAATTTGCAAATATCTTCTAAAGCAGCGATTTTTGCATGTTGAGAAATGGCAGCGGTCTAAACAATACTCAAAAGAAACAAAATACCATCAAAATACTACATAAAAGACCTTTCCTTATACACCTATGGCTAAATGCTAAATCTAATGCTAAATTCATTTCCAATACAGAGATATGACTTTTTTCCTTGCGTCAATATTAATTAAAATATCAAAATAATCACTCATCGAAAAAAAAAGGTATCTTTGCCTCAAAAAATAATTAAGATTTGGCATTCTAAACGGTTGACAAACGGATCATTTCACTTGTCCGACTTAAGCTAATTTATTACCGAGAACAAAGGAAGTAGGATTACTTAATTAGAGTTATTACAAATCGCAGCTTAACTTATTACACCGCATAACTTAAATTCAGCCGAACGACCTTAGATAATGAGCTCAAATATTCAGCTTAAAAAAGAGAAGCTTATAAAAAGGTTTTTGTAGAAGTACAGGGTGCAAAATGTTGCTTGGATTACGATGTTAATTGTGCACCCCCTAAGTTTAACCTGTTTTTAACAGTTGGAATATTGGCTCCCCACAAAAATGCCGATTTTTGACAAATTTGAGCTCAAAAAAGAGAAGCTTAGTTATTGACATTATTAAACATTTGATAGTGCAAACGTTTAGTCAACATTTCATCTTTGATTTGCACCCCCTACCTAACTGAGATCACCTTTTAAAAACTTTTAAAATGTATTTTATTACACGAAGTTGAGTAATTTTGGCCTGTTTTCTTTGTAAATTACCTCATTAAATACGCTTCGCCAGATTGAACTTCGCGCTCAATCAGCAGAAAAGACCCGGATGTGTCCGGGCATTCTGTGCGATGGGTTTGTTGGTTGGTGTGTTGGTGTGTTGGTGTGTTGGTTGGTTGATTGGTTTCTTTTTGGTTGGTGTTTTGGTTGGTGTGTTGGTTGGTGTTTTGGTTGGTTGTGAGTTCACTTACCACCAGATTTAGTACAACATCCCAAAAGTTCAACAACACGTGGGTGGGGTTCCAGTTTCATCATCAGTTGCAGTTCAGTCAGAAAGTCTTCTTTGTCTGTATTACCGGCATTTTCTGCAAGCAAGAATATAATTGAGCTTTATATATCTGAGACACCTAGTAGACCCTAGCTATCTTTCCAATAAAGAAAAGAAACAAAAAAAAATGCTGCAGAAGTAATCTATCGAGATTTCAAGGACGCTGGAAGACAACCGAAGGATTTGTCTCGCAAGAAAAAAAACATGACAACGTAATTACCTTTAAGAGTTTTAACAGCAACGGTTACTTGTCCAGGATGTCCATGCAAACCAATAGCAATGGCTTTATCAACACAACCAAAATTACCACTACCAAGTCTTTTAATGACGGACAGGTTCTTTCTTGGTACTTCCCATAGTGTATCGTCCAGTACAAAGGCGTAATTATCGTCTGTTTCTCCTGATATATCTTCTAGAATGATCGTCTGATGGTTGACATTACCAACAGGGGCATCTGTTTGTTTCTGATTAGAAAAATATTATCGTACATACAACTTTAGTTCTCCTTCTCCTTCTCCTTCTCCTTCTCCTTCTCCTTCTCCTTCTCCTTCTCCTTCTCCTTCTCCTTCTCCTTCTCCTTCTCCTTCTCCTTCTCCTTCTCTCCCTATTCTGTTGGACACTGAGATAAATCATTTCTGATGGATTCTTACATTTTCTTGATTTTCATTTCTGTGTAACAGCCATCTCCTTCTCAGAATATAGATAACAACGGCAACACAAACTATTACCAGTAAAAGACCAACTATCGAACTGAGAACTGGCACAGTTACATCTGTTTTGGTGCCATCAGAACTAGCTGCATTATCTTTTTTCTCTAGACATTTCAATAAAAATAATGATTTCATCATAAATTTTGAATGAAAACATTTACACGTAAAACCCACAAAATGGAAAATTCTGCATACAAAATTGACAAACAATAAAATAAACAAAAACAATCCTTGTACCAAAGTATAGTCAATACCTTGACTTTTGTTTAGCTCTTGAATGCTGGCTGGTCCTAAACCAATTCTTGTAGCAGCACGAACCTGTATAAATATAATTTAAATGATCGGGACTGAAGACGATTCACAAAACGAGTATGAAGCAAGCTTATGGAGAAGCAGGGAAAGAAACCAATTAAACGCAGAGAAATCATAAACCATCTTTGCTCGCACAGCACAGAGAAGAAAGAGAAGAAAGAAAAACAGATCCAAAGCTTACAGTAAAATTCAATCAAATAACTGGAAGACAAACCTGGAACAAATACTTTATTTCTTTAGTCAGTCCTGTAATAGTAATACTGTTTTCAGTTGTGTTCAAAACTGTTTTCTTTGTCTCTTCACCAGCAGGATAATAGCTGAATTGATAGTTAATTATCGCACCATTTGGCTCTGGAAGGGTCCATTTTAGTACCACAGAGGTGGAGCTTAGTACTATGATTTTCAACACAGGTGGTCCAGGAACTAAACAGCAAAAGCAGTAGTTGTGAGAGAAAAAAAGCTTATCGATGATTTAAGGAAACAAAAATAAGATGCCATGTGTTTTAACGGTCTTCTCAAGCGTATTTCGGTTACTTTTCGTTATATCAATTTCCATATTGTTGATACTGGAGCATTAAGAACTTAAACGTTTACATTATGTTTTTGCATAAGAACTAATCATGATTTCATCAACGGTGTACCTGATTCTTTCGTTCGCATCAAAGCTACCGCGAATTTTGACTTTTCCCCGTTCTTCTCAGCTAGATGACTGACTCCATTCTTAGAAAACACTTTAAACTGGTAATACGTGTAGGCAGATAGATTTTGTACTGTAGCCTTTCTACTGGTTTTTGGAGTGTGGGTGATGACAGCACCAGTACAGTCCATAGTGCAGTTTTTGCCTTCATTTTTACACTTGTTACACTCGACTTCATAGTACACATCTGATCGTCCACCATGGTCCAAGGGTGTGGTCCATTTCATTGCTGCAAATGATGCATTAATAAAGGTTGACTTAACTTCTCGAGGTGATGAAGGCAGCCCTATTAACAAAAATGTAAATTCTTTAATTTCATATGCTTTCCAAAAGTGATTGTAGGACTTACGAATTTAACACGTACAAGTGTTTAATTATGATTGGAGGCTAACCAGTTCAACGTCATTTTTTAACGCCGTTTTTCGTTGTTTTGTCATTTCGCAGTTTTGTGAAATGCTACTCAAGAAACGTTTTCTACAGTGCAAACGTCCTAAAGAACTGGCTAGAATGTTTTTTAAAAGGCCTCAATCGTCTTATCTATGTTATAAAAGAAATGGTTTATAAGTAGGTGTGCGTCCATCGTGTCATTTCTTAATTTTGATATAAGCTTTCTGTTATTTAAAACCTATTAATTCCAAACCTACCAGTGCAGTTGTCAGATATCGATTGGTCCTTGGTCCTATAGAAACTTGGAGCACAGTTACACTTTCTTCTATCCACATACTGTACACTGTTTAGTGGACAAGGTTTACATGCTTTACTACTCGCTTTGTCTTGGTACCATCCACTAGGACATTCTAGGAAAAATTAAAGGAACTAATAAAATGATGGAGTAATAACTTTAACTAAAAAAAGCTATTGCTAACGCGTTGTCATCGTTGTCATCGATTTTTATCGCGTTAATATTTTGCTATTGTTGTAGCTGGTGTTGTTGTACAACAATTGTTGTTTTAATTAGAAACAGACTTCTTTTTTTATGTTATGTTCTACGCAGACTAGAATGATATCATGGTGTAGTGCACTTTACCTACCTTTACAATAACCACCAGAACCATTCAAATATTTTCCATAACTTGCATTACACCAACACTCTCCACTTATCACGTGACTACTCCATTCACCGTTACCATTACAATCTCCAAATAAGGTCATATTGTTAGCCAATGGCTGAGCATTAGCAGCACATGATCCAGATACTTGGATTGACCCATTTACTGGAGCCATGGTTCGTGGTAACTGGATGAGACTAGAAGGAAGCACCAATGATGGACAGACTGAATAGCTTATGGTAACACTGTACAATGCAAAACATCCTCCTTGATACTGTATAGCCAGGTAGTGATAGGATGTTGTAGAATTGGTAACAAATGAATACGATTCGGTATTTGTATTGTCTCTTATCAGACTTGTTGTTGACAAGTTTGTTGGTGATGTTGTACCGAATAGTTGGTAGACTTCAGGTTTTTCCCAAGGTTCTCGGATAGCATTAGAAGAAGTTGTGTACTTAATGGAAGTCTTGTGGATATAAAGGTTTAGGTTTTGCTTGCAGTTGGCTAAAAACCCACCAGAGCAGTCAAGAACTGAATATTGTACAGTAACATCGATTCTTCTTGCATCGCCAACCAGGAACACATCACTTCTTATCCATCTGTTTTTCTGTGAGCTTATATCACATGCATAATAATATACTGCTTTACCAACTACTCCATCGTCTTGTTTGGTCCACTGAAAAAAGCAGACCACATTATACTATTTGTTTTTTTATTTTATATTATGCTCGAACTACATTCACTCTAAAAACAAACGGGAGATTATTGATCGTGAAAGCAGACATATTAACTAGACACTTTCAAAGAATATGCGAAATGCTATAGGTGATTAACCGAAAATAGTCCGAATTACTTGAACCAATCATCGTGTGCGATTTTATATGATCTCCACTATATCTATACTAAATAAAGATCTAATTCTATTAGTGTTTGACTATTGTAGAACAACAACAACAAACAAATAACAAGAACACAAAAAAACTAGAATATGCCATATGTTTGCTATGTGAAATTAAATGCAAAATAAGATATTACTTTTTCTCCCCTACTCTTGTTTAGTCCACCAGAACTCTAGTAAATACGCACTATCTCAACTTGAATAATGGATGTCCAGACAAATATGGCTCGCTCGCTTTAATTCTTACCTGACCTCTCCACGACCATGCCCAGGTAGATCCTGTCTTGTATGGAACTTTTATGATGGTCTCTGTATAATAAATATAAAACAATGACACTGACCTCCATGGAAAATGCAAATCGGCCTATATCACCAATATTCAGATAAACACTTGCACATGCAGTTATCCTGAATTCTGAGCGATTACGAGGGTACCTAAAATAGATACTGTTAAACTATAAAACTGCAAACGAAATATCCAAAAACTAAAACAAATTCACCGACTTTAAGAGAATGGTAAAGCGTTTTTTATCTAAGATGTTGCTTGCTTATGTGTGTCCATAAGCTGTTTATTTTTGTGAGCATAGCATATATGCTCTTTTGGTTTGGTTTATATTATTTCAAAAAATAAGGTCAGTACAGGGACTGCTGAGTATCTACTGCGCATTTGTTGATATTTCAAAATCTCCGAGATAAATTCTTTTAACTTCATAGTCATTTGATCAATTTGGTGGCTTTCATCTAGCTCACGTGTACGTCAATTTCAAATTCAAAAGCGTAATTTCGCATTATAAAAAATCTGAAGTTTCATAATATCATTAAGCGTTAACTACATATACTGGTCAGGTTTCAAGGTTGTAGATCATTTCGTTGTGGCGCTATAGGCGAGTAAATATGACGGGTTTTTTTTGATAAAAATATATGGAGTAGTGGCCATCTATATATATATCTTATTAGACAGTTTAATGTGTAATATGGCTGGATATTTTATAAGTGAAACGCTGTATTTTGATGAGTAAAATATCCAGCCATATGACACATCAAACTGTCTAATAAGTAATTTATTATCTAATCAAAAGGTTTTAGTTCTTTTTTAAAGTAAATACTGTTTTACTTGAGGGCTAGTCATAGACGAGACAACAAAAAGGCTGCATATTTTTAGTCAATCCAGTCCTAATCCTGCGATATTTTTACTGCGATATTTTATATTTGTATGACTAGAGTACAAACACTAAAAGTGTGCAGCATAAATACCACTAAATACTGCTAGATTATGCAAATTCTTTTGTTCTCTATTGTTTAATCAACACTATTTAGTAGTAAATAGTACAAAGTATTGCACACTTTTAGTGTTTGTACTCTAGTTGGATAATAAGACGGTATATTCAATAATTTGGATTGTTACTTATGTCATTGATTTCTAAAATATATTTCATAGATATTTTTATAGGATGTAAAGTTTCGATTTTGTGTTTTTGTTGACGTCACATGAAAGCCAGCAATTTTAGAAAAACGGTCTAAGCGTTTTAACGGTCAATATGATTTGTACAGTTAGTTTTAAATACCGCAACCATCATTGTCATAACATAAATTAAAATCTATTTTCGAATACGAATTCGCATACACTATTGTAATGTTATAACATACCATTCGCAGCTGCAGTCCACTTGATGAGAATACATACAAGCAGTAACAATACCAGCAACGGTGGGAAAGTACGCTTCATGGCAAAATAATAAGATATCTGCAGTGAACGATTACATTAGATTATATTGAAACCAATATATTTTATTGTCATCATTATTATTACCAACATTATCGTTATCATACCTTTATCATCATCGTCATTACAATTCAGTAACATCATCGCTGTCAGTATCAGCATTAGCATTAGCATCATCATCATATCTGTTATGTATTATTCAATGCAATATAAATGTTCTTTTTGTTAATGTTAAATCCAATGGCGCTTTATATTTTCAAGCCGGCACAAATATCATGTTCCAATGTAATCAATATTCATTTAACTCACTTCACTGACCTGACAGAGTTTATGCATGCATGAATACCGTCTGACAATACCATATTTACATTTTTAGTTACTGATGATATTGCAAATATGCTTTGATTTTGCTAGTAATAAATGGTTTTAGATCCCAGTATACTTGCCATGGAATATCTCATATATGTAATTAGTAGCCAGAGTACTAGTCGTTTTTGCAGGGAGTAATTTTAGTTGCATCGATTTACACTCAGTTATTTGAGCAGCCATTACTCAGCCGTTTTTGCAGTAACTACAGTTAGTCCACTTTCTAATCAAATATTTGATTAACTTTACTCGTTTGTTTTGCAGTATCGTGTTCTAAAATTAGTTCATAGCTTATTTGACACTGATAATATATTAAGATCATTATAAGATAATGCTTACCATCAAGTTGAGAAATTGCGATTCAAACTTCGCTTGCTGACTGCTCCAACTTCTCTCACAAAGTCGACACAAAAACACAGCCAAAATGTTACTTTGTAAATCTTAAAGTTCTGCTTATTAAGTGAGTCTTCCTTCACAATGCTTTACATTATTCAACCGGCTGTCTAGTCTAACCACAATTTTACATGCACAATTTACAAGGGACAAAAATTCTGCCAAATGTTACTTTGTAAACCTTAAAGTTCTGCTCCGAATAATGTTATTCCTAACAAGCTTGCAATATATGGAACGAACAAACTATCCAATCTCGTTCTAACCCGGAAGTTATGACAGATTGTGTCTTGTCCAATCATATGGATGAATTTAGTCACGTGCATATATAAAGCAAACATTAGTAAACAAACGTTTCTTACAACCATTTTCAAAAATGTTTGACAAAATTGTGTTGTAAATGTCATATTCCACGAGGGAGGTGTATTCTGATTCACATTCGTATTTCTTCGTAATCAGAAAAAGGTATAAATTAATTGACAAACGAAAGTGATAATGCAGTTGACTAACAACTGATAAATTGATAAAATCGACATTTAAACTGCAATAGTAATGTCTTTTAATAGACTAGTTGCATGTCTTTATCTAGCACCGCAAGACAGCTAT
Source organism: Metridium senile (assembly GCA_949775045.1). NCBI lineage: Eukaryota > Metazoa > Cnidaria > Anthozoa > Actiniaria > Metridiidae > Metridium > Metridium senile. Next base: position 8,163,742 of record OX459103.1, on the reverse strand, counting down.
TTGACAAAAAGGTGCATTTGCACAGAAATAGCCTCAAGTCAGAGTAAATTCAAATGTGTTTTCTATTGTTAAGCATAACATTTAGTGCTTTGCATGGGATTTTTGAATATTTTGACAACAAATCAAGACTTAACCTGTGCAAATGCACCATTTTTCATATAGCACAGCGGTGATAGATAACTGTTACATTCTTTAAATTCTTTAAAAATCATACAAACTGAATGTCATCTTATTTTAATTAATTAATTTTAATCTTTAGTTAAAAGCTAGTTTTTCAGTGATAATTCCGGGGTATCTGTGTTAGCTAACAATTCATTGTAGTTCAGTCCTCGATGGTTCTCTATAAAATATCAAAGTTTATGTACAATGCATCTTCAAATACATCCAAGTTGATGTAATCCTGAAAAACACAAACATAGCCGTTGGTTTATACAAAGGGTTTATGGAATTAGAACTAAGAAAACAATCGCCACTTTCTCAAAACAAAACCGTCTATTTATGACGTCACGATTATTTGATAGGCAAGTTACCTGTGTGCCATTGTAGTATGTGCTGATCTCATCACATATCAAACTGAAGACAGGTCTGTCCTCGGGTTTATCTTGCCAACACCTTAACATCAACGAGTATCTAGATACAGTATTTGATAGAGTCAATATAGCCATGATGATGATGATGATAATAATGATGATGATGTTGGTGATACTGATGATAATGATGATAATGATGATGATGTTGATGATGTTGATTATGATTATGATCATACTGATGATGATACTGATGATGATGATGTTGATGATGATGATGATAATCATGATGATGGTTATGTCGATGATGCTGCCAATGATAATTATGAAGATACTGATAAGTGCAATGCCAATGGGAATGAATTTGAAAATTACGATAGATACTGTAATGATATCGATGGTGATGGTTATGTCGATGATGCTGCCAATGATAATAGCACTGCGCGCCTATGACGTCACATAAATTGCTCCCCATGGCGAGGTCGGACATTCAAACCGGAACTAGTATACTTTTACAGTAATTTAGATGGAAACTTCAAGTAGTTTCGGTCGTAGTAAAATAGTTATTTTAACTGAAGAAGACAACGTTCCTGGCTCAAAATTTACCAATAATGCAGACGAATACACTGTTGATCAACTGAAGCGGTGGTTCAAGTGTAGATGCCTAAAACAGAGCGGTAAACTGGGTGAATTGCTCACACGTTTCAAGGGTTGTTTAGCCTGATGTAAATGGCTAAAGGCTAAACTGACAAAGATCAACTACCAGTAAATGGAAGTTTATTTCGGGGGCAATCACTGTACCGCCTAAGAAAGGTTAGAGAGTATTCCCTTCACATGATATTCCAAATCTATTCAACTATGTACGAATAGCAAACTAAAGTCCGCGTACAGGAGTCTTTGAATCGCTTTGCCGTACTTCGTCGAAATGATAAATAAATTTTAGTTCTTCAAACTCAGTCCGAAACAAATATCTCTTTTTCACGTTTTCTTATTGTATACAATACTATTAAAGTTGTAATTAATGTCATCGAAGTCCTAATATTAAGTGCGTGACCAGTTTACAGTCTTGTACGATCGAGTTGAACAAAATTCTAAGTGTCCCGAAATGAGTCGTTTGCCTACTATGTACAGACTCATAGAATTACTCTGAATCAGTTTAACATAGCTTACGATAATCGCTTACTCCATCTAAAAAGTATATCGTATCTTCTTTACTGAAATGATACAGAATCACTGTAAAAATCTAAATAAAAAGTCCGTGTACGGACGACTTACGAATAGCCACTGCGGCAAAAAAAACGTTTTCCCCCTCTGCTTGCAGCTTTTAAGTGCCTGATAAATCTTCTAGGGATACCTGGAAAAACTATTGCACGTTCCCCTAACAGTAGCGTTTGGTTGTGACCATTTTAAAGTCATAATATTGAAAAAAGTTGTCGATTTGGTTGCTAAACACATACTTTGCCTTGTAATATCTCACAGTGTTTGTCCGACCCATGCGGGGGGTCCTAAGCCGATTAAATCTATTTTTAGTATGGGCGCGCAGCGCTATTATGAAGATACTGATAATTGCAATGCCAATGGGAATGAATTTGAAAATTACGACAGATACTGTAATGATATCGATGATCATGGCTTAATGATGACGATGATTATGGTGATGTGAATAATGGTGATAATGTGGTGAAATCGATGACGTGAAGGATGATGCAAAAGATGATAAAACCAATGGTAATGATGATACCAACAATGATATTAATGATCTTGATCATGAGGGCAATAATGGTAATGATAGTATGATGATCTTGATGACTATAATAACTATATTAACGTACAATGTCTGTGATAGATGAAGTGGTTTTGGCATCCTATATCCTTGTTGCAGTAGTCTTGGCATGTCCTTGCCTTTGTACTTAGGATAAGGTGAATCACCTGAACGAATACAACCAAATAGATGAAGTTTTCCATCAAACCATATCATTTTATACACAACAAACGTATTGCAATTGTTTTATATCATGCACTTACCAAGTGTAAATATTTCCCATAAAACAATACCATAAGACCATCTGAAAATGTTTTGATGACAAAAATATTATAAATTTTGAAAAAAAATAATAAATCATAATAGTAAATAGTGATCAGATCATAAATATCATAATTAATGATAATATATATGTAATATTTAATAGAATTCATGATTATGTTTCATTATGTGTGAAAGGTTATTATGATGTTTGCTAATTTATGATAATTTACTTACACATCACTGGCAATGGACGACTGTCCGTGGAATAGAGACTCTGGTGGCATCCACTTGATAGGTAACCGAGCCTTGGATAAAAGAATAGAAATATTTATGTTTTGAGATTTTTTACATCGAAATATACTGTTCAGCTTAGATCTTGATACGGGGCAAATAACGAATATCATTATTTTTATGCAGATTTCTGGATTTTTTTTATTATATTATATTAAGCTATAAACATGTATATTTTTTCCTATTAAGGTAGTTCCGGATACTTGGATTTCTTCCATGAATTTTTTTCTAAATCCTTCGCGCTGTGCTTCTCTTAACACTTCTCTCGTGTTCTGACAACCCCGCGTGCTTTATAACTGCACACAGCACGCACGCGCGTTTTCTATTCCTTCAATAAAAGTAGGTATTTGCAATAATTTGCGGTGATTTGCTCAAAAGTACCTATTCAAAGCAGTCAAGAGAATGTGAACGTATTCTGCTAGGAAAAGCATACGATTATATCAAACAATAGATCTAAGGGTTATCTAACATTTCCTGTCAAAAAAATTATTGAATCAATTCCATATATGGGTATAAGTGAACCATAGAAGCACTATATAAAGAAGCGCTATATAAATGCATTAATATCATCATTATCATCAATTCTACGCCAATTACGCACACTACATGTGTATAGAGTTGAAGCATTTGTAAAATTTCAGAAAATCAAAACATGAATATCTTATCTTTTATTCTAAATCGTAAGAATAGTAAATGCAGTCTTGAATAAAAAGAAAGAAATTGGGGGTCACCGTACTAATAGGCGAGTTATAAGCGACCGAATCCATTTTTTTTTTTTTGTCAAAAAAACGCGCGGGACTGGGTTCTAGTACTTTAAACATATGTTTGAAACTTGTCAAATTATCCTTGTCATCTCCCGAAACCCTAAAACCTATTTTGTATTAGTTTTACGATTAAAGACGTCAAAATTATACTTTATCTATTCATTTTTAAAAAGTTGTAAATTTGTTGTTTTGAGACAAGACAGCGACCATGTCAGGTAGTGAAAAAAAAATGCCCCATTTTACCTCCAAAGTTGCATGAAATGACATAATACTTTCTTAAGTTATAAATAAGGATTCAAATTAAGATATAATTTAGATAAGTTTTCAAACAAACGCAAATAAATGATGAAAAACGAGATGCGCGAAATAGATACGCAGTAGCAAGAGTCCGGAACTACCTTAAGTGTCGTTTTAAAGCAGATTGTTTGCAAACGTCCCTGCTATTCACAGAAAGTAAAACACAAATTGTTTATCCTACCGCTTTTGATCGAGTGTAAACATCATCGCTGACTTTTCTTGCAAGTCCAAGGTCTGATATCTTACACATTTTGTTTTCACCAACAAGAACATTACGAGCAGCAAGATCACGATGGACACACTGAAATATAACAGCAGATAAGTAAGTAAGTATGTAAGTATGTATGTAAAACGTACATAAGTAAGCAGTAAGTAAGTAAGTAAGTAGTAAGGTATGTAATTAAGTAACTAAGTACGTAAGTAATTCAGAAAGTAAGTAAGTAAGTAAGTAAGTAAGTAAGTAAGTAAATAAATAAGAAGTAAGTAAATAGATAAGTATATAAGTAAGTAAGCAAGTAAGTATGTAAGTAAGTAAGAACCTTATTTTGTCACTCAACTGGAACAGCTTTAGTAACAATACACAAGGGAAATCAAATACTCAAAACCATAGAAAGTTAATACTTTATTCATTGTGTATTGTTACTAAAGCTGTTCCAGTTGAGTGATAGTCACTAATAGTCACTAAATAAAAACTATTAGTTAGTAACTATTTAGATTTTATTTCATGGACATAGTGTAAGCACTCTATGTAATTAAGTAACTAAGTACGTAAGTAATTGAGGAAACAAGCAAGCAAGCAAGCAAGCAATGCAAGCAAGCAAGCAAGCAAGTAAGCAAGTAAGTAAGTAAGTAAGCAAGCAAGTAAGAAGTAAGTAAATAGATAAGTATATAAGTAAGTAAGCAAGTAAGTAAGCAAGTAAGTATGTAAGTAAGTAAGAACCTTATTTTGCGCCAAGAAGTTCATCCCATCAGCAATCATCCAGGCGAACTGTAACAAGTCACGTGATGTTAACTTTCCCTCTGGACGAAGATCACCCGAACAATACGTGTCCTCGTGACCACGTGACCTTCTCAGGTAACCAAGGAGATCACCATAGGGCAGATACTCGAGAATTATTGTCATTGGACCTGGAATTTAAAATCAAATATTACTCAAACATTAAACTGAGCTTGTTAGTGGGATGGATGGTTGGTTAGGTGATTGATTTGTTGATATATTTGTTTGATAGATGGTTCGGTAGGCTGGTTGGTTAAAAGGCTGGTTGGTGGGTTGGTGGGTTGTTTGGGGGGATGGTTGCTTCGTTGCTTGAAATGAGCTATGGTTTTTTGATTGGTGTGTTCGTTGCTTGGTTACCTGAATTGGTTTGTTGGTTGCATCGCACAAAATTCTAAAATTGTCTTTTTGGACATTTACTTAAGGTGGCTTCCTATAGTATTCTTCAGATCATACCTTTCATTTTGATTTGGCTTATTTACAGTCTTAACTTACACCTATATACTTGGTTTTTGGACCAGTGACTATGCTTGGATGAAAGTTTGATTGATGCCAATTTTAGCTTGATTGGCGTTATCTTGGCAACGATAAACAAATATGGCCGAAATTGTTTTTTGTCGAATAACTCTAAAACTCGATGAGACCTAGACAAGCGGTAACAATATAATAAATGTCATACAATTGCAAAACAATTTAAAATATTTTAAAGAAAATCAATCTGTTTGATTTGAAGTAATTTGCAAATATCTTCTAAAGCAGCGATTTTTGCATGTTGAGAGATGGCAGCGGTCTAAACAATACTCAAAAGAAACAAAATACCATCAAAATACTACATAAAAGACCTTTCCTTATACACCTATGGCTAAATGCTAAATCTTAATTCATTTCCAATACAGAGATATGACTTTTTTCCTTGCGTGAATATTAAATAAAATATCAAAATAATCACTCATCGAAAAAAAAAGGTATCTTTGCCACAAAAAAGGATTAAGATTTAGCATTCTAAACGGTTGACAAACGGATCATTTCACTTGTCCGACTTAAGCTAATTTATTACCGAGAACAAAGGAAGTAGGATTACTTAATTAGAGTTATTACAAATCGCAGCTTAACTTATTACACTGCATAACTTAAATTCAGCCGAACGACCTTAGATAATGAGCTCAAATATTCAGCTTAAAAAAGAGAAGCTTATAAAAAGGTTTTTGTAGAAGTACAGGGTGCAAAATGTTGCTTGGATTACGATGTTAATTGTGCACCCCCTACCTAAGTTTAACCTGTTATTAACAGTTGGAATATTGGCTCCCCACAAAAAATGCCGATTTTTGACAAATTTGAGCTCAAAAAAGAGAAGCTTAGTTATTGACATTATTAAACATTTGATAGTGCAAACGTTTAGTCAACATTTCATCTTTGATTTGCACCCCCTACCTAACTGAGATCACCTTTTAAAAACTTTTAAAATGTATTTTATTACACGAAGTTGAGTAATTTTGGCCTGTTTTCTTTGTAAATTACCTCATTAAATACGCTTCGCCAGATTGAACTTCGCGCTCAATCAGCAGAAAAGACCCGGATGTGTCCGGGCATTCTGTGCGATGGGTTTGTTGGTTGGTGTGTTGGTGTGTTGGTGTGTTGGTTGGTTGATTGGTTTCTTTTTGGTTGGTGTTTTGGTTGGTGTGTTGGTTGGTGTTTTAGTCGGTTGTGAGTTCACTTACCACCAGATTTAGTACAACATCCCAAAAGTTCAACAACACGTGGGTGGGGTTCCAGTTTCATCAACAGTTGCAGTTCAGTCAGAAAGTCTTCTTTGTCTGTATTACCGGCATTTTCTGCAAGCAAGAATAAAATTGAGCTTTATATATCTGAGACACCTAGTAGACCCTAGCTATCTTTCCAATAAAGAAAAGAAACAAAAAAAATGCTGCAGAAGTAATCTATCGAGATTTCAAGGACGCTGGAAGACAACAAAAGGATTTGTCTCGCAAGAAAAAAAACATGACAACGTAATTACCTTTAAGAGTTTTAACAGCAACGGTTACTTGTCCAGGATGTCCATGCAAACCAATAGCAATGGCTTTATCAACACAACCAAAATTACCACTACCAAGTCTTTTAATGACGGAAAGGTTCTTTCTTGGTACTTCCCATAGTGTATCGTCCAGTACAAAGGCATAATTATCGTCTGTTTCTCCTGATATATCTTCTAGAATGATCGTCTGATGGTTGACATTACCAACAGGGGCATCTGTTTGTTTCTGATTAGAAAAATATTATCGTACATACAACTTTAGTTCTCCTTCTCCTTCTCCTTCTCCTTCTCTCCCTATTCTGTTTGACACTAAGATAAATCATTTCTGATGGATTCTTACATTTTCTTGATTTTCATTTCTGTGTAACAGCCCTCTCCTTCTCAGAATATAGATAACAACGGCAACACAAACTAATACCAGTAAAAGACCAACTATCGAACTGAGAACTGGCACAGTTACATCTGTTTTGGTGCCATCAGAACTAGCTGCATTATCTTTTTTCTCTAGACATTTCAATAAAAATAATGATTTCATCATAAATTTTGAATGAAAACATTTACACGTAAAACCCACAAAATGAAAAATTCTGCATACAAAATTGACAAACAATAAAATAAACAGAAACAATCCTTGTACCAAAGTAGAATCAATACCTTGACTTTTGTTTAGCTCTTGAATGCTGGCTGGTCCTAAACCAACTCTTGTAGCAGCACGAACCTGTAAAAATATAATTTAAATGATCGGGACTGAAGACGATTCGCAAAACGAGTATGAAGCAAGCTTATGGAGAAGCAGGGAAAGAAACCTATTAAACGCAGAGAAATCATAAACCATCTTTGCTCGCAGAGAACAGAGAAAAAAGAGAATAAAAAAAAAAAACAGATACAACGCTTACAGTAAAATTCAACCAAATAACTCGAAGACAAACCTGGAACAAATACTTTATTTCTTTAGTAAGTCCAGTAATAGTGATACTGTTTTCAGTTGTGTTCAAAAATGTTTTCTTTGTCTCTTCACCAGCAGGATAATAGCTGAATTGATAGTTAATTATCGCACCATTTGGCTCTGGAAGGGTCCATTTTAGTACCACAGAGGTGGAGCTTAGTACTATGATTTTCAACACAGGTGGTCCAGGAACTAAACAGCAAAAGCAGTAGTTTTGAGAGAAAAAAAGCTTATCGATGATTGAAGTAAACAAAAATAAGACGCCATGTGTTTTAACGGTCTTCACAAGCGTATTTCGGTTACTTTTCATTATATCAATTTCCATATTGTTGATACTGGAGCATTAAGAACTTAAACGTTTACATTATGTTTTTGCATAAGAACTAATCATGATTTCATCAACGGTGTACCTGATTCTTTCATTCGCATCAAAGCTACCGCGAATTTTGACTTTTCCCCGTTCTTCTCAGCTAGATGACTGATTCCGTTCTTAGCAAACACTTTAAACTGGTAATACGTGTAGGCAGATAGATTTTGTACAGTAGCCTTTCTACTGGTTCTTGAAGTGTGGGTGATGACAGCACCAGTACAGTCCATAGTGCAGTTTTTGCCTTCATTTTTACACTTGTTACACTCGACTTCATAGTACACATCTGATCGTCCACCATGGTCCAAGGGTGTGGTCCATTTCATTGCTGCAAATGATGCATTAATAAAGGTTGACTTAACTTCTCGAGGTGATGAAGGCAGCCCTATTAACAAAAATGTAAATTCTTTAATTTCATATGCTTATTTCCAAAAGTGATTGTAGGACTTACGAATTTAACACGTACAAGTGTTTAATTATGATTGGAGGCTAACCAGTTCAACATCATTTTTTAACGCCGTTTCTCGTTGTTTTGTTATTTCGCAGTTTTGAGAAAAGCTACTCAAGAAACGTTTTCTACAGTGCAAACGTCCTGAAGAACTGGCTAGAATGGCCTCAATCGTCTTATCTATGTTATAAAAGAAATGGTTTATAAGTAGGTGTGCGTCCATCGTGTCATTTCTTAATTTTGATATAAGCTTTCTGTTATTTAAAACCTATTATAAAATAACTATTTGAAATCATGTATTTTGATTGGTTGAGGCGCGTGCTTTATGAGAGCACACAACACGCGCGTTTGCATGTTGATCCATTTGTATTTTATAAAAGAAATAGAAAACGTGCTTTCTGTGCTGTATGTAGTTATAAAGCACTTGGGGATTGTCAGAACACTCGAGTCGTGCTTCTCTTAACACTTCTCTCGTGTTCTGACAACCCCGCGTGCTTTATAACTGCACACAGCACGCGCGCGCGCGTTTTCTATTTAATCATTAATTCCAAACCTACCAGTGCAGTTGTCAGATATCGAATGGTCCTTGGTCCTATAGAAACTAGGAGCACAGTTACACTTTCTTCTATCCACATCCTGTACACTGTTTAGTGGACAAGGTTTACATGCTTTACCACTCGCTTTGTCTTGGTACCATCCACTTGGACATTCTAGGAAAAATTAAAGGAACTAATAAAATGATAGAGTAATATATAACTAAAAAAAACTATTGCTAACACGTTGAGGGGAAATTAAATATTTCACTATTGGCTCACAATAAAAATCACATTCGAATGCATTATCACTTTGTTTGCAATTTGATTGTTGTTCGTTGTCATCGAATTTTATTGCGTTAATTGTGCTATTGTTGTAGCTGTTGTTGTTGTACAACAATTTTTTGTTTTACTAAGAAACAGACTTTAATGGTATCATGGTGTAGTGCACTTTACATACCTTTACAATGTGCACCAGAACCATTCAAATACTTTCCATAACCTGCATTACACCAACACTCTCCACTTGTCACGTTACTACTCCATTCACCGTTAGCATTACAATATCCATATAAGGTAATATTATTAGTCAATGGCTGAGCATTAGCAGCACATGATCCTGATACTTGGTTTGACCCATTTACTGGAGCCATGGTTCTTGGTAACTGGATGAGACTAGAAGGAAGAACCACTGATGGGCAAACTGAATAGCTTATGGTGACACTGTACAATGCAAAACATCCTCCTTGATACTGTATAGCCAGGTAGTGATAGGGTGTTGTAGAATTGGTAACAAATGAATACGTTTCGGTATTTGTTTTGTCTTTTGACAGACTTCCAGAAATTGTCAAGTTAGCTGGTGATGTTGTACCGAATAGTTGATACACTTCAGGTTTTGTAGAAGGTTCTGGAATTCTATCAATAATACCACCATTGTACTTAATGAAAGTCTTGTGAATAAATAGTTTTAGGTATTGCTTGCAGTTGGAGAATTTACTAGAGCATTTAATAACTGAATACTGTACAGTAACATCGATTCTACTTGCATCACCAACCAGGAACTCATTGCTTCTTATCCATTTGTTGTGCTGTGAGCTTACATCACATGCAGTATAATATACTACTTTACCAACTACTCCATCGTCTCGTTTGGTCCACTGAAAACAGACATGTATATTACACAAACCAGCTTTAAATCAATCAATAAACTAATTATATTGTCAGTCAATCAGCTAATTAATACACGTTATGTTTGGTCCACTAAAAAACAAATATGTGTAAATAAAATTACACTTTCATAAAATTATTATGTGACGACCAGTCTTCGGTTGTAACTTTTAGCTTTTTTACTTCTTATCTTTATTTCTTATCTTGTTTGTTTTGCTGTGAACTTACAGCACATGCTTTATTAATTATATGGATAAAAGTGTTTTACTGGAAACAACACTAGTATTTTCCATATTTTCGCCAGTGAAGATGTGAAAAAGTTATGTACCAAATATCCCGTATGTACACGTGCGACCTAATCTTTTTTGTTCATATAATAATAATAAAAAATCATTCCACTGATCAATCAACGAGTCAATCCCTCGAATTCAGTTACTTGCTTTAATTCTTACCTGACCTGTCCACGACCATATCCAGCTAGATCCCGTCTTGTGTGGTACTTTTATTATGGTCTCTGGAAAAATAAACATAATTAATTCTATTTTAATATATATATATAAACCCAAGTTTGTATACACTTCTGTGATAATCCATACCATTTTTAGCTGCAGTCCACTTGATTAAGCTATGTACAAGAACAAACAATACCAACATTTGAAAGTTTGTGTTATGCATCGCAAAATAATTCTGTAGAAAAAGATGGCAATTAGCATAACATCATAGTTAGCGTTTTACTATTAATAATGTCGTTATATATATATACAGCGAATTGCATAAACTTTGACACTGCTGAAAAAGTATATAACTATATCAAGTGCATTGTGGGAGCGATCTACGCGCGTGAACAGGCGCGAAGTTCAAACCTTGCGTGTTTCTTCGTACGGCTGCTGAATATTGAAAGTGAAAGTAGATGTCTTCTTTCCCGCTTTTAAGACATTTTTAGCTTTGGGTTGACATTTACAATACTCACAAAATATGTATATACATTATAGTTTCCAATAAATATTATTGAGCTGTTACTTCGTTTTGACAAAATCATGAAATGATAATAAAAACAAGTTTATACCCCATTTACACGACATCACTTTTGGCCCGGCACTCCAAACTTTAGGTACGCGGGCCTATTGATTGTGGCCCGTCAAAATTGCTTTTACACGACAAATGTAGACGGGCCAGTTTATCTATGGGGCACTCCAAAAATTTGAAATGGCTCGCCTGATTTTCTGAGCCCTCGGCCTAATTTTGCAGTCTAAAATTTCGAAAATTTGTAAAGTTTGTAGATCTCGTGCGGCTTTTTTGTATTCAAATTTACACTGTATCATTACAGCTTGTGCAAATTAAAAATTAAAATTAAAAATTAAAATTAAAATTAAAATTAAAATTAAAAATCGTACAATTAAAAATGAATTTGTAAATGTTTATTAGTATTTTACCTGACGCTCATCGGCCGACAGAGCAGAAACAACGCACTTCGGTTTATGTTAGATATTCTTTACATCCTTCGGTGTGCATAATCTGATGTTTATGTCTCATGGAATTGTCAATCTTTGAAATTGAACAAAATCATAGAATGTGTCCGCTGGTAGTGCATTTTATTTCCAGTTAAAAAGATAAATTAGTACAAAATAGCGGTAAATGTGACGATGTGAAAGACCTGCAGTCAGTTTTAGTAAAATAGGGGATTTAATCCTGACTGCGGCCCGTGTTTCACACCTGATCAGATATTTGTGAACAAAATTATTCGGCATTTTTTGATCTTGCACAAAAAATATCTAAGCAAGGGTCATTGCAACTGAGTCATTCTGAGTCGAATTGATCATGATTTTGTGTAGAGCAGGTTAATTATATCTTGTGTATTGTATTAAATATCACCTATTTTTTCTTTTAAGTAACTATTTATTTTTTGTACAGGAATGTTTGAGTGTCGACAAGATTTTTTGAGTAAAATGAATGTGTGTGCACGCCTCGGAAATGAATTAGGAATTGGATGGAGAGGTAGACAAAAGTATTTTCAGATTTCAGAGAGTATGCGAGTGTCATTTATATCAAATCAGATCGGTATTTATGCAAATCCTGAAGGTTTTACTAGAAATGTTCGTAGGCCATGCACAATCACAAGCAAACATTTAAATTACTTATTAAATTTCAATCAAAAATTGAATTAAAGTTTTTGTGGCCTCATCCGACCGCGTTTTTCCTCTGGTTTTTCCACTTGTAGAACTGCAAGTAGACGCCGCTATTTTGCACGATCAAGACCGAAACAAACGAGTGAGCATGTTCTGTATAATTTCCGCTGGATATTCGAACTCGTGGGCGCATTTAAGGTACGCGGACCCTTGTTTTGGCGGGCCGAGACTACCTACCTGAGGTAGTCTCGGCCCGCTTAAAAAGTAGGTACGCGAGCCGCTTTGAATTGCGTTTACACGGCAAATTTTACGAGTGCCGTGCCAGAAAAGTAAGGTACGCGTACCAAAAGTTAGGAGTGCCGGGCCCGAAAATGATGTCGTGTAAATGGGGTTTTAAAGTTGTTCTTTATTGACGAGTTAAGAGTGATTTAACTCCAATAGAAATGCTACTTAGTCGGCAATAAAAGTGATAATTACCTTACCCTTTCGTTATGATGATTACAAAACTATAAATTATTATACTAGTTAAACTCAACTAGACTCTAGGTAATGCAGATAATATATTTATTTGCTGTATTTAATTTTATAGTGAGTTGGAGTTGATGATTATTTGCAATTCGAGCTATTTCGGCTAGCATGCAAATCAGTCCTATATCAAAACCAATTTGTGTGTAAACTGTAGTTCTTTGAGTAATTTTCGTCTTTCCAGCTATTGACTGTTTGTATCTTCTTATTCTTATACTTGGTAAATAATATCAATGTTTTTTCTTACGGCTCTTCAATGAAATTGAGTGTTAGAATAATAAATTGCCGATCCGGCTAGCACAGCCGTGTTTTCGCATCAACGCATATAAACACGCGATATTTGTGATTTGTTTACATTTATTTCGCTGTATTTAAGAACCACATGAGCAATAATATTTGGTATAAAGGAATTGCTGAATTAATCAGCTCTAAGAGTTTACAAACTTCGAGTACGGTGCTGTTGTTTTCACTGTTTTAATAGAACAAGTAATTTGTGCTACATAGTTTGTACAAATAGTTCACTATAGCGAAGCATAACTTTAGAGTGAAAATTAAAATTATATCCGTAAAACATTAGCAAATACTAAATAGCTAGAACTATGATTTGCATGCTAGCTAAATAATCATCGACTCAAACACACTATAAATACAGCAAATAAATATTACTAACATTACCTAGAGCCTAGTTGAACTTAACTAGAATAATAGTTTAGTTAAGGGAAATATTTCACTTTTATTGTCGACTGTCTAGCATTTCTATCGAAGCTAAATCTTTCTAAAGTCGTTTAAAAAGAACAATTTTCAACTCGTTTGTATTATCCTTTCATGAAAACTGTTATATATAGTATTTATTTTTGCATTTAAAATATAAACCCAAATCTAAAAAATAAAGAGTAAACAACAGTTTATATTTACTTGGATGTTCTTGCAGCCTTACAAAGACACACTCAAGGTTTTAACTTCGCGCCTAAGCTCGCGAGTAAACGTTCCCATAATGCACCCGATATAGTTATATACTTTTTCAGCAGTGTCAAAGTTTATGCAATTCGCTGTATATATATATATATATATATATATATATATATATATATATATATATATATATATATATATATATATATATATATATATATATATATATATATATATATATATATATATATACAGCCGATCTCGAAAAGGTTGTCCACCATGAAAAGACATATATACTAAAAGAAATATCACGTGACTCATTATATATTCACTTTCCGCGCGTGGAGTATTCTGTCGTGCGTATCAATTTGAAAAAATGCCGCGTCCATTCTCGGATGATTTGAGGTGGAGAATTGTTTTTCAGCGTTTGTTTTATGACAAAACACACAACGAAATTGCTAGTTCTCTTTTTGTGAGTCCGAAGACAGTCCAGCGCATATGTAGAACCTTTTATACGACTTGCGACGTGATTCCCTGTTGTCTTGGCCGTCCAAAGGGAAGTGTTACGTTTTTCCCGCATGAAGAATATATCATTATGGAGGCACTTTTAGAAAATCCAAAAATTCAACTAAGAGAAATTGCAACAAAAATCTTTGCCACCACAGGATCAGCATTCAGTGTCCAAACACTTTGCAGTACGGTCCACAGGTTTGGCTTCACGCGCAAGAAGGTATTAACTGATTACTTGTTTTTGTACTATTCAAACTGATTAAGTATTAGCATGTTATAAGATATGGACGTTCAATAATTTAGTTACAGCAAATCTCTTCACGAAGAAACGAAGATTTAAGGCTGAAGTTTAAAGCTGAGATGACAGTCTTTGACCCAAGCCAGCTGGTGTTCTTGGACGAAACTGGAATTGTAAGTACCTGAATTCGAAGTGTTTACGTTCATTCGTTCAACAAGGCTACTCGAGTTGAATATCACTGTTTTTTAGTTTATTTCAATTCGATACAGGTAGCGCATTTTACTTTACGTGGATTCGTTTATATTCAAAAACTTGTATCGCCCTGACACTTTATAATTTCAATATATTTGTATAATCATTGGATTATAATTCTTTAGTCACGTAATTCAGCCTAATCGGCTGTCATGTTATGATATGTTATCTATCTATCTATTCAATTTTCGCCTTTTATTACTAAAGGACAAGAGAATCACACGTCACTATGGATATAGCCCACTTGGAACCCGAGCTTCAGTGCAGAACCGATGTTATTCCACTTGGGGACCCCACTACAATGCTGTATCTGCTATATCATGCGATGGTGTCGTAGCTTTATATCTGTTAGGCGAAGGACAGCCATTCAACACTGGAACATTTTCGGATTTTTTACAAAATCATCTACTTCCTAGCATGAACACTTTTAATGGAAGAAACCTTCGATCTGTCCTTGTAATGGGTAAGCTAAATATAACGGAATACATGCATTGTAAAGCACAATCAGAAAACCCATGAACTACGCGTAGCTAGCTGTAATTACTGCTATTTACATGAAATGCTAAATGCACGTGCAAGATTTCATGAACAAATATTACATTCAATTTAGGGTCAGAAATTACATAAAAATGCTGAAAATAAACTTTATTCGGCTACTCACAATACATAAATGTAGTCGTTGACCGCATTTAGCTTCATTTATTATCCATGCGAACAGAAGCAGCATTGACACGGCTCAGCGATTAGCAGGATTGCAGTACACGTATTTTGAGTTACGCGTATTTCTTGGGTTTTCTGACTGCACTTTATCCGTGAAACAAACAGATGTATAATTGTAACAATTTAGAGTGGTTTTCTTGTTCACGAAAGGAAAAGAACATTATTTAGTTGATGCTAGTCTAGTTGTTAGAGAATAATATACAGCAATTGATTTATGAATTTAGTTCTGCGCAATTGTTTCACAGATAAACTGTACGCCCTCCACTGCATGCACGATTTGAATAAGTGAACTTACAACTTGGATTTGTGCTCTTTACTATTTATTACTAACATTCATTGACAAGTTATAATAAATATATTATTCATTGATAAATCAATGCCGAAACTGAATTATTTTTCATATATAAACAGACAACCATCCTGTGCATCACGCCGGCGATATTGTGGACTTAATCTACAACTCAGGAGTAATCATCCGATATTTACCGCCCTACAGTCCTGACCTAAACCCGATAGAAGAATCATTTTCAATGGTCAAACATGATCTCAGACAAAATGACTTGGTGTTACAAAGTGTTGCTGATCCCGTACCCTTGATTTGGAATTCATTTGGGCAAATCACAGCAGCTAATTGCCAAGGATTCATGCGGCATGCAGGTTATTTGTAAATATAGTATGTATTTGTACACAAACTACTCGATAACAAAACAATAAATCCGTGTAAATTTGTCAACTAATAAAATTTAATTAACAAAAAACTGTACTGCGTTTTTTTTCTCCTTGTAGTACGCATCTACAGATCCTTCATTATGATCTTCTTTTTGTCTTCGTATTCTTGAGCAGAGATCGCTCCCATTTCTTTCAACTCAAACAGCTCACGTATTTGCTTGAGTACGTCAGTCCTACTTATAGCGGTGCTATTCTGTTGAGGGAAAAACATCCATTTTGATACAATATCCATCATACTCTTTTACATCAGTAAAGAAGGCAGAATGCATTATACCTGTGTCACTACGGGGGTGCTTACAGAATTAGAATGGCTTGGTCCGGGCTGCAAAGCACTTGCTATTGATGTTCCCACTGTGGTTAGTGCTTCAACAAGTAGATTTTGCTTTGCCGGCCGTTTCGCGGGATTAGCCGAGAACATTGGCACATCTGGAAGTGCGGCCTTATCGGCAGTGCCAACCAGCTAGAATGCACGAAAAATGAAAAATTAACTAGATATTAGATCGAGTAGTTTCACACAAGCTGGTTCTTGTATGCTAGTGTGTTTCTTATATGCTAATGAGGTCTATGACAAGACATATGACATATTCACGTGCATACGTTGTTACAAGTATAGAAACACAATTACAGTCTTTCTTAGAAAATCAATAAATAAGTTAAGAAATAAGCACAGAATGCATTGCTGGCTTAAATAAAATTATGTTGTTACTTTTGTTTAATAAAAAAATTAGAAATGAAGTAAATGCTCTATTGTAACAAAGTATACACGTGAATTCGTTATATTTCTTGTCAACGACCTCATTAGCATACAAGAAATACATTAGCATACAAGAACCGGCTTATGTGAAACTATTACCTTTTGTATAAATAGCAAACCATGAAATTAAAATTTTTATTATAATTGTGAGCACAAATGATCGAGCGCATTCTACAGTGAGTTATCGGGCGTCACGATGGAATGCGTTGATCATTACCAATTCCAGTTGAACGTGGTTTACATTTTAAGTTAATTGTTTTAAAATTTCGCCGTGGTTGAAAAATCGACTGTCTATATTGGTATAACTAGCAATCATAAGAATAGAGACTTACTATCATTTCAGCCCATAATCGGTATTTATAAGGTGACAATTGCGAGCCGTGTATCTCTTTTAGCTCTTCTATTAATTCAGCAATTTTCTAACTTCTGTTCTCAGTGCTTTCCAGGCTTCCTATGTAACAACAAATAAAGATAGCATTTAGTTATTTCATTAAAATAAGAAAAAAACATGCCTGTGAAAGGCCTTGAAACAAGTGATAATTATTACAACCACACAATTCACATGCTTTAGTTGCTTTAATTGTAATTTTGAAACTAATACATACGCTTTTTGGGTCCTGCTTCGGCGTCTTTCTCTTTCTCTTTCTTGTTTGGGTTTGGGTCTAGCCACATCTGGTTGCCATTTATAAAATGGGCGTATGCTGTCTCCAAGTCTTTGTCATTAATTATAGATATCTTCTTGTTACGCTCCATGATGTAGCCAACGTGACTGTCAGCGATGGTGGCCTTTAGCTCGGTGAAATGTTTAGCTATTTCTTTCTTAAATTCTCCTATCGTGTCGACGACCTGGAAATTTCTTACGTTTCTTACTCTAAAACTGGTCTTTTTTGCCGAGTCTAGAACTCGGACTTCTAGCGAGGGAAGATACTGATTGTTTGAATTCGCCGCCATATTACTTTCAAACGCACGACAGAATATTCCACGCGCGGAAAGTGAATATATAATGAGTCACGTGATATTTCTTTTAGTATATATGTCTTTTCAGGTGGACAACCTTTTCGAGATCGGCTGTATATATATATATATATATATATATATATATACACAGCCATATGCAGAAATTCTGTCCCTTTTGGTTCATATTACAAGTAGATCAAAAGTATATGAGCAATTATGGGATATCATCCCTGATATTTTTTTTGAGCTACCTACCACAAGGGCTTTCTGAAAAAAATATCAGGAATGATATCCTATAATTTCTAATATGCTTTTGATATACTTGTGATATTGACAAAAGGGACAGAATTTCTGCATATGGCTGTATATATATATATATAATATAAGCTAATGGCTTAAATTAATGTCATACTGTGCACTACAGTTCTGTTTCAAGAGCTAAGTGCTCTCTCATCAGGTGCTTTGCTGGAATGATGGTTGAAGGTCAATCTAGTGTTTATTAAGTGTTCACTAATAGATGTTTCTTTGAATGGCGGCATGCGCTTGTAAGTTCGTTTCTTTTATTCAAAGTACATAGTTGTGGTCTGTTGATGATGAAGAATTTTTCGGTTAGACAAAGGTTGCATTTTTTTGATTCGCTTGAATAAGGGCTAGCTCGTGCGACAATTTTCCAGTGAATGCTGTAATCGGTATTATTGTCTTTGAGTGATCAGATGTGTTTGCTTAACTCTGTGGCGTTTCTTTTCTTTTCGTCTCTGAATGACGCTGTATGGTTACGGTACCGTGATTTAAATTGGGTTGCTGTAAGGCCGATGTATGTTTTTGTTTCGTTGCTAGTTTCTACAGAAGCTTGATAGATGACGTTTTCCGTTAGGCATTCACCGTTTAAAGGGCAGCTTGGTTTGGATCTGCAATTGCATGCTCGTTGCGGAGTGCGGGGTTTTCCCTTCAGAATGGATTTGTTGTGGGCGCTCATTTTTCTCTCAATGCTGGTCATGCACGAGTAGCTTATTTTTAAGGTATTTGTGTTGAAAATTTTCCTTAGTGGGTGACCTTTAGTGAATGATTCGTCGATTATGGTTCGGAATCTTCGGCCTACGTTTGTAGCTACGTGTTTGCTAAAGGGCGGGTTGTACCAGGTGGAGTTCCTGCGTCTTGGCCTCTTGTCGGTTTGAGTGTTATTGTCGGTTGGTTGAAACTTAAGTTGATGTACATATCCACTTTCATCTAAATCGCGTTGGTAGACGGGCGATGCGTCGTCAAAGGCTGCTCTGTCTGAGGAGATCTCGTTGAGTCTTTTGTTTATTCCTAATGGGATGTTCTTTAGAATGCATGGAATAACACTCAAACCGACAAGAGGCCAAGACGCAGGAACATCACCTGGTACAACCCGCCCTTTAGCAAACACGTAGCTACAAACGTAGGCCGAAGATTCCGAACCATAATCGACGAATCATTCACTAAAGGTCACCCACTAAAGAAAATTTTCAACACAAATACCTTAAAAATAAGCTACTCGTGCATGACCAGCATTGAGAGAAAAATCAGCGCCCACAACAAATCCATTCTGAAGGGAAAACCCCGCACTCCGCAACGAGCATGCAATTGCAGATCCAAACCAAGCTGCCCTTTAAACGGTGAATATATATATATATATATTATAGTGTTTTACCGGAAATGAAAATGTTATGTACCAAATTTCCCGTATGTACGCGCGCGTCCTAATTTTTTTTTTACATTTTTTGTCCATATAACAAAAAGAACATTACACGTTGGCTTGAAGATATGAACTTTATTTTCTCGTGTTAAAAACAACGTTTTCACCACTCGAAAATAAAATTCATGTCTTCGCGCCACCGTGTAATATTCTCTACCATCACCATTAATATTACCATCATCATTGCCACTATGAATAATAATTGTTCTGGTACAAATATACAGGTAATTATTTCATAAGAATTGCAAGTTACTTTTAACGAAAAAATGTATTTATTTTAATTTCTAAAGTTCCGCAGAATGAGCTAGAATGTAATTGTGGGAAAACGTGGGAAAATAGTCCGCAGTTCTTTTACCAATCGGCGTGCGTGATTTACTGCTTTATAGTAACGCAATATCTATTTGGCTCACATGGCTGACCCCGACAAAGTTCATGCTTGAATACAGTTTGACAAAACTTTATTTATATTTTCGTTTTCTGATTGAATTGCAAATATGCTTAGTTAGCTAGTATTAGCAATCAATACTTTAAGATATTATAAAACAATCGCTTTATATTAATAATAACATTGGAAAATTTAACATCATTTTGTTATTGATCATAGTTTACCGACTATATTCTAATATTGAAAAACAATTACCAATATCGACATGTCGTGATCGATAAATAGAGCGAAACAAGTTTGAAAACTACATAAGTTCAAAATTAATGTTTTGTAATAGTTTTTGAATTATGAATTCTAGTTCACAATTCACCCAGAAAGATAAACGCCTTGAGAAACATCGGCCACAAAGGAAACAGTTCCTCGTTCTTGTGTACAATATAAGATTCAATTTCATTTAACATTTAATAAAGTAAAATAATTTAGTTGTAATAATAATATAAAACAACTTAATCGGAATGGGTTTTCGACGTTAACATGATCAATAATTATTATAACATCAAATCAAAGTAAAACAAAGACAAGAAGCGAACGAAAGGGAAAAGTAGTTCTCGCTCAGTGTTGAATATGAACTTACAATGATGCATTCTTACCATGAAGTTAAGTGTGCAAAGCTGTTCCAGTTTCTCTTTCACCGTTCTGCTTTCGAACTTCTCAGAAAACCTAGCAAGTACTGAAACCAACCCTAGTATTTATGCAACAATAATACTATTCATAACAAGTTTGTTTGCCGTGAAACATGAACAAGAATGCAAGGAACAACATAGACAATATCACATGGAACTGAACCTTGCTTCGACCCGGAAGCTATGCTATTATGTTGAGCTGGGACCGATAAGAATTGTGGGAGTTCATGCATTAAATTGCAAATGCACTGTTGTAATCTCGCTTGAATACTAATGCATACTTCGGAAATACTGTTATAGATAGAACAATAAGAACTGTAACAAACGTAACAAAATCCAGGTGAAAATTGAACAAAATACAAGAACAATACATGTAAAAGGTAAAATGTTTTGCCAGTTGAAGAATTCGAATCCAAAAACGTGTCACAGTGCAGTGAGAACACTCGAATCATAAACATTTTGAGTTTTTTTGTTACTATTTTCAACCCACATCTCATGAGCAAATAGATTAGAAATAAGATTTGTTATGAACACTTAGTGTATTTCAACTCACTGCTTCATTTTTAGAGGTTTTGAAGCAGTAGTATGTGCAGAAAATACTTAACTGAAAAACGTCAAGTGTTGGTTCGAATGTCCTCACTGTTAAAGTTCATTTTTATTAATTTACAAGAACAATTTTGCCCTAAGGTAGTCCGATTATCGGACTCCCTTAGGCCAAAAGTGTTCTTGTAAATTATTCATAGGTTGATCATTTATATTATTCTCTTACTCAGTCATGCTTTTATACGATTGCATTTACCTGATGATGGCGTCAGTATGACTCCGAAACGTCGTGAAATAAAACGTCTTTGTATTAGTTTAATTACTCGGGCTTCCGTATACGGAAAGCCCGAGTCTAAAAATGCAAACGGTTCTTCGTCGTCGTCGTCTTTGTCGTGGTCCTCAAATTGGAGGGTCAGGTCCCAGGCGTTCCTAGTAGTACATGACAGCGCATGAGCAAGTCGACCTCTCACCGAAAGCTCATACGAACGAATAAGTATTGATTGAAATGAAAACTTGTTTTTATTTGTGATGTCATTGACGAGCCCGGAGACTGACGATGATTGGCGTTGTCATTATTTTGGATAACATGTGAAGACGAGTCATTGTGAAAATGATGAATAAATTGTTCGATCGAATATCGACTCGCGTTTACTCGTTTAACTCTGATCCCGCAGAAAGTTAAAGTTTTTTAATTTTTGGACTGATGATTGACAAGACATTACCTATTGTTAGTTGCTGTACTACAGGGTTGACTCCCGAAATATAGCTTGCTATTTCCTATTTTATAAAGACGAGGACATCTTGGCCGGAATGATCCGCCGTTAGCGAAGTCCTTTCTAACACAAAACAGAAGATGTGCCAGCAGAATTGCATTCGCTTCGGCATATTATCAAGCACTTCCAAACGGAAATCTTGAGTTTATATTGATTAATGTGCTATTTTGTTCTTCATAATGTCAGAGAACGTGACTTGCTTCACGAAGCCTACAAAGCAAACACCGTCAAACACGGAATGAAAACATTCAACTCGGCCTGTCTGAAAACCACTCTCAACAGCCCAAATTTGCCTCAAAAATTGCACAAATTGCTTTAGTTACTATCTATCTTTATTGTTCTGACGTTCAACTTTCAAGAACAACTTCAAGTTTTCGAAGCGTTCAAGTTTTCGAACTCAGTATTTTGCATACTCAAATCTTCGTAGCGGCGCTTTGAGGGGAGGGGACGGTTGAAATGTCAACACTTTGTAACACAGGCATCCCGGTACATAGACCTCTTAATAGCGGTACCACTGTATATGTATTGTATGATCTATGTATGATACATCATGAATTTCAATCCCTCAGATTCCCTTCTGTTCAAGAGCCCGAGTTATCTCTCACAGAGCGTCTAGTTATATTTTGCTTTACTAAATCATTATATTTTATATATTTATATTTTTTTGTTTCAAATTTACACATGTTTTCACAAACGTTCTCACAAATAATGTTGAAAATAAAACGTTTTAAATTCCTTCTATTTCTCTTTTAGAGAACTTTTGAGAAACATCTGCATTCATTTATTTGTCAAATGACAGTAATATGTAAAAAGTGTTTGTTTAATTTTTATTTTTGCTCAAAAAGTGTCACAATTATATTTTTTATTTTTTTATTTTTACAATCTGATTGGCTTAGAGCCTGCATTTTATTTTCAAATTCAGACAACATACAGATTGGCTAGCCTATTATTTTTCACTAATTTGCAGGCTGCGCTCGCAATGCATTGTTTACCAAAGGCACCAAAATCGAAGTTCAATAATGACAGCTTTGGTCTAGCGATTTTATCGACCAAGATTATCTCATAACAGTTTGAAACATGTTAATTGTATACCGTCAAGGCTATATCATTCCTGATATGATACGTTCTCATATATGTTATCAAGCGTCAAGATAATAAGCATGACTGAGTGCTGTCCAGTGTGGTGTCCATACTAACAATATTTAGCTCCTTAATATATTACTAATCAAAAATCTACAAAACTTCACTGTAACTTGCAAGCGGCATTTCAAACTCACTTAGTTAAGATATTTTATCTTTATCGTAACTTAATAGCCAGCTCTGTTTTGTATCTATTTATTTAATGTATTCATTATATTTTCTATAATTGTGATTTATTCAAACTTGCTATGCTATTAAAGATACTCTGTATAAATATTGTTTAAAATAATTGAAATAGGCTGATTTGTCGCTGTCATCACCATTCTGATGGGGAAAAACATGAAAAAAATATCCGAAGTTCTTTAACCAGGCAATCGCGTATCTCACTTGGCTGACCCTGACAGAGCTCATGCATGAATACAGTTTGACAATATTTTATTTACATTTTCGTTTTCTGATGAAATTGAAAGTATATTTAGTTTGCAATCAATACTTGTAATACTTGTAATAATATTGGAATGTTAACATCATTCTCGTTTTGATCAAATAGGAAACTGGTTATATGTATTTTATAGTGAAATCAAGTTATCAATATCGACATTTGGGTAATAAGTACTTTATCAAATAAATAATTTGTGATTTTCTGCTTTAAAGAAAAGTGAATTCTCGCTCACCATACAGGTCTAGGAAAAATACGGCTTGAGAAACGTCAACACAAACAATTCCTCGTTCTTGTACTGTATAAAATATTAACATTCAAACATAGTCAACTTAGTCAACTTAGTTGATATAATAATAACATATTTATTGAACAGGTTTTGAGTTACACAAAAGAACAAAAGAAAAGAGGCGATTGAAAGAGAAATTCAAAATTCGTTATTTTGTAAGCGTAATTCACAATATAAAATATTAACACAATAACATTACTCTTACCATTTAGTTAAGATTCCAAAAAAGCACATTCCAACTGAAATAATGCTATCCCTAGCAAGTTGGATTGTCAAAAAAACAAAAACAGGAAGAAACACTGTCACGAAATCAGTTGTTCCGACCCGGAAGCTTTGATATTGTGTTTGTATTGTCCAATCATATGCATGAACCCAGTCACGTGCAAAAATGGTTCACAACATTTATTGTGTCAGCGGTCTCGTCTCAAAAGATTTGACGTCATTAAGGCGTCACATCCTCAAATTTCTTAATTTGCTGATACTTGGCTTGTTTGTGTGGTCTCAATTTAGATTAAGAGTCAGAATCACACCCATTATTATTCTAAAATAACGTTTTAATACTTAACATATATTTTATCAACTCTTTACTCTTTAAAGTTAAAATTTTTAACATTTGCAAAATATATGTATATATACTGAACACCATTATCAGTTGAATGAAATAAATTTTATATATACGTATACGATATATTGTGATTTGTTGTTCCACATCTCTATATTACGGGTGCGTCTATATTACAGACACCTTTAAACTATGGGCACCTTCATCATAGGCACACCAAATATTTCGGACAATAACATTGTAGTTCAATACTCCTCGACAGTTCAATTCCCTACAAAACATCAAAGTTCACGTACAATGCATCTTCAAACACATCCAAGTTGATGTAATCCTGAAAAACACAAACATAGCCTTTGGTTTATTAAATGGTTTTATGGAATTAGAACTAAGAAAACAAGCGCCACTTTCTCAAAACAAAACCGTCTATTTATGACGTCACGATAATTTGATAAAAGCAAGTCACCTGTGTGCCATTGTAGTATGTGCTGATCTCATCACATATCAAACTGAAGCCAGGTCTGTCCTCGGGTTTATCCTGCCAACACCTTAACATCAACGAGTATCTAGATAAAGTAATTAATAGAGTCAATATAGCCATGATGATGATGGTGATGATGATGATGATGATGATGATGATGATGATGATGATGATGATGATGATGATGATGATAATGATGATAATGATGATAATGATGATGATGATGTTGGTGATACTGATGATACTGATGATACTGATGATAATGATGATGATGTTGATGATGTTGATTTTGATTTTGATGATACTGATGATGATGATGTTGATGATAATGATGATGATGTTGATGATACTGATGATAATGATGATGATGTTGATGATGGTTATGTTGATGGTGCTGTCAATGATAATTATGAAGATACTGATAATTGCAATGCCAGATGATAAAGATGGTAATGATGATAGTCAGCCAATGATATTAATGATCTTGATCATGAGGGCAATAATGGTAATGATAGTATGATGATCTTGATGACTATAACAACTATATTAACGTACAATGTCTGTGATAGATGAAGTGGTTTTGGCATCCTATATCCTTGTTGTAGTAGTCTTGGCATGTCTTTGCCTTCGTATTTAGGATAAGGTGAATCACCTGAACGAATACAACCAAATGGATCAGGTTTTGCATTAAACCATATCATTTTATACACAACAAAAGTATTGCAATTGTTTTATATCATGCACTTACCAAGTGTAAAGATTTCCCATAAAACAATACCATAAGACCATCTGAAAATGTTTTGAAGGCAAAGATGTTATTAATTTAGTTTGAAAAGAGATAACAAATCATAATAGTAAATAGTGATCAGATCATCAATTTCATAATTTATGATAGAATATATGTAACATGTAATCTATTGATGATTATATTTGATTATGTGCTAAAAGTGTTTAGGATGTTTAGTAATAGTTATGATAATTTACTTACACATCACTGGCAATGGATGACTGTCCTCGGAATAGAGACTCTGGTGGCATCCACTTGATAGGTAACCGAGCCTTGGATAAAAAGGTTAGAAATATTTATTTTTTGAGATTTTCTACATCGAAATATACTGTTCTTAGATCTTGATACCGGGCAAATAACGAATTTCATTATTTTTGTGCAGATTTCTGGACTTTTTTATTATATTATATTAAGCTATAAACATGTACATTTTTTTCTATTAACTGTCGTTTTAAAGCAGATTGTTTGCAAACGTCCCTGCTATTCACAGAAAGTAAAACACAAATTGTTTATCCTACCGCTTTTGATCGAGTGTAAACATCATCGCTGACTTTTCGTGCAAGTCCAAGGTCTGATATCTTACACATTTTGTTTTCACCAACAAGAACATTACGAGCAGCAAGATCACGATGGACACACTGAAATATAACAACAGATAAGTAAGTAAGTAAGTAAGTAAGTAAGTAAGTAAGTAAGTAAGTAAGTAGTAAGTAAGTAGGTAAGTAGTAAGTAAGTAGGTAAGTAGTAAGTAAGTAGGTAGGTATGTAATTAAGTAACTAAGTACGTAAGTAATTGAGGAAGCAAGCAAGCAAGCAATGCAAGCAAGCAAGCAAGTAAGTAAGTAAGTAAGCAAGTAAGTAAGAAGTAAGTAAATAGATAAGTATATAAGCAAGTAAGCAAATAAGTAAGCAAGTTAGGAAGCAAGTAAGTATGTAAGTATGTAAGAACCTTATTTTGTGCCAAGAAGTTCATCCCATCAGCAATCATCCAGGCGAACTGTAATAAGTCACGTGATGTTAACTTTCCCTCTGGGCGAAGATCACCCGAACAATACTTGTCCTCGTAACCACGTGACCTTCTCAGGTAACCAAGGAGATCACCATAAGGCAGATACTCGAGAATTATTGTCATTGGACCTGGAATATAAAATCAAGTATTACTTAAACATTAAACTGAGCTGGTTAGAGGGATGGTTGGTTGGTTAGTTGATTGATTTGTTGATTTGTTTGAATTTTAACCAGTTATTAAAACCCACAAATTACAGTTGGAATATTGGCTCCCCACAAAAAAATGCCGATTTTTGACAAATTTGAGCTCAAAAAAGATAGCATTAGTTATTGACATTATTAAACATTTGATAGTGCAAACGTTTAGTCAACATTTCATCTTTTATTTGCATCCCCTACCTAACTGAGATCACCTTTTAAAAACTTTTAAAATGTATTTTATTACACGAAGTTGAGCAATTTTGTCCTGTTTTCTTGTAAATTACCTCATTAAATACGCTTCGCCAGATTGAACTTCGCGCACAAACAGCAGAAAAGACCCGGGTGTGTCCGGGCATTCTGTGCGATAGGTTTTTTGGTTGGTGTGTTGGTTGGTTTCTTTTTGGTTGGTGTGTTGGTTGGTGTGTTGGTTGGTTGTAAGTTCACTTACCACCAGATTTAGTACAACATCCCAAAAGTTCAACAACACGTGGGTGGGGTTCCAGTTTCATCATCAGTTGCAGTTCAGTCAGAAAGTCTTCTTTGTCTTTATTACCGGCATTCTCTGCAAGCAAAAATATAATTGAGCTTTATATATTTGAGACACCTAGTAGACCCTAGCTATCTTTACAATAAAGGAAAGAAACAAAAAAACGCTGCAGAAGTAATCTATCGAGATTTCAAGGACGCTGGAAGACAACAGAAGGATTTGTCTCGCAAGAAAATAAAACATGACAATCAAATTACCTTTAAGAGTTTTAGCAGCAACGGTTACTTGTCCAGGATGTCCATTCAAGCCAATAGCAATGGCTTTATCAACACAACCAAAATTACCACTACCGAGCCTTTTAATGACGGACAGGTTCTTTCTTGGTACTTCCCATAGTGTATCGTCCAGTACAAAGGCGTAATTATCGTCTGTTTCTCCTGGTATATCTTCTAGAATGATCGTCTGATTAGAAAAATATTATCGTAAATAGAACTTTAGTTAAAAACTTAGAATATATAAACTTTGACTCTTTCTCCTTCTCCTTCTCCTTCTCCTTCTCCTTCTCCTTCTCCTTCTCCTTCTCCTTCTCCTTCTCCTTCTCCTTCCCCTTCTCCTTCTCCTTCTCCTTCTCCTTCTCCTTCTCCTTCTCCTTCTCCTTCTCCTTCTCCTTCTCCTTCTCCTTCTCCTTCTCCTTCTCCTTCTCCTTCTCCTTCTCCTTCTCCTTCTCCTTCTCCTTCTCCTTCTCCTTCTCCTTCTCCTTCTCCTTCTCCTTCTCCTTCTCCTTCTCCTTCTCCTTCTCCTTCTCCTTCTACTTCAACCTATTTTGTTTGACAATGAAATAAATACTTTCAGATGGATTCTTACATTTTCTAGATTCTCATTTCTATGTAATAGCCCTCTTCTTCTCAGGATATAGATAACAACGGCAACAAAAACTATAACCAGTAAAAGAGCAACTATCGAACTGAGTACTGGCACAGTTACATCTGTTTTCTGACCATCAGAACCAGCTTTTTTCTCTAAACAATTTAATTAAAGACAATTATTTCATTATATATACATTTTGAATGAAAACACTCTTTTGCACGTAAACTCCACTAAAATGGATAATTATGCATACCAAATTTACAAAAAAAATCAAATAAACAAAAACTATCCTTGCACCTAATAAAATGAGATACCTTGATTTTTGTTTAGCTCTTGAGTGCTGACAGGACCTAAACCAACTCTTGTAGCAGCACGAACCTGTAAAATAATTACTAAAAATGATCTGCACAAAAGACGATTTACAGGGATATAATGAAGCAATGTCTGTGGAGAATTAGGAAAAGCAAAAGCAAAACAGGCACCAACACGAAGACTGATTCAAGCCGCTTCTATACGTTATCACACAAATCTATGAAAACGCAGAGAAACCTTAAACCATCTTTGTTCACACATCACCCAGTGATACAAGTAGAGAACACAGAGAAAACAAATGCAATTAAATAGTTCGAAGACAAACCTGGAACAAATACTTTGTTTCTTTAGCCAGTCCAGTAATTGTGATACTGCTTTCCATCGTGGTTAAAACTGTTTTCTTTGTCTCTTCACCGACAGGGTAATAGCTGACTTGATAGTTGATTATCACACCATTTGGCTGTGGAAGTGTCCAACTTAGTACCACAGAGGTGGAGCTTAGTACTATGATTTTTAACACAGGTGCTCCAGGAACTAAACAGAAAAAGAAGTTTGAGAGAGAAAACCTCATTGATTTAACTAAAAAATAAAAACAATACGCTATGTCATTTATCAGTTAAATATATTTCTGTCACTATTCATTTATATCAGATTCCAAATTGTTGACACTGGAGCATCAAGAACTTAAATTTGTTTTATGCTGTTTTCACATAAAAAATAATCATGAGCTCAACAATGGCGTACCTGATTCTCCCGTTCTTGTCAAACCTACAGCGTATTTTGACTTTTCACCATTCTTCTCAGCTAGATGACTGACTCCATTCTTAGCAAACACTTTAAACTGGTAATACGTATAAGCAGATAGATGTTGTACAATAGCCTTTATGATGGTTATCGGAGTATGGGTAACAGTAGCATTAGTGCAAACCCCATTGCAGTTTTTGCCTTTATTGTTACACTTATTGCACTCGACTTCATAGTACACATCTGATCGTCCACCAAGGTCCAAGGGTGTCGTCCATTCTATTGCCACAAATGATGCATTCACAAAGGTGGAGTTGATAGCTCGAGGTGCTGAAGATTGCCCTATTGAAAAACAAAGTCAATTTTTAAGTAACATGCGCTTTATTTCCAAACAAAGATGATCGGAGTCAATCATTCGACAGTGCTGTTCTGGATAGCTGAGCTTATAAGTTATAAGTTTTCTCACTGAACGTCACCATAGAGATATTTTTTTATATAGTCTTTCTGTTAATAATATACTTTAAAATTGACACCTACCAGTACAGTTGTCAGATATCGATTCGTATTTGGTCCTATAGAAACTAGAAGCACAGTTACACTTTCTTCTATCCACATCCTGTACGCTGTTTAGTGGACAAGGTTTACATGCTTTACCACTCGCTTTGTCTTGGTACCATCCACTTGGACATTCTGGTAAAAATTAAAGGAACAACTAAAAATGATGGAGCAATAACTTTAGCTAAAAAAAATATTGCCAACATTGAATATTTCACTATTGTCTCACAAGAAAAATAACATTCAAATCCATCATAACATTGCTGCCATTTAAGTGTTGTTAGTAGTAATTGCAGTACGTTTATGGCGTTTATTTGCTTTTGTTGTAGTTGTTGTTGTCGTAGGTGTTGTTGTTGTTGTTGTTGTTGATGCTGCTGTTGTTGTTGTTGTTGTTGTTGTTGTTGTATACAGCAATTGCGGTTTTACTAAGAAGCAGACATTGTTTTAATCTTATACGTAGACTTTGATGGTATGGTGGTGTAAAACACATTACCTACCTTTACAAAACGCACCAGAACCATTCAAATACTTTCCATAACCTGTATTACACCAACACTCTCCACTTGTCATGTGACTACTCCATTCACCGTTAGCATTACAATCTCCATTTAAGGTAACACTATCAGCCAATGACTGAGCATGATCAGCACATGATCCTGATACTTGAATTGACCCATTTACTGGAGCCATGGTTCGTGGTAACTGGATGAGACCAGAAGGAAGAGCCAAAGATGGACAGACTGAGTAGCTTATGGTGACACTGTACAAGCCAAAACATCCTCCTTGATACTGTATAGCCAGGTAGTGATAGGGTGTTGTAGACTTGGTAACAAATGAATACGTTTCGGTATTTGTATTGTTTCTTGACAGACTTCCAGTTGACAGGTTGTTTGGTGATGTTGTACCGAATAGTTGGTACACTTCAGGTTTTGTAGATGGTTCCGGTACACTATCAATCCATCCATTAGTGTGTCTAGTTGCAGTTTCATAAACAAACAGTTTAAGGTTTTGCTTGCAGTTGTCCAAAGACACACTAGAACAGTCAATAACTGAATACTGTACAGTAACATCGATTCTACTTGCATCGCCAACCAGGAACACATTACTTCTTATCCATCTGTTTTGCTGTGAGCTTACATCACATGCTATATAATATACTACGTTTTCCAACTCCTTATTTGTCCACTGTTGAGAATTGTAATATATACTGGCTTTCAGAAATTCTTTATTGTGCACTCAATCAATACACTAATCAACCAATTAATCAAGCCGCCAATTAATCAATCAAATGATCAATCAGTCACTCTTTCAATCAAAATTAACTTTCTATTAGTCAGTCGTTCGGTCAGTGAGTCAGTCAATCAAGCAAGCAATCAGTCCAACAAACCAGCCTTAAATCAATCAAACAATCAAATAGTCAGTCAACCAATCATTCCACTGATCAATCAACCAATCAATCCCTCAAACACTCACACACTAATCTATTAGAATTCAGCTTCTCCCTTTAATTAATTCTTACTCGACCTGTCCACGACCATACCCAGGTAGATCCTATCTTGTATGGTACTTTTAGGATGGTCTCTGGAACAATAAAAATCAATTACATCAGTCTATTTTAATATATATAAAACCCAAGTTTGCATACACTTATATGTGTTAATCCATACCATTTTTAGCTGCAGTCCACTTGATTAAACTATGTACAAGAAGAAACAATACCAACATTTGAAAGTTTGTGTTATTCATGGCAAAATAATTCTGTAGAAAAAGATGGCAATTAGCATATCATCATAATTAGCGTTTTATTATTAATTATGTCATTATATATGTATATATATTATATGGATAATAGTGTTTTACCGAAAACTAAAACATTCGTATTTTCCATATTTTCACTAGTCATAGACGAGACAAAAAAAGGCTGCATATTTTTAGTCAATCCAGTCCTAATCCTGCGATATTTTTACTCATCTATGACTAGTTGGATAATAAGACAGTATATTCAATAATTTGGATTTTATCTTACTTATCTTAATATATTTAAAATGGAGATTTTAAGGCAAAATCTTAATAATTTTATTTTATATTTTTTAACGTTATTCAGATACACGTGACGGTGTTGCGTAACACAAATTTAACCTTCATATAAACTCGGGAACAAAGCATCAAAATAATTTGAAACTTTTTCCTGTTACTTATGTCATTGATTTCTAAAACATATTTTATATATATTTTTATAGGATGTATAGTTTCGATTTTGTGTTTTTGTTGACGTCACATGAAAGCCAGCAATTTTAGAAAAACGGTCTAAGCGTTTTAACGGTCAATATGATTTGTACAGTTAGCAGTAACAATACCAGCAATACCAGCAATACCAGCAACGGTGGGAAAGTACGCTTCATGGCAAAATAATAAGATATCTGCAGTAAATGATTACATTAGATTATATTAAAACCAATATATATTATTGTCATCATTATTATCACCAACATTATCGTTATCATACCCTTATCATCATCGTCATTACAATTCAGTAACATCATCGCTGTCAGTATCAGCACTAGCATCATCATCATATCTGTTATGTATTATTCAATGCAATATAAATGTTCTTTAATTTGTTAATGTTAAATCCAATGGCGCTTTATATTTTCAAGCCGGCACAAATATCATGTTCCAATGTAATCAATATTCATTTAACTCACTTCACTGACCGCGACAGTGATCATGCATAAATACCGTCTGACAATACTATATTTACATTTTTAGTTACTGATGATATTGCAAATATGCTTTGATTTTGGTGGTAATAAATGACTTTAAATGTATTTGCCATCGATTAACTTATATATTTTAGTAGCCACAGTGAGTGTGAGTAATTTTAGTTGTAGCGATTTACAATATAATCGGTTTTTTGAGCAGCCATTACTTAGTCGTGTTTGCTATAACTACAGTTAATTCACTTTAAAATCAGATATTTAATTAACTAGTATATTTGTTTGTTTTTCAGTATTGTGTTCTAAAATAAGCTTATTTGACACTGATAGTATATTAAGATCATTTCAAGATAGTGCTTACCATCAAGTTGAGAAATTACGATTCAAACTTCTCTTGCTGACTGCTCCCCACCTCTCTCACAAAGTCGAGAAAAAATGTTCCTTTGTAAACCTTGAAGTTCCGCTTATCAAGTGAATCTTCCTTCACAATGCTTTACATTATTCAACCGGCTGTCTGGGCAGACCACAATTTTACATGCACAGCTTACAAGGGACTTGTGGTGAATTACATTACAAAAACTTTGCCAAAATATTACTTAAAACTTGTAAACATTGAAGTTCTGCTCCAAATAATGTTATCCCTAACAAGCTTGTTTGGCAGGCAACTTAATCAAGTTAACAATATGTGGAACGAAGAAGCGTATCTCGTTCTAACCCGGAACTGTTATTACAGATTCTGTCTTGTCCAATCATATGGATGAATTTAGTCACGCGCATATATAAAGCAAACATAAGTAAACAAAAGTTTATTACAACCATTTTCAAACAATATTGACAAAAATCGTGTTGTAAATTTTATTTTCGTACGTCTTCTTAATCAGAAAAACGTGTAATTTAAATTAATTGACAAACGAAAGTGATAATGCAGTTGACTAAAAACTAATAAATTGATAAAATCGATTTTGGAACAGCAATAGTAATGTCTTTTAATAGACCAGTTGCATGTCTTTAACTATTTGACAAAAGGGGCATTTGCACCGGAATACCCTCAAGTCAGAGTAATTCCAAATGTGTTTTCTATTGTTAAGCATAACATTTCGTGCTTTGCTTGAGATTTGTGAATATTCTGACAACAAATCGAGACTTAGGCCCCGTCCACACGTATCCGGGTATTTTTGAAAACGGAGCTTTTTTCCTCCGTTTACACCTTCCGTCCACACGTAAACGGCGTTTTCAGTCACCGTAAACGGCGTTTTCGGTCACCGAAAACCGAGTTTTTCGAATACGCTCTTCAGACTGTAGATGTTTTTAGCCGGAGGTTTATTTAAATGGAGCATTTTCAATACGATGACGTCAGGCTGTTCTCGTTTCACTTCTTCTTGGGCTTGTTTCAAATCTTATAGCCTACATACAATCGCAAGTTGCCTATTTAAACATTCAAGCTAATTATACAAGGAGGCGACGCAACATTTTAAGGATAATTTCGCTGATCTGGAGTTAAAAAGTTAAAACAGCGCAGTTAAAGAGCATAAACCGACGGCCAGCAAGACCACGGCGATTTTGACGTTTAAAAGAACATAATAATATGTAGAATATAGACTTCCCTTTTCCTTTTGATTTACTCGCCTGTTTAGACATATTTACTATATAAAAAGCGGTTGTGAAGCGAGCGAAGTAAACAAAGATGGCGCAAAGTGTTGCGCATGCTCTGTATGGACGGCTAGCGTTTTCGAAGCGTGTTCGGGTATACGTGTGGACGGGCAAATACGATTCGAATACGCTACGTGTGGACGCGGATATTTTTGAATACGGATAAAAAAATAACCGTTTTCAAAAATACCAGGCTACGTGTGGCCAGGGCCTTAACCTGTGCAAATGTGCCATTTGTCATATAGCACAGCGGTGATAGATAACTGTAACATTCTTTAAATTATTTAAAAATAATACAAACTGAATGTCATCTTAATTTTAATTAATTAATTTTAATTTAATAGTTTAAAGCTAGGTTTTCAGTGATAATTCCGGGGTATCTGTGTTAGCTAACAATTCATTTGTAGTTCAGTCCTCGATGGTTCTCTATAAAACATCAAAGTTTACGTACAATGCATCTTCAAATACATCCAAGTTGATGTAATCCTGAAAAACACAAACATAGCCGTTGGTTTATACAAAGGGTTTATGGAATTAGAACTAAGAAAACAAGTGCCACTTTCTCAAAACAAAACCGTCTATTTATGACGTCACGATTATTTGATAGAAGCAAGTCACCTGTGTGGCATTGTAGTATGTGCTGATCTCATCACATATCAAACTGAAGACAGGTCTGTCCTCGGGTTTATCCTGCCAACACCTTAACATCAACGAGTATCTAGATACAGTAATTAATAGAGTCAATATAACCATGATGATGTTGATGATGATGATAATAATGATGGTGGTGATGGTGATGATGATTATGATGATGATGATAATGACGATGATGATGATGATGATGACGATGATGATAATAATGATGATGATACTAATGATGATGATGATGATGATGATGATAATGATACTAATGATGATAATGATGATAATAATGATGATGATGGTACTAATGATGATAATGATGATGTTGATGATAATGATACTAATGATGATAATGATGATAATGATTATGTTGATGATGCTGCCATTAATAATGAAGATACTTATATTAAATCGCAATGTCAATGGGAATGATGGTGATGGTGGTGATAATGATGAAAGGGAGGAGGAGGAGGAGGAGGATAGTAATACTTATGATAAGGTAATGATAAACATATGCATGATTATCGATGATGGTGACTGTATGAAGGGCTGATAATGAGGTTGAAAATGACGACAGATACTATAATGATATCGATGATTATGGTGACGTGAATAATGGTGATAATGTGGTGAAATCGATGGCTTGATATTGATGATATTGATCATGAGGGCGATAATGGTGATGATATTATGATGATCTTCATGACTATAATAACTGTATCAACGTACAATGTCTTTGATAGATGAAGTGGTTTTGGCATCCTATATCCTTGTTGTAGTAGTCTTGGTATGTCCTTGCCTTTGTACTTAGGATAAGGTGAATCACCTGAATAAGTACAACCAAATGTATCAAGTTTTGAATCAAACCATATCATTATATACATGTACACAACAAACGTATTGTTTAATTTTATATCAACAACTTACCAAGTGTAAAGATTTCCCATAAAACAATACCATATGACCATCTGAAAATGTTTTGATCATCAAAAATGTTATAAAGTTTGAAAAAAGATGATAAATCATAATAGTAAATAGTGATCAGATCATCATTATCATAATTAATGATAATATATTATAGCTATGTAATTGATGATTATATTTGATTATATGTGTGAAACGTTTTTATGTTTGGTAATTTATGATAATTTACTTACACATCGCTGGCGATGGACGACTGTCCGTGGAACAGAGACTCTGGTGGCATCCATTTCACAGGTAACCGAGCCTTGGATAAAAAGGTTAGAAATATTTATGTTTTGAGATTTTCTACATCGAAATATACTGTTCTTAGATCTTGATACCGGGCAACTTACGAATATTATTATTTTTATGCAGATTTCTGGGTTTTTTTTATTATATTGTATTAAGCTATAAACATGTACATTTTTTCCTATTAAATGTCGTTTTAAAGCAGATTGTTTGCAAACGTCCCTGCTATTCACAGAAAGTAAAACACAAATTGTTTATCCTACCGCTTTTGATCGAGTGTAAACATCGTCGCTGACTTTTCGTGCAAGTCCAAGGTCTGATATCTTACACATTTTGTTTTCACCAACAAGAACATTGCGAGCAGCAAGATCACGATGGACACACTAAAATATAGCAACAGATAAGTAAGTAAATAAGTATGTATGTAAAAACGTACATAAGTAAGTAGTAAGTAAGTAGGTAGGTATGTAATTAAGTAACTAAGTACGTAAGTAATTGAGGCAGCAAGCAATCAAGCAAGCAAGCAAGCAAGCACAAAAGTAAGCAAGCAAGCAAGCAAGCCAGAAAGTAAGAAAGTAGGAAAGTAAGAAAGTAAGTAAGTAAGTAAATAAGTAAGTAAGTTTAAGTAAGTAAGTAAGTAAGCAAGTAAGCAAGCAAGTAAGCAAGCAAGTAAGCAAGCAAGTAAGCAAGCAAGTAAGCAAGCAAGTAAGCAAGCAAGTAAGCAAGCAAGTAAGCAAGCAAGTAAGCAAGCAAGTAAGCAAGCAAGTAAGCAAGCAAGTAAGCAAGC
This sequence comes from Metridium senile, assembly GCA_949775045.1. Lineage (NCBI taxonomy): Eukaryota > Metazoa > Cnidaria > Anthozoa > Actiniaria > Metridiidae > Metridium > Metridium senile. Next base: position 8,126,650 of record OX459103.1, on the reverse strand, counting down.
AAGTAAGCAAGCAAGTAAGCAAGCAAGTAAGCAAGCAAGTAAGCAAGCAAGTAAGCAAGCAAGTAAGCAAGCAAGTAAGCAAGCAAGTAAGCAAGCAAGTAAGCAAGCAAGTAAGCAAGCAAGTAAGCAAGCAAGTAAGCAAGCAAGTAAGCAAGCAAGTAAGCAAGCAAGTAAGCAAGCAAGTAAGCAAGCAAGTAAGCAAGCAAGTAAGCAAGCAAGTAAGCAAGCAAGTAAGCAAGCAAGTAAGCAAGCAAGTAAGCAAGCAAGTAAGCAAGCAAGTAAGCAAGCAAGTAAGCAAGCAAGTAAGCAAGCAAGTAAGCAAGCAAGTAAGCAAGCAAGTAAGCAAGCAAGTAAGCAAGCAAGTAAGCAAGCAAGTAAGCAAGCAAGTAAGCAAGCAAGTAAGCAAGCAAGTAAGCAAGCAAGTAAGCAAGCAAGTAAGCAAGCAAGTAAGCAAGCAAGTAAGCAAGCAAGTAAGCAAGCAAGTAAGCAAGCAAGTAAGCAAGCAAGTAAGCAAGCAAGTAAGCAAGCAAGTAAGCAAGCAAGTAAGCAAGCAAGTAAGCAAGCAAGTAAGCAAGCAAGTAAGCAAGCAAGTAAGCAAGCAAGTAAGCAAGCAAGTAAGCAAGCAAGTAAGCAAGCAAGTAAGCAAGCAAGTAAGCAAGCAAGTAAGCAAGCAAGTAAGCAAGCAAGTAAGCAAGCAAGTAAGCAAGCAAGTAAGCAAGCAAGTAAGCAAGCAAGTAAGCAAGCAAGTAAGCAAGCAAGTAAGCAAGCAAGTAAGCAAGCAAGTAAGCAAGCAAGTAAGCAAGCAAGTAAGCAAGCAAGTAAGCAAGCAAGTAAGCAAGCAAGTAAGCAAGCAAGTAAGCAAGCAAGTAAGCAAGCAAGTAAGCAAGCAAGTAAGCAAGCAAGTAAGCAAGTAAGTAAGCAAGTAAGTAAGCAAGTAAGTAAGCAAGTAAGTAAGCAAGTAAGTAAGCAAGTAAGTAAGCAAGTAAGTAAGCAAGTAAGTAAGCAAGTAAGTAAGCAAGTAAGTAAGCAAGTAAGTAAGCAAGTAAGTAAGCAAGTAAGTAAGCAAGTAAGTAAGCAAGTAAGTAAGCAAGTAAGTAAGCAAGTAAGTAAGCAAGTAAGTAAGCAAGTAAGTAAGCAAGTAAGTAAGCAAGTAAGTAAGCAAGTAAGTAAGCAAGTAAGTAAGCAAGTAAGTAAGCAAGTAAGTAAGCAAGTAAGTAAGCAAGTAAGTAAGCAAGTAAGTAAGCAAGTAAGTAAGCAAGTAAGTAAGCAAGTAAGTAAGCAAGTAAGTAAGCAAGTAAGTAAGCAAGTAAGTAAGCAAGTAAGTAAGCAAGTAAGTAAGCAAGTAAGTAAGCAAGTAAGTAAGCAAGTAAGTAAGCAAGTAAGTAAGCAAGTAAGTAAGCAAGTAAGTAAGCAAGTAAGTAAGCAAGTAAGTAAGCAAGTAAGTAAGCAAGTAAGTAAGCAAGTAAGTAAGCAAGTAAGTAAGCAAGTAAGTAAGCAAGTAAGTAAGTTTAAGTAACTAAGTAAGTAATTAATTAAATAAGTAAGTAAGTAAGTAAATAAGTAAGTAAGTAAGCAAGTAAGCAAGTAAGCAAGTAAGTAAGTAAATAGGTAAATATATAAGTAAGTAAGCAAGTAAGTATGTAAGTAAGTAAGTAAGTAAGCAAGCAAGCAAGTAAGTAAGTAAGCAAGTAAGCAAGCAAGAAAATAAGTAAGGAAGCAAGGAAGCAAGCAAGGAAGCAAGCAAGCAAGCAAGCAAGCAAGTAAGTAAGTAAGTAAGTAAGTAAGTAAGAAGTAAGTAAATAGTTAAGTATATAAGTAAGTAAGCAAGTAAGTAAGTAAGTATGTAAGTAAGAACCTTATTTTGTGCCAAGAAGTTCATCCCATCAGCAATCATCCAGGCGAACTGTAATAAGTCACGTGATGTTAACTTTCCCTCTGGACGAAGATCACCCGAACAATACGTGTCCTCGTGACCGCGTGACCTTCTCAGGTAACCAAGGAGATCACCATAAGGCAGATACTCGAGAATTATTGTCATTGGACCTGGGATATATAATCAAATATTCCTCAAACATTAAACTGAGCTGGTTAGTGGGATGGATGGTTGGTGAGTTGATTGATTTGTTGATTTGTTTGATAGATTGGTCGGTAGGCTGGTTGGTTAATAGGCTGGTGGGTAGGTTGGTGGGTTGCTTGGGTGGATGGTTGCTTCGTTGCTTGGTTGCTTGAAAGGATCAATGTTTTTTTGATCGGTGTGTTCGTTGCTGGTTTGCTTGAATTGGTTTGTTGGTTGCATCGCACAGAATTCTATTGTCTTTTTGGACATTGAATAGATTATCGACATTGATAGTTCTGATTGGTTGTTTGGGAATGTCACTGCTAGAGTTCTGAACGGTTGACAAACGGATCATTTCACTTGCCCGACTTAAGCCGATTTAATACCGAGAACAAAGGGAGTAGGATTACTTAATAAGAGTTATTACAAATCGCAGCTTAACTTATTACACCGCATAACTTAAAGTCAGCCGCAAGAGCCTTAGATAATGAGCTCAAATATTCAGCTTAAAAAAAGAGAGTATTATAAAAAAGTTGTTTGTAGAAGTTAAGGGTGCAAAATGTTGCTTGGACGACGAAGTTAATTTTTCACCCCCTACCTAAGTTTAACCTGTTATTAAAACCCACAAATTACAGTTGGAATATTGGCTCCTTACAAAAAATGCCGATTTTTGACAAATTTGAGCTCAAAAAAGATAGCCTAAGTTATTGACATTATTAAACATTTGATAGTGCAAACGTTTAGTTAACATTGCATCTTTGATTTGCACCCCCTACCTAACTGAGATCACCTTTTAAAAACTTTTAAAATGTATTTTATTACACGAAGTTGAGCAATTTTGGCCTGTTTTCTTTGTAAATTACCTCATTAAATACGCTACGCCAGATTAAACTTCGCGCTCAAACAGCAGAAAAGACCCGGAAGTGTCCGGGCATTCTGTGTGATGGGTTTGTTGGTTGGTGTGTTGGTTGGTTGGATGGTTGATTTCTTTTTGGTTGGTGTGTTGGTTGGTGTTTTGGTAGGTTGTAGGTTCACTTACCACCAGATTTAGTACAACATCCCAAAAGTTCAACAACACGTGGGTGGGGTTCCAGTTTCATCATCAGTTGCAGTTCAGTCAGAAAGTCTTCTTTGTCTTTATCACCGGCATTCTCTGCAAGCAAAAATAAAATTGAGCTTTATATATCTGAGACACCTAGTAGACCCTAGCTATCTTTACAATATAGGAAAGAAACAAAAAAAAACGCTGCAGAAGTAATCTATCGAGATTTCAAGGACGCCGGAAGACAACAGAAGGATTTGTCTCGCAAGAAAACAAATCATGACAATCAAATTACCTTTAAGAGTTTTAACAGCAACGGTTTCTTGTCCAGGATGTCCATGCAAACCAATAGTAATGGCTTTATCAACACAACCAAAATTACCACTACCAAGTCTTTTAATGACGGACAGGTTCTTTCTTGGTACTTCCCATAGTGTATCGTCCAGTACAAAGGCGTAATTATCGTCTGTTTCTCCTGGTATATCTTCTAGAATGATCGTCTGATGGTGGGCATTACCAACAGGAACATCTGTTTGATTCTGATTAGAAAAATGTTATCGTACATAGAACTTTAGTTAAAAACTTTAAAAACACCTTGTCCTTGTTCTCGTCCCCCTTCTCCTTCTCCTTCTCCTTCTCCTTCTCCTTCTCCTTCTCCTTCTCCTTCTCCTTCTCCTTCTCCTTCTCCTTCTCCTTCTCCTTCTCCTTCTCCTTCTCCTTCTCCTTCTCCTTCTCCTTCTCCTTCTCCTTCTCCTTCTCCTTCTCCTTCTCCTTCTCCTTCTCCTTCTCCTTCTCCTTCTCCTTCTCCTTCTCCTTCTCCTTCTCCTTCTCCTTCTCCTTCTCCTTCTCCTTCTCCTTCTCCTTCTCCATCTCTTTCTCCTTAATTAATAATTAATAAAACTTTATTGGGTATCAAATAAAGCAGAGCTTTTTTCCTATGTGGCCCATTAAAATGTTTACATATATGCTGATTTTGATCTACATATACAATTGAATTAACTAACCTATAGGTATATCTAATAATCTAATAATTAATCTTATTATATATTTCTATTTATTAATGAATATTTACAATTGGAATTTCAACTAATTTATTAATTATATATTTTTACAGATAAAATTGAATGTCTTTATCAGTACAGTCTGGCTGTATTTAGCTCTACTGCTGATTTTAACTTAATATTTACATTTTCTGTTGAAAGCACTAACAGTTTCGATGGTGTGGGTTTCAGAGGATAGGTCATTCCATATGGAAGGTGCAAGAAAGGAGAAGCGACGTTTTCCTGCATTAGTTTTGGCCTTTGGGATGGTTAGGTTATATTTTGAGACCTGCCTAGTAGTGTATTTATGGTGTGGGCGGCTTATCTTACTTGCTAAAGAGTTAGGAGCAAGTCCGTTTAGACATTTAAAGACAAGGTTGGCAAGCCTCACACGAATAATGTCAGCAATAGGGCACACCCCAAGTTTTTGGAAAAGGTTGATAGAGGGAGTCGAAAAGTCAGAGTTAAGTAACAACCTAACAGCACGCTTTTGAGCGAGAAGCAGATGTTGGAGAAGTTCAGAAGAGCAATTTCCCCAGACAGAGCAACAATATTCTAATGTTGGTTTGGCTATAGTGTTATACAGAAGTAAGATGTGTCTGGGGGACAGGTATGGTTTAGCTCTTCTTAACATTTCAAGTTTAGTATTGAACTTCTTGATAGCATTAGAAATGTGTTCGTCCCATGACAAAGAAGAATCAATAAAGACGCCTAAGAGCTTTTCACTATTTGATTGCTTGATGTTGATTCCATTTATTGAAATGTTAAGAGGGCGTCTCAGTAAGAACGGACCACTCGGTCTGGGATCCAAAAAATGATTTCCTTTATATTTCTACCATCGAAAGTACTATCTATTCTTATTACAAAACTGGACTTAGAATTGTTCTAAATAAAATATTTCGGCCGCTAGGCGAATTTTCGTACATCGACCCAAAAACCGCCGAAGGACGCTGATTTTCAAGTTCGCAGAGGCCTACTTTCAAAGTCCGTTTTCTCGGCTTTTTCTTGAAATGAAAACTTATTTTTTGGGTCTAAACTATGGTTTGACGTCTCGTCTGACTAGAAAAAGCAAAATATTTCTTTAGGATGTACAAATTACGAAAAGTTATTTAAATTTATCGAGACTACTTTATGCGTGACACGAAAAGCAAAGATTAACGGGTTTAGAAAATTGCAAATTTCTCAAAAGTGCAACCTATCTCCGATATAAAACATCATTCTATTTTGAGATGAGATGCTATTTAGTAGTTCTGTGCAATAAAATTTGTGGCACATTGCGTTTTGAAGAATTTGACGAAGCCCAAACTTGTACATTTTTACAGTTATTTCCTTGCGTGACACGACTTGCCGTTGAGTCTAGACAACGTCAATCCTTATAAAAAATAAAAAATAATAGCTAGAAGTTTATATTCAGGTGTTACTATCCGTCATAATTAGATATTTTAGCTCCATTTAAATTTTACCACAATAATGTGTTTTTTTTTTTTAATGAAACATTTGCATAATTATATGTCAAAGTTAAGTCAAGTTGTCTAACAACATTCACATTTAAACTAAGTTTTATATTTAGAAAATCTTCATCTATTAATCAATGAAGCATGATTCTTATATTAAAATGGATAAAACCTGGATGGCTTTTAAATCTTTTCTTTTGGTGTGTACTCTTCACATATAAAATTTGAAGTTGATCCGACTTAACTATAAAAAGTTATTCAAAATCACGCTTAAAAACGCCGATTTCAGTACACTGCCAGCCCAGCGTTTTATTTATTTTAACCGAGTTGTTTTATGAGATTATACAATTGTGCACGATACAATTATGATTCACCATGATATTATACTACATATGCAAAATAGCGGTGAACTTTTTAATGTTTTAAAAGTCTGAATTAATATCTAAAGAGAATAAAGCCTTTCGATACAATAATTTGTAAATTATCAATGATTTATTAAATACAGTACATGGCTGTCTTTGCCAGACTACTTTTGTCATGAATTATTAATGACTTCAGAAATGAAATTTACAAATTTACATTTTGTTAATTAGTTGTACCAAGTTTGCAGTGAGTAAAACTATCGTGTTGCACCAAGTTTGCAGTGAGTAAAACTATCTTGTGAAAGAATGGATTTTAGTCTTTGTAGTTATACAGGAGCTTGTAAAATACGCTGCTGGAGAGGAACTACAGAGTTGGTCAAGTTAAATGAATGTAATGACGATATGTCAAACCAATCAACATAGAAAGCCAAACCTTAAGATTCTCAGATCAACTTGTTGGGTTGCTTGTGCATAGACTATATACAAATATTTTCACTTAAAAAATTCGAAAGGGTGTTAACAAATACTCACGTGATCCAAATCACGAGTGAACACGAACACGAGTAAACACAAGTGAACACGAGTGAACACGAGTAAACAAGAGTGAACACGAGTAAACAAGAGTGTACACAAGTGAACACGAATGAACACCAGTGAACACGAGTCGGAACACGAGGAAACACGAGTGAACACGAGTGAACACGAGTAAACACGAGTGAGCACGAGTGTACACGAGTGAACGCGAGTAAACATGAGCAACGAGTAAACACGAGTAGCAAAAATGAAATGCAATAATAAATGAATATGAAAAAAAAAGAAATGAAAATGAGACAAATAGAAAAGAAAAAAATAAATAACCAAAAAAATAGGCCCAACTAGACATGAATGTATCAAAGCTAGTGGTATTACTAAAATATTTGAAAAATAGAATTATAGTTTAATAAACAGAAATAAAAAGAAGAAATAATAGGATTTTAATGAATTCATGTTCAAAAATTATCGTTTCACAATTAATTACGGCAGTCCATGCAAATGGACGTTAACAAATGCAGTATAATGTTAATATAATGCATCAAAAATTGAGCTGGATTACATGTAATGAACTATATAAAATTTGAAATCACAATGTTTAACAAATGTTTAAGGTGACTGGCTACTTTTGAAAATATTGTTAAACTCCAAAAGGCGTTCAAAAGTAGCCAATTACCTTAACGTATATAACTATCAAATAGCAATGCAATCAAAATCCGGCTTTGGCTGTGATACAAGACAAATCAGGTGCAGGGTGTGCCATATTACCATTATGTCATATGTGTTCTTGTTCAATCCCATGGATTCTTTTAAAATAGGCGTAACACGTTTATTTATACTTTATGGAAACATTGTGATCTCAAACTTTATATAGTTAATTACAATCCTTATCAATTTTCGATGCATTAAATTGACATTATATAGCCTGTGAACGGTTCGAGGTGATTGGGGAGGGGAAGGGGATAGGAAAGGAAGGGGAAAGGCCCCCTACCTTCTCAATCCCATTGAACCGTTCACAGGATAGACATTATATTGTACTTTTTTAAAATGTGCATTTGCATACATTTGATACATTCATGCCTGTTTGGGCTTATTTTGGTTTTTCTTTCGTCTTTTTTTTTTTCATTTCCATTATTTTCTTTCTATTTTTTTTTCTTTCATTTTTTCTTTATTATCTTATTTTATTTTTTCACTCGTGTTCACTCGTGGTCTTACTCGTGTAAGAATCAAGTCGCTTTCTATCAACTCTGATTTTTTTTTTAAAGAAGAAGAAAAATGGCATCACCGCTATTAAGCACATTTAGAGAAAAACATGCATCATGGTGAATCATATTTGTATCGTACACAATTGTATAATCTCATAAAGCAACTCAATTAAAATATATAAAATATTTAAAAAACATCCAGGTTTTATCCAACTTAATATGACAATCATGTTTCAAGATTAATAGACGAGGATTTTCTAGATATAAAACTTTGTTTAAATGTGAATATTGTTAGACAACTTGACTTCGGCATATAATTATGCAAATTGTTCATTAAAAAAAAAAACATTATTGTGGTAAAATTTAAATGGAGCTAAAATATCTAATTATGACGGATATTAACACCTGAATATAAACTTCTAGCTATTATTTTTTATAAGGATTGACGTTGTCTAGACTCAACGGCAAGTCGTGTCACGCAAGGAAATATCTGTAAAAATGTAAAAGTTTGGGCTTCATCAAATTCTTCAAAACGCAATGTGCCACAAATTTTATTGCACAGAACTACTAAATAGCATCTCATCTCAAGGTAGAATGATGTTTTATATCGGAGATAGGTTGCACTTTTGAGAAATTTGCAATTTTCTAGACCCGTTAATCTTTGGTTTTCGTGTCACGCATAAAGTAGCCTCGATAAATTTAAATAACTTTTCGTAATTTGTACATCCTAAAGAAATATTTTGCTTTTTCTAGTCAGACGAGACGTCAAACCATAGTTTAGACCCAAAAAATAAGTTTTCATTTCAAGAAAAAGCCGAGAAAACGGACTTTGAAAGTAGGCCTCTGCGAACTTGAAAATCAGCGTCCTTCGGCGGTTTTTGGGTCGATGTACGAAAATTCGCCTAGCGGCCGAAATATTTTATTTAGAACAATTCTAAGTCCAGTTTTGTAATAAGGATAGATAGTACTCTCGATGGTAGAAATATAAGGGAAATCGTTTTTTGGATCCCAGACCGAGTGGTCCGTTCTTACTGAGACGCCCTCTTAAGTGGTTCAGAGAGGGAGGCTAATTTCCTTTGAGTGCCAATTAGCAAAGACTTGGACTTATCAGGATGAATTACCATCTTATTGTTAGCCCATTGGTTCAATAGGTTAGCACATGATTGTAGAGAGAAGTTTATGTCAGTAACACTTGGTGAGGAACAAGATAGAGTGGTGCCGTCAACGTATAAGTGTGTATTGCAAGATGTATTAGAAAAAGGAATGTCATTTCCTTCTCCTTCTCCTTCTCCTTCTCCTTCTCCTTCTCCTTCTCCTTCTCCTTCTCCTTCTCCTTCTCCTTCTCCTTCTCCTTCTCCTTCTCCTTCTCCTTCTCCTTCTCCTTCTCCTTCTCCTTCTCCTTCTCCTTCTCCTTCTCCTTCTCCTTCTCCTTCTCCTTCTCCTTCTCCTTCTCCTTCTCCTTCTCCTTCTCCTTCTCCTTCTCCTTCTCCTTCTCCTTCTCTCCCTATTCTGTTTGACACTGAGATAAATCATTTCTGATGGATTCTTACATTTTCTGGATTTTCATTTCTGTGTAACAGCCCTCTCCTTCTAAGAATATAGATAACAACGGCAACACAAACTATTACCAGTAAAAGACCAACTATCGAACTTAGAACTGGCACAGTTACATCTGTTTTGGTGCCATCAGAACTAGTAGCTGCATTATCTTTTTTCTCTAGACATTTAAATAAAAATAATATATATAATATGATTTCATCATACATTTTGAATGAAAACATTTACACGTAAAACCAACAAAATGGAAAATTCTGCATAAAAAATTGACAAACAATAAAATAAACAAAAACAATCCTTGTACCAAAGTAGAATCAATACCTTGACTTTTGTTTAGCTCTTGAATGCTGGCAGGACCTAAACCAACTCTTGTAGCAGCACGTACCTGTAAAAATATAATTTAAATGATCGGGACTGAAGACGATTCGCAAAACGAGTATGAAGCAAGCTTATGGAGAAGCAGGGAAAGAAACCTATTAAACGCAGAGAAATCATAAGCCATCTTTGCTCGCACAGCACAGTGAAGAAAGAGAATAAAAAAACAGATACAACGCTTACAGTAAAATCAATCAAATAACTCAAAGACAAACCTGGAACAAATATTTTATTTCTTTAGTCAGTCCAGTAATAGTGATACTGTTTTCAGTTGTGTTCAAAATTGTTTTCTTTGTCTCTTCACCAGCAGGATAATAGCTGAATTGATAGTTAATTATCGCACCATTTGGCTCTGGAAGGGTCCATTTTAGTACCACAGAGGTGGAGCTTAGTACTATGATTTTCAACACAGGTGGTCCAGGAACTAAACAGCAAAAGCAGAAGTTTTGAGAGAGAAAACGCTCATCGATGATTTGAGTAAACAAAAATACGACGCCATGTGTTTTAACGGTCTTCACAAGCGTATTTCGGTTATTTTTCATTATATCAATTTCCATATTGTTGACACTGGAGCATTAAGAACTTTTACATTATCTTTTTGCATAAGAACTAATCATGATTTCATCAACAATGTACCTGATTCTTTCATTCGCATCAAAGCTACCGTGAATTTTGACTTTCCCCCGTTCTTCTCAGCTAGATGACTGATTCCGTTCTTAGCAAACACTTTGAACTGGTAATACGTGTAGGCAGATAGATGTTGTACAATAGCATTTCTACTGGTTCTTGGAGTGTGGGTGATGACAGTACCTGTACAGTCCATACTGCAGTTTTTGCCTTTAGTGTTACACTTGTTACACTCGACTTTATAGTACACATCTGATCGTCCACCATGGTCCAAGGGTGTGGTCCATTTCATTGCCGCAAATGATGCATTAATAAAGGTTGACTTAACTTCTCGAGGTGATGAAGGCAGCCCTATTAACAAAAATGTAAATTCTTTAATTTCATATGCTTATTTCCAAAAGTGATTGTAGGACTTACGATGAATTTAACACGTACAAGTGTTTAATTCTGATTGGAGGCTAACCAGTTCAACGTCATTTTTTAACACCGTTTCTCGTTGTTTTGACATTTCGCAGTTTTACAAAAAGCTACACAAGAAACATTTTTTACAGTGCAAATGTCCTGAAGAACTGGCTAGATTGTTTTTTAAAAGGCCTCAATCGTCTTATCTATGTTATAAAAGAAATGGTTCATAAGTAGGTGTGCGTCCATCGTGTCATTTCTTAATTTTGATATAAGCTTTCTGTTATTTAAAACCTATTAATTCCAAACCTACCAGTGCAGTTGTCAAATATCGATTGGTCCTTGGTCCTATAGAAACTTGGAGCACAGTTACACTTTCTTCTATCCACATACTGTACACTGTTTAGTGGACAAGGTTTACACTCTTTACCACTCGCTTTGTCTTGGTACCCTCCACTTGGACATTCTAGGAAAAATTAAAGGAACTAATAAAATGATGGAGTAATAACTTTAGCTAAAAAAAACTATTGCTAACGCGTTGTCATCGAACTTTATCGCATTAATTTTGCTATTGTTGTGGCTGTTGTTGTTGTACATGCAACAATTGTTGTTTTAATTATAAACAGACATCTTTTTTTATGTTATGATCTACGCAGACTAGAATGGTATGATGGTGTAGCGCACTTTAACTACCTTTACAATGTGCACCAGAACCATTCAAATATTTTCCATAACTTGCATTACACCAACACTCTCCACTTATCACGTGACTACTCCATTCACCGTTACCATTACAATCTCCAAATAAGGTCATATTATTAGCCAATGGCTGGGCATTAGCAGCACATGACCCAGATACTTGAATTGACCCATTTACTGGAGCCATGGTTCTTGGTAACTGGATGAGACTAGAAGGAAGAACCAATGATGGGCAGACTGAATAGCTTATGGTAACACTGTACAATATAAAACATCCTCCTTGATACTGTATAGCCAGGTAGTGATAGGGTGTTGTAGAATTGGTAACAAATGAATACGTTTCGGTATTTGTATTGTTTCTAGACAGATATCCTGTTGTCAAGTTTGTTGGTGATGTTGTACCGAATAGTTGATAGACTTCGGGTTTTGTAGAAGGTTCTGGGATTGCATTTATACCACCACCAGTAGTGTATTTAATAGAAGTCTTGTGAATAAACAGTTTAAAGTTTTGCTTGCAATTGGGTAAAAACCAACCAGAGCAGTCACTAACTGAATACTGTACAGTAACATGGATTCTACTTGCATCGCCGACCATGAACACATTACTTCTTATCGATCTGTTTTGCTGTGAGATGTGGTCACATGCATAATACACTACTTTACCAACTATACCATCGTAGTGTTTGGACCACTGTTGAGAAAAGAAATGTTATTAGTCAATCAAATGATCAATCAATTAGTCACTCCTTCAATCAAAATTAAGGTTATTTCAGAAAGTCAGTCAGTCAGCCTTAACTCAATCAATCAATCTAATAGTCAGTCAATCAAACAATCACTCTAACAAACCAGCCTTAAATTAATCAATTAATTAAATAGTAAGTCAGATCAATCAGCCATTCATTCCACTAATCGATCAACAAATCAATCTCTTAAACACTGACTCACTCGCTAATCAAGTCAAATTCAGCTTCTTGCTTTAATTTTTACCTGACCGTTCCACGGCCATATCCAGGTAGATCCTGTTTTGTATGGTACTTTTAGGATGGTCTCTGTGAAAATAAACATCAATTACACCGGTCTATTTTAGAATATAAATCCCAAATTGTATACACTCATGTGTTTGACCATACCATTTTTAGCTGCAGTCCACTTGATTAACATGTTTATAAGAAGAAATAATACCAACAATTGAAAGTTTGTATTCTTCATGGCAAAATAATTGGATATCTGTAAATAAACGATGGCAAGTACTATTACATCATAATTAATGCTTTACTATTAATTATGTCGTTATATGTATATTTATCGCAATTATCACCATCACCATGTAGGTAAATCTTTTATAACCGAGCCTGCATGGCAAACTAAAAAACTTGTTAGCATTGAGCCCAAGCATTTCTGTAATGCGGTGTTTCGCAAAAAGCAAACAGTTCCATGCATTTGGCGAAATAACTTTGCCCTAAAAACGCATATCGAAGATATGCCTATTCTCAGCGGTCTCACTAGTATAAATGTATGAGAATTCATTAGCATACTACTCAGTTTAGTCAAACCTGCAGCCAGCTCGCACGGTCATCTCATCGCTCTACGTATATACCTTCCCAACGAACATTTTGACTGAATTGAATTGGTTGGAGTGTGTAGGTTTCTCCTCTCAACGTTCAATAAGTAAAACGTAGCGTGTACAAGCTATGCAGTTATTAACGCCAAACAACGTGCCTCAAATGCAACAGATAATTCAAACTCGGCTACGGACGGTGCTCAAAACCTTCAGGTACTGACTCGCCATCTTGCTCCTTCTCTCGCCGTATTTCCCTCCTTCCCTCACCTACACCACGTTTTCTTTAGTTTCTGTGACGTGACTTTTCTTAAGCTTTCTAAACTTTCAAGTTAGTTTTGCTAGTTTCTTTTAGGTTTGTTTTCTTAGGTTTTCCATGCTGTGTTAAATTTGCAATTCCAATCCTTTACTTTCAAAACGCTACATGCATTTCATTCCCACGTGCACCTTGTTTTAACAAGCTATCGCTTGCTATCGTTATTTTGTTAGTAGAATAACCTAGCGGTTATTATATTTTTACAACATAGCTCTACATTTAGTCTATTTCTTATTTCTCGCAGGTTAACAGTGTAACCGTGCAACATATTTCTCGTAGGTTAATTTGACCCTGCATTATATTTGATTTAGCAGGTTAACAGGTTGTCCCTGCATTATATTTAATTTAGCAGGTTAACAGTTTTGACCCCGTATTATATTTGATTTAGCAGGTTAACAGTTTGTCCCTGAATTATATGTGATTTATCAGGTTTAAAACAGTCTTTGACCCCGCATTATACTTGATTTAGCAGGTTAGCAGTTTGTCCCTGTACTATATTTGATTTAGCAGGTTAACAGTTTTGACCCCGCATTATATTTGAGTTAGCAGGTTAACAGTTTGTCCCTGTACTATATTTGATTTAGCAGGTTAATAGTTTTGACCCCGCATTTTACTTCATTTAGCAGGTTAACAGTTTGACCCTGTACTATATTATTCGATTTAGCAGTTTAACAGTTTGTCCCTGAATTATTATTCATTTAGCTGGTTAACAGTTTGTCCCTGTATTATATTTGATTTAGCAGGTTAACAGTTTGTCCCTGCATTATTATTATTCAAACATTCGGCGAGTTAACAGTTGAAGGTCTCGCCTATGGGTGTAACTAAAATGAGGATACGGACATGCGGACATGCGGACCGGCGGACATGCGGACCATTTTTGCGGACCAATTTTGCGGACCATTTTTGCGGACCATTTTTTCCATTATTTCTGTATTGTAGATATTTTAATATTTTAAATAAATTACTGTCTTAAATAAATTGAATGAATGAAAGAAAGTAAATATAAAACTGAAAGAGAAAGAAAGTATATTAGTAAGTAAGTAAGTATGAATGACCGTTTCTCTTCTATTATCAATTCATCACTTTTCCCGCTATATATCTATAACAGCTTAGCCTTTCTTTTTTTAAATAAATAAACAAGTAAGTAAGTAAGTAAAGAAACAAGCAAACAAAAATAACATTTTTGACTATTCCACTGACTTCTAACAAACCAATATAATTTGTTTCGTGCACAAGCAAAAATGAAATCAGCTTATATAAACACTACTGCTAGACAACGGCTAATGGAGCTGTCCAATTATCATGGAACTCATGATAAGAAGTCTAGATAAAACTTGGAATTCGAACACAGGAGCATAGTTTTTAGTGTAACGTTAACTCTAAAATCTATATATATATTTATAAAATTCATGAATAATTAATGAGCAATTGACAAAAGAATTCACGTCCGTGACGGAGGTTGTAAATCTCATACAGATTTCGTCCTGATTTGCATAAGTTTCAACTTGAATTTTCTCGCCCAGATTTACATTTATCTTGACAATTTTAGTAAAATATGAAAGAACTAACGTTGGACTTTCATAAGTTCTATACAATATTCGCGTCCGATCTGTATCCGATATACAACGGCTCGTCTTCGACTCGCCGTTGTATATCGGATACAGATCGGCCGCTCATATTGTATATATTACATATAACAAATATCAAAGATAATGTCTCAAAATATGTCCGATAATTATATAGCTATATCTTGTTCATCACTCTATTTCAAAAGCATTATTCATATCTTCCTGCCTGTAATCATATTTGCATGATTTAAGTTCTGGTAGTTAAATAATGGTGTACTATATAATATCTTTATAGAGAATTAGAAAATTTATTGACTGACCCTTATTGGTTGACATTCTACTATGAATAATCATACTGAATTTACTCTCACTGCGTATTTTTATAACCTATCGTTTCTGTCAATCAACACTTAGATGGAAAAGTATTTAGACTATTTAGGGACGGACCATTTGATATTTGATGGGGGGCTGAATTTAAAAAAAAAAATATGGAGCAAGCTTTTAACCTCGAAAAAAAAATATCAAGCAGCCTTTGTTGCAAGAACAAAAAGTATTGAGTACTACCCAAAAAAAGTACTACCCAAAAAATATCTTGCAACATCTGTGTCGGGCACGTCACCGACAAAACAGCCCCCCCCCCGCCCATCAAATATCAAATGGTCCGTTTTTTAGGTGATATATACATAACATCATGCATGGCGTTAAAAATGGATAGTGAATTGCACTTTTTCTACGAAACAATTTTAAAATTTCTACGAACACTTACGAAACATCGCATATCTTTAATCATCGAAATATTTGATATTAGCCATACATTTCAGAGTTAACGTTACACTAATAAACTGTGTTCCAGACTGTTTATGCTGGTCATTTATACAAAGAAATGCGAATACGAAGTGCCTACTCAATTTTTGCTACTCAGTGGAAGAGGCAAAATAAACGGAATAATATACAAATTGTAAAACCATTGGAATCGTAAAAAGTATTTAGGTGTGGTAGTGGCGGAATATTCAGAATGGTTTTATTATTATTCATTTAGTCTCCCTAGCAGCCGTTTTTAGTGTCGGGCTTGCTGTGTCACTAAACGGCTACGGGGGAGACGATTATTTATTGTGATCACAAGAATGCTGTCATAAATAATGAAAAATTACAAATAGGGAATTGTTCGTTTTGAAAACTAGTTTTGAAAATATAAACGGACATTTCTAAGATTATTAATTATGTTGGTATATACGAGAACAGGAATAAAACAGTTATTTTCACCAAGCCTAGGGTGAAATACGAAAAGCAATATTTGTAACTGATATCAATGACCTTAATGACTTAAATGTTTTCAGTAGAGGAGGTTAAACGATAACTGAATCAACTGAGTTGGTTACAATCCGCACGAGATAGCTAAATAGCATGGAATGAATGCGAAACACAATCATCAGTTTGTGTTCCAAGTTTTATCTAGACTTCTTATCATGAGTTCCATGATAATTAGCCGGTGTCTAGCGGTGAGTAGTGTTTATATAAGCTGATGCAATTTTTGCTTGTGCACGAAACAGTCAGTGGAATCGTCAGAAATGTAGTTTTTGTTTACTTGCTTACTTACTTACCCAAACTTTACTGACATTTTTAGCTTTAGCCCTTAGTCGGAATAAAAGAGAGAGGCTAAGCTAATATAGATATATGAAAAAGTGATGAGTTGATAACAAAAGAGAAACGTTCATTCATACTTACTTACTTACTAATATACTTTCTCTCTTTTTAATAAATAATTTTTAATTGTTTACATACATACTTACCTTTTCTTTCATTAATTAAATTTATTTAAAACAATGATTTATATAAAATATTAATATATCTACAATTTTTAAAAATTGGAAAAATGGTCCGCAAAATTGGTCCGCAAAATTGGTCCGCAAAAATGGTCCGCAGGTCCGCAGGTCCGCAGGTCCGCATGTCCGTATCCGCACTTTAGCTACACCCCTCGCCTATAGCTACTCTAAATATTGCATACTCGTAGTTGTATTTTCTTTGGGCAGTTTAATGGTTATAGGAGTCGCTTATCTGATATTTTTGTGTTATACAAACATTGGACGAGTTTTAAGCGTATGTCAGGTAGCATCAGACATCGGCTTGTAAATCGTGGCAATGGTCAAAAATCCGATTTTGCTAATACTTTTATATTTTGTACCCTATTATATCCCAATCATCCCAATCTACTTCATTAGTAAAAATATTGCTTAGTTTTCGAGAAATAAGGATTTTTGTGAGAGTGGGTGAATATGCTAATTTTAGCGATCTCAGATTACCCCACTTCAATGGCCTGGCGTGACGAAAGTATTTAACCTTTGAAATTTTAAGTAACATAATATTCTTGTTCATTATTTAGACATTATATTATGTAGTTTTCAATGATTAAAATCAAAATCTAATTTTTTTACGAATTTTCTTGTCGACCATACTTTTTCTACTTCTAAAAATAGCCTCAGAAGAATGGACTTTTAAACTATGTGCGATACAACCAAATCCAACGACATTCTCGATTTATATAGAAGAAGTAATGGCCTTGATGCTGATATAAAATTTTACGTCCGTATTTTGGTTGTATGGCATGAACAGCGATCTCAAAGTTGGTTAAAATTCAACTTTAGCGACTCTGAAATTGACATGTTTTGTCTAGCCGTTACTCGTTTTGCCGTGTAAACTATCGCCAAACTATTGCGAAAATCTTCCATAGATTTATAAAACCACTCACCTTAGCTATTAAATAAATACTTGTTTCAACCAACATCTGTTATATTAGTTATTTCTGGGATAAAAGCAATGCATACATCCCGACGTGCATGTAACGCAATGTGCTCAAATGACTGTCAACAATTGTTTTGCTTTTTATGACTGATCACCTATTAACTTTTTTGAAAGTTTAGCACGAATACAAAACACTGCCCATGATAACTCGTTCTTTCTTGTGTACAATATAAGATTCAATTTCATTTAACATTTAATAAAGTAAAATAATGTACTTGCAATAATAATAATTTAAAACAACTTAATCGGACAGGGTTTTCGATGTTAACATGAATAATAATTATTGTAACATCAAATCAAAGTAAAACAAAGACAAAAGGCGAACGAAAGGGAAACGTAGTTCACGCTCAGTGTTGAATATGAATTTACAATGATGCATTCTTACCATCAAGTTAAGTTTGCAAAGCTGTTCCAGTTTCTCTTGCACCGTCTTGCTTTCGAGCTTCTCAGAAAAGCAAGTACTGAAACCAACAATGCAACAATAATACTATTCCTAACAAGTTTGTTTGCCGTGAAACAAGTACAGGAATACAAGCTAAGGAACAACATAGACAATATCACTGTCACATGGAACTGAACCTTGCTTCGACCCGGAAGCTATGCTATTATGTTGAGCTGGGACCGATAAGAATTGTGGGAGTTCATGCATTAAATTGCAAATGCTCTACTGAATCTTGCTTGAATACAATGCATACTTCGGAAATACTGTTATAGATAGAACAGTAAGAACTGTATACGTAACAAACGTAACAAAATCCAGGTGAAAATTGAACAAAATACAAAAACAATACATGTAAACGATAAAATGTTTTGCCAGTTGAAAAATTCGAATCCAAAAACGTGTCACAGTGCAGTGAGAACACTCGAATCATAAACATTTTGAGTTTTTTTGTTACTATTTTTAACCTACATCCCATGAGCAAAGAGATTAGAAATAAGATTTGTTATGAACACTTAGTGTATTTCAACTCACTGCTTCATTTTAAGAGGTTTTGAAGCAGTAGAATGTTGACAAATTAATAAACTGAAAAACCTCAAGTGTTGGTTCGAGTGTCCTCACTGTAAAGTTCATTTTTCATGACATTTTTTATAAATTTCTTTTCAATTTTATTTACACAAGTTTTCACAAACGATCTTACAAATAATGTTGAAAATAAAACGGTTTAAATTCTTTCTATTTCTCTTTTAGAGAATTTTTGTAGAAACAGCTACATTCTTTTATTTGTCAAATGACAGTAATATGCAAAAAGTGTTTGTTTAATTTTTATTTTTGCTCAAAAAGTGTTACAATTATATTTTTTAATTAATCGATATATCTTACCATACCATATGAACAAATGTACATTAAAAACTGACTCATGCTGAGATTTGACTGAACCTGTACCAACGATAATCGATTCTGTTTGCTCGAATTCAGATGCACGGGATCCAGATTAAAAAATTTGAGTTCAGATGGGATTCGCAACCATACCCTTTCGTTGGCTACAAGTATAAGCAAAAAAACCTTGGGACCGTCTTACCCGGTTTTTCAGATGCACGGGATTCGGATTAAAAAATTTGAGTTCAGATGGGATTCGCAACCATACCCTTTCGTTGGCTACAAGTATAAGCAAAAAAACCTTGGGACCGTCTTACCCGGTTTTTCAGATGCACGGGATTCGGATTAAAAAATTTGAGTTCAGATGGGATTCGCAACCATACCCTTTCGTTGGCTACAAGTATAAGCAAAAAAACCTTGGGACCGTCTTACCCGGTTTTTCAGATGCACGGGATTCGGATTAAAAAATTTGAGTTCAGATGGGATTCGCAACCATACCCTTTCGTTGGCTACAAGTATAAGCAAAAAAACCTTGGGACCGTCTTACCAGGTTTTTACGAAAAACATTTTTTTTAAAACTTTCCATTTCCATCTCTCCAACGAATCAATGTTGAATTTTTGGAATGTGAAATAGTTCTTATGAGAAAAGCCAATCAACATTGCTTTAGGGCGAAGGAATTGCCAAAGAAAATTTAATTATTTTCTATATTTTTAAAAACATCTTCAAACAAAGGCGGTCATCAAAAATGTTATAATGTCCCAACAATTTTGAACTTGATTGTAGTTGAACGCTCTGCCACTAATCTTTTGGTAATTGATAAATATATCTCGAACAAGGTGGTTATCAAATATTGCATTTATCAATGTTAATTGATATGGTGTAGAATATATGAACGAATGAATAGATCGTACAATACAAATAAATGGACTTTGATTTCAAACTGAATCTGAATCTAGATGGGATTCGGATCCACAACTCTCCCGTTCCATAGTCGAAAAATAACAATATATAGATCACATTTCTGCTATAGACTGAATTTACTAAGATTTTCCATTATGAATCTGTTCATTTATATAACACATTCTATTCATTTATTCATTTCCTTTACATATCATATTAAATATATTATCTTTGCTTATGTAAATAACACATCAAAACTATTAAAACCGTTTAATTTCGAGGAAGTCAACTATCACTATTGACAAATCTATGTTCACAAATGAAAGTATTATGTTCACCAAGTGAATTATTGCTTTGATATGTCCTAAAAGATATTTGTTCAGTTTCTTATGAATTATTTGTTTTTCCGATAAGGGTTGGAATTAAGGAAATCCCAAACATTTTTTTTCTTATATTTCACTGAAAATTGTCTAATTCAACCGCAATATTTTTACCCTAGAAATTAGAGGGTTTCTTGATCTAGTGTGTTCGTTATTTTCAAGAGAAACCCTCTAGCCAAACGAGCCTATTTTTTTGAATTCGCCGAGCCAATCAGAAGCGGAGGGTCGCTACGTGACCCTGGCCTTCTGATTGGTTGAAGTCTATGAAGACCTTTGATTGGATGAAAACTGACAGCACGATGTCAACAAGTTTGCCAAGTTTCCAAATTGGTGATGATCGGCTGATAATCTGAGATAGCAAACCAATCAGAGTGCGCGATTTGGTATAATCACCTTTGTATTTATACTAATAGTCTTTATTGATTCAATCCAAATGTACTTACTGGTATCAATTATCTTTTCTTGTAAGCAACAAATCAAAAGTATAAGCGTTTAATTTCGAGGAAGTCACCTATCACTAATGACAAATCTATGTTCACATATGAAAGTATTATGTTTACCAAGTGAATAATTGCTTTGATATGTCCTAGAACGTATTCCGACTGGGATGGGAATTAAGGAAGTCCCATATACTTGCTATATGGCTATATGCCGCAGGATATGAAAATATTTTTGGGGCATTTGAGTTTAAATACTATGTATCATAGTATACATTTCATCGTATATTGTCTTGAAAAGTATCAAATTCAACCTCAATATTTTTGTTTAGATATTTTACATTCTCAGTAGATATATTCGTTTAATATTTTATAATACTATTATTTCTGACAAATCCCTACACTATATAATATTATTATTAATATATTTTTATGTTATTCATATACAACTAATTGCAAAACTGTTGTCATATAAAAACCAAACATTAGTAATTTAGTAACAAAGGAATATCAGGAATAACAGAAGAAAGAGTTCAGCTTGAGTGATCTTCTTTTGTCTTTTAATTAACTCCTTTCCCACTAAAGTACAAAAGTCATATATATAAATTATGTATATTTATATAGTTATAAAGAGAGCCACCTGAAAATTTTCAGTATGACATAGTAATGTTGTACCCTATCTAATAAAGTTGTTATTATTATTACTATATTATAATTACGTATTCGTTATAATTGTCTTCAACATGAACAGTGTATGTTAGTTTTTCATTTGGAGAATCTAAAATAGGATCAGACTCGGAACATCTCTGTGAAAAATACAGTCGAAATACCCCCTCCCCGACGGGCTGATGATGTAGATCTAACCATTAATAAAGCACAAGGTGTTACATGTAAAATATACATTCGCTTAATTACAGTCGCATATTGGATATGTCTTTTTTTATAAGGGAGTGTTCACAGATGTTCAAGAGTAAATGCGTGTTGGTGTCCTTATATATACGACAAGAGCTCAAAACCATTTTTGCACCGAAATTAAGGCTTTCTTTCTCGTCAGTTAGAGACACAATATGAAGGTCTGTAAAGTGGACTTTGTAATTGGTTTTGTATTTTCTGTAGTTGCAATCACAGATGGACTTCCCCAAAGTAAGTATTTGATTGATTTTTATATAGTTTTAGCATATTAGAACGGACATCTTGAAAAATGATAGTAATGATATACAATATA
Source organism: Metridium senile (assembly GCA_949775045.1). Lineage (NCBI taxonomy): Eukaryota > Metazoa > Cnidaria > Anthozoa > Actiniaria > Metridiidae > Metridium > Metridium senile. The sequence continues at coordinate 8,104,798 of OX459103.1, read as the reverse complement.
GTTGTTTCTATATCCTTTTTCCCGTCCTCCCATCCCTTTCCCGTCACTCTTTCCTCTCTAAATATTTTTCTTCTACTACGTACTGGTCAACTAAAGAGCGAAAATAATTATCTTTTAGACGAGTTTTGAGTCAGTCTTTTCGCTTTCCTCCCGTTCCTTGCCCACTCTTTCTTCTCTAAATGTCTCTCTTCTACTACAGAACTAACTAAAAAGCGAAAACGATTATCTTTTAGACGAGTTTTGAATCAGTCATTTCCCTTTCCTCCGGTTCCTTGTCACTCTTTCTTCTCTAAATGTCTCTCTTGTACTACCGACCTGCAGAGAGAGCGAAAATGCTTACCTTTTGGACGAGTTTTGAGTCAATCTTTTAACTTTCCTACCGCTTCTTACTATTCTTTCTTCTCTAAATATATGTCTCTGTTCTTGACTAAAGAGCGAAAATGATTATCTTTCAGACCAGCTTTGCCGCATCAATAAAACCGTCTCTTTCTCTCTGTGCAATCACTACATTGAACTTAAGAAAGCACTAAATCTATCATCAAGATTCAATACTGTGGAATCTCTGAGGACGTGTAATGGAAAGTGTGGATTCAGTGACATGAGAATGAACCCGGATTCCAAATGTTTCTGTGATGATTTGTGCACTAACTACAATGACTGTTGTGTTGATTATAGACTACTGTAAGTATACAAGAATAGGAAACGACAATAAATAATAATAATATGATAATATTCCTCGCTCTTCGTTGAAGAACATTTAGGCGGCCCTTTACCATTTCTACTAGAGTATAATTGGAAACTAGCGAGTAAACTAGTATAGGCTGCGTCAGTGTTTGATATAAACGATAGGTAATATAATGAAATTTGTAACACCGTAAAAAATGTTGACTTAACGTTATTGACGTTTCGAGCTTTAGCCCTTTGTGGGAGTGTGAAAAAGGGCTAAAGCTCGAAACGTCAGTAAAGTTAAGTCAACATTTTTTACAAATTTCATTATATTACCTATCCTCTAATAGGGTAGGCAAGACTCAACAAGGGTTTGTAGGTTTCTACCAAAACAGGCAGTTTTCTGATTTCTTATGCTGATGGTGTTTGGATGAAGATTGTAGTGGCGTGGAGTTAAATAAGTAAGATGATGATGATGACGATAATAATAATAATAATAATAATAATAATAATAATAATAATAATAATAATAATAATAATAATAATAATAATAATGATGATGATGATGATGATGATAATAATAATAATGATGATGATGATGATGATGATAATAATAATAAAAATAATAATAATGTAATATTTTATATAGCGTTAATATCACTAGTTTCAACTACGCTTTACAATGTAAAAATTTTAAAATCTAAGAGAAATTTAATATTAACAACTATCTATCTATTAACAACTATATAACAACTATCATCAATTTGAAATAATATAACTTTTATAAATTTAAAACTAATATAAAACTGTTTGTTTAAGAAATAATTTATAGTTTACTAGTTATAAAGAAAAGGTAATTATTGAGAATGGTATGCCCTCTTAAAGAGCCACGTTTTAAGTTTAGATTTAAAATTTGAAATAGAAGAAGCACATGTTATATCACATGGTAGATTATTCCATAGTTAAGGTGCCACAGTTGAAAAAAAGCATAAACATGATTATCATCATAATGGCAGCGATGACTGATGATAATTAATGATAATCTTGTTAAAGATAATGATTGTAGTCATGATGAAAAAAATATGATTGTATTGAAAACGATAACCACAATGATGTTGATAACGATGATAACCAATGTTATCATGATGATGATGATAAAATATTCATTGTATATTAAAAACAAATTAGAAACCACAATGTTGATGATGATGATGTATGATGATGGTGATGATGGCGGTTTATTAATCAATTTGTTAAAAAATCAATAGCATATAGAAACTCCCCTCTAGCCGGATTGATAACATTATTTTTTCAATCTCAAGATGTTTCGATGGCAGGTTTTTAACATCACTATGTCGAAAAGAAATAATCAAAGATTTAATTGGAACATCACGTCTTATATAAACTAATATTTGATAAGACGTGGTTTTTGCGTTTTAATTGTCAGTGACGTGTTATCAAATTTAAATGAAGAGTTCATTTCATTCGGTCCTTATGTAATTTTCTTTTTTAATTATTTTTATTATGTTATTACGTTTTTTACGTTTTAGATGTACAGCAAATGCCATCCAGGTGATGGGTGATGACCATTAATCTTATTTTTTCTATTTATAAATGAAAATCAGTTATAATTGGAAATTCAACTTATTTGCTTATTGAATATACTATATAGATAAACTGAATGGAATGTCTTTATCAGTACAGTTTAGTTGTATCGAGTTCTACCGCTGATTTTAACTTAGATTTTGATTTTGATCTGATATTATTCCTTTTTATACTCTAGGTGCGCACATCAAGCGGTGCAGTCAAACACCCAATTGCAATGCCGTTATGTTCAGGGCGAGATAAACAATGGGTACCTCATGGTCAGCGGTTGTCCGGTCACGTGGAGAGGCGGCTATACAAAGAAAATGTGCGAAAACGATTCCAGCCTCGATTCCATTCTTTCAAAGCTCCCGGTGACTGATGGGAAAAATCTTCAAATCTACAAAAATATCTTCTGCGCCCTTTGTAACAATGTGAGCAAAGTGGAATACTGGAAGATAGAAATTAAGAAGGAATATGGGGTTAATTACACTAAACCGATGTCCGAAGTTTTGGCGAAAAATATCGAATGGAAAGCGAAGGTGTCCGAAAGCATCATAGGCAAGGCTCGGTACTGCAAACCGAAGTTTATCGGATGTAACAAAGCAAAATCATTGGCAAGTTTACTGCGCATGAGTAAAGAAGAGTTGGAAGATGCTTGCAATGCATACTCGTTCCCAGTCCAGATCTGTATGTTGAAAAAAAGATGGCGAAACCTGCACTGCATGCTGTGCGCGGGAGATAAATACGAAGACAAACATTTATTGATGACGGATTTATTCTCCGACTGTAAGGGCTTTGTTGTCCCTCAGACTGTTGTCTTTGACTTCAGACTCGGTCAGACAACTGGCGCAGAATGGTCAGCGGTCAATAAGAGAACAATTTTCGCCAGTTGCAAAGAAGGCACAGTGTATGATCCTTTTACTGATAAATGCTTGGATTTTACCCCATTCACACAGGAAAATACCATTAACGCTTCAGTTTCAGAAACTAATGGGACATTGTCAAATAAATCTCGTTGCATGCCAGCGAAAAATTTGAGTATTAAAGTTTTCGGAAACCGAACGATTTCCGTAAATGGTTCGATTCGTCCCGACCTATACCTCGTGGTAATCGATAACACATCGTACGTATGTTGGAACAAAAGAGCTAGTTGTATACCTGCAAGTCTTCCTGGTATTAAAGTCTTCGGAAACCGAACGATTTCCGTAAATGGGTTGATTCGTCCCGACCTATACCTCGAGGAAATCGATGACACGTCGTACGTTTGTGGTAACAGAACGAGAGTGTTCGTGAAATACGAGAATTTCCCGATCAAGAGTCGCTATAGTTTACGCGTTATCACTACTATAGGATTCGCAGCCTCGACTGTATGCATTGCATTTCTGCTTGTTACTTATTCACTGTTCAGCGAACTGAGAACCACGCCTGGAAAGAGCATCATGAGCCTGTCATGCGCACTACTGATCTACATGGCGTGCTACATACCTATGACGTCAATATCGAACCCAGTCCTCTGCGTTACCAATGCAATCGTTCTTCATTTTGCTGTGTTGTCGGTGTTTTTCTGGCTTAATGTTCTGGCTTACGACATGTCGAAACGATTTGGCAGTCACGGTGAGTAGAACGCAGCTATTACTGCAGTGTCGATCGCGAGTGCCTGGTTTTCACTAGTGACATAAGCACAAGTGCAAGCAACATATGCAGACTCAGGCCCAGTCCACACATATAATGATATTTTTAAAACGGAGGTTTTTTACTCCGTGCACTGGGTATTTTATCGTATCAAAGATATGCCTATTATTCTGTTTCAATCTCACCTACAATACCATATATGGTATACGTAATGGCATTGTTTTCAAGATTGCATACGGTATTTCTGATACGATATAGTTCTCATATAAACACGCCTCTCGGTCAATCATAATGCGCGTACTATGATATGTTAAGTATTTCATATTTTTTATGACGTGTCAAAGTGTGAACCAGCCCAAAGACTGTACATATAGAAAAACCCGAAACTGGTCTGTGAAAATTCCTATCATTGCTACTTTACCAGAATATCACTAGAATACTTTATCCATGCCAATAATATTTGACCAATAATCCAGACTTAAAATTCATCCGTCGTCTTTTACTTTCTTTCCTATAAATAAAAGTAGTACAATAATAAGTAAAAACACTTTATTAATAATTTGCTGAGACATCTTTAACCGCTAGTTGTTACTACAGTTATCGTACATTTCGAATCAGTACTCCATTGCAAGTTGTTTTATTCGAAACGTAGACACAGTCCATGCCAACTGTTTCCTGCGAGGGGGAGTGGTACTCATTTGGTTTAGGACATATACACCTATTTCAAAAATGGTTGTCGCAATCAAAACTACAAACCAAACTCTGAAGCCTGCAAATGATGTCGGTATATTTTCTCTTGTTATCGATGCATTCATAGCATATTTTAATTGTAAGTGTTTGTGTTATATGACCATATCAATTTAATAATAATAATAATAAACAAGCATTTTTATAGCGCCATTTCCGGAAGCTCAATGGCGCTTCACAATAATTAATTGAAGGAATGATATTTAAAGTAATCTATTGTTTTATGTATATGAATTTATATTAAAAGTTATATGTATTCGATGTATGTAAATTGAAATTAAAAGTTATCTATTGTTCTATGTATATAAATTGAAATTTAAGTTATCTATTTTTCTATTATAAAAATTGATATTAAAATTACTTTTTATATGTATATTAAAATTGATTTTAAGAGTTACCTATTGTTCTATATACGTTATTGTTCTATTCTATTTCAAGTTTCAACTTATCTATCTTAATATATCTCACTGAAAAGCGTCTCTAAATAGTAGTGTCTTTATGCTGGTTTTAAATTCGTTTATTGAATTGCCGATCTTAACGTTTTCGGGAAGTTCATTCCAAAGTTTAGGGGCAGCTACTTGGAAGGTTCTTTCGCCATAAGACTTCAGGTTGCTATTTGGTACTTTGAGTAGATTTTTTGATGACGATCTTAGTTGTCTTGGTGGTGTGTAGCGTTGTAGTAAATCGGTTAAGTACGTTGGAGCCATAGAGTTAAGTGCTTTATAGGTAAGGAGTAATATTTTGTATATAATTCTCTGCCTTACTGGCAGCCAGTGCAATTCTCGTAGAACTGGAGTAATGTGTTCCGATCGCTTGGTTCTTGTCACAAGACGTGCCGCACAGTTTTGCACATACTGAAGTTTGTCAAGGACGCACTGTGGAAAGCCATATAAGAGTGCATTACAATAGTCTAGTTTGGACGAAATTAATGTATGCACTAAGGTCTCTGCAGTGGTGGATGATGAAACAAATATTTCTTTAAAAACCGTGAAATAAATAACAAATTATGTTCATATTACCGACATCCTTTGCAAGCTTCAGAGTGTGGACTGTAGCTTTGGATGCTACAGCGATATTTGAAATGGGTGTATATTGCCGCTAGAGGTCTGAGGACCTGACCCTGTTTAAGACACCCGAGAGTAAATAATCCACACCAAATTCAAGACAAATCGCAAATAACATTGAAGGGAATTCCTTTAGTGAGGCGCTTTGTTTGTAAGGTTTTTTTTTTATAAAAATCAGTAAATTTTCTCAGACACACAAAAAAAATAAAACCCAGTACGATCTTTTGTTAAAACTCTAGATCCTATTTAAGTAAAATTTAGGTTAAAAGCGCACACTGTTTAAGACAGTAAGGCCTAAACCCATACCCTATCCAGCAGCACATATACCCGTATATAGAGAATATATGCCCCTCTCCCACGGGGGATTCGTTTACCCACTGTCATTGAAATGGAAACTAGCGAGTAAACTAGTACATTTTCATTCCACTTTGTTACTTAAAGAAACCGCTGTTTTTTTTGTTAATACAGAGGCAGTCAACACTTATAGTTTAAATGAAAAATAGCGAGTAAATTTTTATTACGATAGGCAATGAAATTTGAATGAAATTTGTAACACCGTAAAAAATGTGGACTTTACTGACGTTTGGAGCTTTAGCTCTTAGTCGGAGTAAAAGAGTGAATGCTAGTTTTTGTACATTTCACACCAATTGTTTCTTTACAAACACGAGGCAGTCCACACTAGTCCATATAACAGTTTCTACGTTCGGACATTTGAGTAAATATCGAACGTAAAATTAAATATACGATGCGTCTGTTCAAATGAAGTATATGTATAGTAGTTCTACTTATGTGACCTACCAGTACATTATCATCATTCCATGTATATCACTTTCTTCTTCTCCTTTGATATCTTCACTAAACATGGCCGACGTTCAATTATTCAAAAATAAAGCATTTGCATAATTTCTCTTGGGTATCTCTTGGGTATTCAGATTGAAAAAATATACATCCATCAACACAAGGAGTCCGGCCCGTGTTTTTTCTCTCGACAAACTTTTGTTTGAAACGAACCAATTAAATCAATAACATATCAATGAATGTCCCAGTAGGGCCCTATTAGCATAACAATAAAACTTCGCCAAATAGTTTTTAAATTATAGAAATTGATAGTAATTGCTTAGTTAGCGCAAAGGGATAAACCGTGAAATAGTCTAGTCCCTGCTCTTTTGACTAGTGCGACGTTAGGTTTTCTTTCGAGATAGCGCGGATGGAAATTGAGAATCCTCATCCTACACGTTAAATCGACTCCATGCTTGAGCTTCATAGAATGTCTCGGAAATATCGCCCCACTTTTTAATTTTTAAAGTTTAATACATGATATTTCAGTTCCAGTTTTATATATAATCCGGGGGGTGTTGGGAAGGGTTGCGTTTTCTAAAGTCAGGCTATGGTCGGCTGTAGGTTCCACACTTTTCCCGTTTTGTGTTTTATTCTTTTCCCATTTTTTTTTTCCAAGCATTTTTTGTTCTTATTTAGACAAACAATATAATGCTTAGCATTGTAAATGATATTTTTGACGGAAATGTCATGAAAATAAAGAAGCAAGATCATATTAGATTCCGTATTTACTCGAATAAGCATCGCGGTGCTTACTAAATGTTTCTCGATTCACTGTCCTCTTTTTGATCAGAACTACGAATATCGGGGAGATAACTTATAATTGGCGAGCGGTAAAATGTAATTACTTTGAACTAAAGAATATAGATTTAACATGTGGCTAACGCTAGTAAATACGATATCATGATCTATCAAAAAAATCGCTAAATCAAAGTCTAATAATTAGAAAATATTTTTTTTTTTACCAGTTCAAGCTATGGTTAATTCCACAAGAGCTACGACCATTGGCTCTTACGATGAACTGTTTGCCAAGTACTGCGCATACTCGTGGGGGATTCCGTTGACAATAGTGTCAATTTGTGTTTCACTTGATTTTACAAACACTGTCAAATTTGGATACGGTAAGCAATTTATTGTCGTTTTCACGGTGACGTCATTAATTTTTCTACAAGTCCCAGAATGCTTCAAATGATACTGAATACAAATTGCTACTGTGTAATATATTTTACTCAGTGACCAGGGGCGGGTCTAGGGAGTGTTCTTAGTGGCACCGGACGCCCCACTAGCGCCGCAATTACCCCTACTATATTTAAGACATTTAGGGCCGGACCGGACACCCCCTTAAGGTGATGTTACATGCAACGATTTTCAGCGACGATTTTTCGCGATAGAATAGAATAGAATAGAATCTTTATTTGCTCTTATATACTAATTACAATATATTGTACATTATATTATACATTTTACATTTTTTCTTTCTATATTCGTTTGTATATGTTTGTATGAGTGTTTCTATTATGTATGTTTTATAGAATATAGAAATTGAGCATGGAGGCTAAGTAAACTGGGAAGTTATCGAGTTACACCGTTGCGCCAAAAATTGATGCGTGTGACATGCCACACACGCAGATTTTCGGATGCGGCAACACGTTGTGAGTCAGTTGATTCAACTTCAAAAACTCGCAATGCAAAATGACGAATATTCAGCAAGTTGATGCGTGTAACAGCTTTGTCGTCGATTTTTCGCGCAACACCTGCCCAGAATGCAGTTCGGGGATCGATCTGATGTCATGACTGCGCGGCTTGGGAGCTAGGACGATATTGCCATTACAGAAATCACGAAAAATTGTCCTGTGTTACATGTTGAATTGTATTGGAAATTGTCAACCCGTATTTGCGAAAAATCGTCGCTGAAAATCGTCGCGTGTAACATCTGCTTTAAACCTTAAGAGCCCCTCATTTGCATTTGGGACACCCTCCTGACAAATTTCTGGATCCGCCCCTGGTGACTAAATTAGTTCCTGTCAAAGACAAGGAAAGTTATATAAAATTACTGTTTCTATTGTGTTAATTTGATGTTTCTGGTTGAATGATAATGACGGAATAGACACTTTTTTTACTTTTTGTAAAAATATTAGGTTAGGTAGTAACAATGCTGATTTTATTTCATGGTTTTTGCACTATATTCAAACAATTTAATTGATGATGATAACTTTTTTAACATCTCAATCTTCTAGCTGAACGCAGTGCGCCCTACTAATCGGGGAGACTCACTCACACTCACTACCTCGTTTAATATTCTGCATACAACTCGGTTAACGTGCAATACTGGTTCTACAGGGAAAGGTCAATTCTGCTACATATCAACCCCTAACGGTGTTATTGGTGCTGTTCTGGCTCCTATCATCATCATACTGTTGTTTAATATCGTGGCGTTAATCAGGACTATTGTTGGAATCAAAACACTAACAAAGGTATATAATAGAATAAAATAGAATACTATATTTAAAGAGGGTAACACTTAATATCTAAAGATAATATACACATGGCCCTCAAATATGTTAAAAGAGCACTGCCTAAATGAAGCTTCCCGGGGGGGGGGGGTTCTCCCTTTGTCCAAGTGGTAGGGGTGATCAGCGGAGATTTTGGAAACGACCCCTGAAAGGTACGCACAGACAGAAATAACTGTTAAAACCTTGCTGATTTCAACCCCTAAAAGTTCTTGCCAGCCAAGCTTACTTTAATTAGCAGCAAAGCAGAGTAAAAATACCCTTACAGGTACAGAATCATGTTGCGTGGCTTATTTTTGAGCCAGGACCCTAAAAGGTACGTACAGGAAATATTTTAACCCTAAAAGGTACGCCGATCACCCCTATCACTTCGAGAAAGGGAGTACACCCCCCCCCCCCCCCCCCCCGGGTGAAGCTTAAATTGATAGAGAATCCATGCCATATATACTTGCTATCAGAACAACTAACTTAAAGATGTACACTAGATTGCAACATCACGTACTCATTCATTCATTTATCCATGCATCCATTCATTCTAAACTCGAAAACTAAATGTTAATTTAGACACTGACATTCCAAAAATTTACTAATAACAAAAATATGAGAAAAGAAAAATGTAATTAAACAATTAATTTGTAATTAGAACATAAGTATTTAAAAATGTAAAAGAATGTAAATAAAAGTATTGTATATGTATTGTATTGTATTGTATTGTATTGCATTCAGTCATATATATATATTCGCGTCCGACCTTTATGGGCTTAAAAAGGCTCGCCTGCGGCTCGCCTTTTTCAATGCCCATAAAGGTCTCCCGCTCATATTTTATCTATTACATACAATATAATATATTTCGGTTGTAGGACTCTTCACGACTTGGAAATTCCCAGAGAAAAAGCCGAACTAAAGAAGCTTCGTTTTATTTCAAGTTAACAAGCCTGTTTGGTATCACATGGATCTTGATGATCATGTATGCCTTCACTATGAATATCTTTATTGAATACCTGGCCGTGATACTCAACTCAACACAAGGTAGGGTTAAGAATGCGTGTACCATTCCGCCATTCAATTTTTGATTTTTTAAAAACATAAAAATGGATGTGTGAAAGTATAATTCCCTTTTCAGAAATAAGAAAATACGTATAAATGTCGATTATTTGAATAGTTTTTTCGAAACAGAATTTTGAATCGTGGTGTTCATCATTAATAAATTCAAAAATTGAAATCTGAATTTTGAATTTCAATTTTGAATTTTAAAAATTGAACGGATGGACATTCCATTTTTGTAAGAAGGTAAAACAAAAATCCAATATGGAATATCTGCATTTTCAAAATAGGAATGTGGAATTACTATCATCATCATCTGATCACTTTCATAATCATTCGCTCACTGTAGTCATATGACACCACCACCACCCCCATCTTATCACTATCATATAACATGCTGATATAATTATCTCACCTGATCCCACCACCATCTTCTGATCAATATCATCATCTGGCTATCATCATTATCATCATCTGATCAATGTTATCATTCTAATCCATCATTATTTTACTTCAGGTGTATTCATTAGTCTTGGACTGTGCTTTAACAAGCGAATATTCAACCTCTACAAGTCCAAACTCAAGTCCTTTAGTGTACCGGTACAGAGTGAAGTTAATACTTCCACCTCCCGACCCACAAAGATAAACGTTACACAACGAAGTAGCAGAGTCTCTCACAGTGACAACACTACTTAAAATGGCTGTACTGCAAACATACAGCTTTTTCGAAAAGGTTCTTCAAACCTTATTGAAAAATTCACATTGAGCAGAGCATAGCAGGGCAGGGCAGGGCAGGCCAGCGCAGGGCAGCGCAGGGCAAGGTAGAGGGCAAAGGTCAAAGTTTCGGAATTGTTGGGGTTCAGATAAAGGTCACATGACCGATTTTTCACAAAGGTTTTCCCTTCAAAATGTTAAGGTTATGTGCATATACCAAATTTGGTTTGCATCAAATACCCACTTGCCTTCGCTTTCCGGTACCTAGGAACAGATGTCACTTAATTTGATACAAGTAATTCAATTCAATTTTATTTGTGCATTTTTTTATTTACATATATAAGTTTACAAAATACTTTTTTTACATAAGTATGTTTTATTTATTGTCTATCTTTGAGTATTTTTTAAAGACCCTAAATAAACATACGATTTTCGGCCCTAGCAGTTGTATGTTAGACTTTTTTTAAAAATGGCGTTACTATGCATTGTATGTATGGTTAGTTAAGTATACTAGGTTTAATTTCATTTGTAAACTAGATAGAGTACAAACACTAAAAGTGTGCAATACTTTGTACTATTTACCACTAAATAGTGTTGATTAAACAATAGAGAACAAAAGAATTTGCATAATTTAGCAGTATTTAGTTGTATTTATGTTGCACACTTTTAGTGTTTGTACTCTATAGGATTATTGTATCTAAATTTTTAGTTATAAAGTAAAGAGTAATTGTAAGTAGGAAATAAATATAACTATTTAAGTGTAGTAACAAGATTTGGAGGTCCATTAAGTGAAGCGAAGTTTTAAATTGAGTTAAATAAGATATGTTTATTTCTTATGTTAGAGTACACGCACTAAATCCGTGAAACAAATATTACTAATTACTGGTAAATAGTGTTGACGAGACAATAGATAACAAAGGAATTAGCATATTTTACAACCAATTTTGTACTATTTATGCTTCACGGATTAAGTGCGTTTACTCTATTTGTTTTTAATTATTCTTAAGTATAAAGTAGAGCATAATTATGGAAATGCAGAAAATAAATAATTATTTAATTAAGTGTAATTGAGTGTAATTGTATCAAGCAAACATTTGAAAGGGTATTCAGGTCTACAAAAAAAACTTTGCAAACTTAACGTTAGCAACATCACTCTGGTCGCTCTAAAAACGTGGTCAACAAACTCTACCGAGGTACCCCGGTCGCTTTACAAAAAACTTGGCAAACCCACTCTAGCGATATCAAACTGATCGCTTTACAAACTAGGCTAAGAAACTCAAGCAAGGTCACCGCAGATACTTTACTCAAAACTTGGCAAACTCACTCTATCGAGGAAACACTAGGCTACGAAACTCAAGCAAAGTCACCGTTGCCACTTCACGCAAAACTTGGCAAACGACTCTAGCGAGGGTAACCTGGATCTATGATTTTAATTATGTTCTTTTAACGAGGTGGTGTTGGTTGCTCTTGCCGGATTTGCTGGTATTAATATTGTTGACCTGAACATAATATAAATATTGCTTAGTACTGTAAAGTTTTTGTACAGGGATTGAGAGGCAAGATGTACAAGTGAGATAGCAAATTCCTTTTTCAGCCGACCGAGGGGGAAGGGGGGCGGATTGACCACAGGGTCTTCATCTAGTTTTGGCTCGGTTTTCACCGTCTGTGTTTTTTTTCTTTTTCCTTACCCTCCTTTGCCACTTTTGAGACGTTTTTCTCAATAGATATAATCTTAACTCCCTCAAGAGTATATTTTTGCTGTAAATGGTTCTTTGTTACTTGAATGGGAGTAGTTATTGGTGTTGTGGGGGCTTTAGGTTTATCTTTATTTATTTTAGCTGCTATTTGCTGTGCAAACTTTGCTCTGGTATTTTCTTGGTCTTGTGTTGAGTTTATAGGAGGAGTATTTGAACTGCTTGAGTGACTGGAAGCGTTAACATCTGTTGTAGAACTTGATGGCTTACTAGCTGCTGAGGATAGTATTTCCTCTGTAACATCTTTGTTTGTTTCTGGATCTATGATTTTAATCATGTTCTTTTTACGAGGTGGTGGTGGTTGCTCTTGCCGCATTTGCTGATATTGTTGACCTGAACATAATATTAATATACAAATTAGGTACAACCTAATAGCGGAGCTCCCAGTTTAATTTTTTACAACATAAATATGTATGTAATATTTTGGGGGGTTTACGAGCCATGCCGAATCTAAACTGCAAATATTTGTAATAAAAAAATAATGCAACCACAAAATAAAACTAAGAAATCATAGATTGGGTTGTAGATGACACATTAGTGTTCCATGATACCTTAAGGAGGCTTCCAACAGTTTTTTAGGGCTCGACCGGTCAACGGCTGTAGATCGTATACACCTATTTCAAAAATCATTGTCACAATCAAACTACAGTCCACACTCTGAAGCCTGCAAAGGATGTCGGTATTTAGTACTAAGTCTTGTTATCGATTTATTCATAACATGTTTTGATTGTACGTGTTTGTGTTATATGAAAAAATGTAAGGTGGATAACACAAACAAAAAAAAAATGAAATACACAACCAACCAAACAAACAAATATACAAACAAACAAACAAATATAGAACCAAACAAAATATAGAACCAAGCAAACACTTATACAACCAAACAACCAAAATTACAACCAACAAACCAAATATACAACCCAAAAAAGAAATATACCAAATAAACAAACGATTACCATAAAAAACTGTTAGACTTAAATGATCAGTGTACAACAATAAGTCTTACCTCCCATTCCCTGTTGCATCTGTGGCCTAGGAATATACATTACATGTGGAGGCTGGCCTTGTGGTACAAATGGTAAAGCCTGGGCCATGGTCGGTGAATATGCAGGGAAGTTCATCTGTGGGTTCATGTTATTATAAGATAAAGTAGGTCTGTATTGCATCTGTGGACTGCCAACTTGAACTTGGTTATAATCAACCTGATACAAAGACCATTCGATGATTAAATACTTTTAAACTCATTCATAGTCAGTCAATATATTCAGTGTCAGCATTAGAACTATATTAATAACATAGGGAGGGGTAGAGGGATTGATAGGCAAGATGTACAAGTGAGATAGCAAATTCCTTTTTCAGCCGACCTTTTTAGCAGCCTGGGGCTTCTTAGAATCTACATTTGTTGTTCTTCCTGGTAAAGTTGTCCAGTTCTCATCAGTTTGTGGCACAATAGTAAGTCTTGGACTGTCACATTCTGGAAATAAATTTAGCAGCAATAAGTAAACAAAAAGTGCAACATTTGTCAAGAACTGGTAGTAAATTGTAGAATGCAAACAGTATAGACGTGAAAACATAAGTAAAACAAAATTACACAAATTTGCGAAAAGTCAATGTATTTGTCAATTAATGAGTGAACGAAGTAGTGAATACAAGTTAGTGTAATCAGTGAACTGATAATATAAATATAAATAGACAAGCAATTAATTAAGAATTATAGTCATTCTACATAATGCATGAATCAATATGATAGACAGAATGGAAAGATTGGGGGGCAGGGGAGGGGGGGGGGGGCAGGTGGGACCGGTGGGGGTTACCGGTCGTTTCGCCGACATGGCAGTTCGCCGTCAACCAGTTCGCCGACACTCGAGTCGATTCGCGACACTACTCGAGTCGATTCGCCGACAGTCAGTAACCAGTTCGCCGACATTCTCAAAACCTAAAAGAAACTTACTATAATATTATTTTATCGTCTAATATCATACACATGAGAGTTGTGTTGAATTTGCCTGTCAAAATAACGTTCAAAAACATAAACGTTCGTCGTTCGGCCGACGCTCATTTTTATCGATCAACAATCACTTCGCAATCCTTCGCACATTCGTTTGGTTTCGCTGTACTTTATGGATTTTAAACAGTTCACTCAGTTTTATAATAATCAAATCTTTTTAAAGAGTGATAATGTTCTTTTGATCGAAACTTCTCAGCAATCCATCGAACTTTGAAGGTAAAACAAGCTATCAGTCAGCGGCCGTTACGTTATATAAACATTGTGTTTTCGATCGATCGCTTGAACTCCATTTAGACTCAGTTCACCAAAATAATTCTGAAAAGCTTCATTTTGAAGCTCTTATGATGTCTTTAGAGCTTACTTTTATTTCAATGATGCCAATCTATTAGAAAGAAAGGTGATATTTTACTATAAACAAACATTGTAAGAATGCTTTAAAGTTCGTTGTTTCACGGCTTAGAGCTGCCGTTGCTCAATCGCCGAATCGTCTTCAACATTTTGCCTCAACAGCCTTTTGTCGTGGCCGGATTGTTTTTCATTCTCATCAGATGTTAAATATAACTTAAGGTAGTTCGGGACCCAGCCGTAATCACATAATTTCGTTTTTTAGCTTTTAGTATTTTCCGATTTGAAAATTATGGGAACGTTTCTTTTGTTTATATGAGTAACGATGGCGACAAACAATGGTATCGCAGTTTTTGATTAGCAGTGATTTTACACGTTTTTCAAAGCGACCTATACAGTGCTAGTATATAGCAGTTTGCCTGGAAGTATTCGTAAAACCCGTTTTGAATAATTTGAGGGTCATTTTTTATGCTACAAATTCACTACTCCTTGTTTGTGATTTCATAATTTCTCAAAGGAAGCTCCCAATAGCGATCTCGGACAACCAAAACAATGCAAGCCTTGAGTAAGCGGTCGAAATTTTACCTATTTTCAAAATAATTTTCGATATCTTCCAATGTATCAATGGTCATAAAACTGCAAGGCTCGACGAGTAACTACTTAAAAAAGCCAATGCTGCGGTAAGAAAAAAATTCATCAGGGAAATTTTAAGTTTTGAAATCTTTTGTCAAAATGTGTGCAATATTAGATAAAAGAAGAAAAAGCGAAGTTATATCTCACCAAACGGAAAATCATATATATCCTAATAGCCTGAAATGATTTCGTTCATGTTCGCCAAACGGATAACTAAGACATGTCTTTACCAAATGAGACCAAAAAGAACTTTTTCTGAGCTTTTGAAGTGATGTTTTTGATCAAGTGAAATGGATGCTTGAATCATTGAATTTATTTGCTGTGTAAATGTTTAAAAGCGTTTTATTCAAAAATGCCTCCATATAAATCTTTTATTTTCAGCAACAACAAAGACCTTGATCTGGAGTTTGTGAAACAATCAATGCGGTTTTATAGAAAACTCTATTTCGCCTAAAATTGTCGTATTTGTCAAAACCACTTTTCTATCATTAAAAATTATTGCTAGTTGCGATTTCAATATTTCAAACATCAGAACAAACTTCAATCTATGCCTGAACTTGCTATGGAAATTAATTTGAAATTTTCTTTCTACGCGCGACGCACTTTGCGATCAAACAGCGACGGTGGCCCTTCAAAAATACTCAGTCGAGCCACCTTAAGGCACTCGGATAAAATTTCAAAGTTGAGTATATTCTATGAAACTTGGCGCTCAAAATTCTTATTGTTACAGTCATGATTCAGTATGCTAATTCGCATTTTATCTATTTTTAGTAAGTGCCTTAAAAAGCTTCCATCAAGTCAGCGCTTGAACCGTGTATTTGAAATATTCTCAAATTTAACTCAAGGGAGTTATAAACTCCATTTCTAAATAAATTTTACACTACACTACACTACACCATAGTTAACTATGACTTAGGCCTCGTCTACACGAATCCGATCCGGCTGAAACCGCATAGAAATATTTGCGTCCATACGAATCCGCGTATCCGGAGGATTCAAGTAAAAGTATGCGGTTTCGATTACCGGATTCACTGGATTCGTGTGGACAATAGGCCGATTCGCATCAAAAAGTATGCGGTTTCAAAAGTATCCGGATCCGTGTAGCCGGGGTCTTAACTATGACCACACATACCTGTATTTTGATTTTCTCGTGTCTGTCGCCTTGACTGCTGTATTGCTTTAATAGATTTCTTTTCTTGTTCAGCCAATTGTTTGTGAGTTCGATCAATGGTTTTCCACACCCAGTTATTTCCACGTAGGTCTACAACATCTTGCAACATGAGCCGACACCTTGACGTAGTCTTTTTTATGTCAATAATTTTGTTGATTTGTTCAAAGTACTGGTCCATTCTTGGCTGTGAAGATAAAATATCGCTGATAAGAGAACTAGCTTCTGGAAAATTGTTATTTAGGACCAGTACTTTTAATAGAAATAACAAACAGCCAGGGTTTATAGGCACTTTAACCTAGGAGTAGTATATGATAATTTTAAACACGTGTGCGAGTGTTTCGTCTGGGACCTCTCCTAACACGAGAAAACAACAAAATCACGAAGATGTAGGCTAAGTGCTTTTATGTTTTCGAGTATTTGGAATCCCTGATGAAAGAACGACACAAGTGTGCTTCAAATTATTTCTCAAACCCATGTGCTTTAATGAATGTTCAAATTCACCTCAAATATAATCATAATCTGGTCTGGTTAAAAGGTTATGAATTATTTGAGAAGTGATGATGTAAAATACTCCAGTTTCATGTTATCTAGCACCGCTGCACTATTTGACAAAAGACGCACTGATTTGCACAGGCTATGCATTGATTTGATGCAAAAATATTCACAAATTTCAAGTTTAGCACGAAAAAAGGTATCCCATTACAATAGAAAACAACATTTGCATTTACTTTGAATTCAGGTTATCCCTGTGCAAATGCACCTTTTGGTCTATTGTGATCTTCTGGGTAAGTACAGTCTTGTAAAAAGACTGTTGTTGTTGTTAGGGCTGCTGTTTGAAAGGGTTGAGCAAAAGTGTAAGAAATGATAGAGAGTTGTGATCGCCAGAGCTAGTGTAATTAGAAGAATAAAATTTCTGTGGATGACTCTAATACAACGTTATTAAAAGACATTTTTATGCCAAGAAAATGACAGAAGGTGAAATTTATATATAATAATGATGATGAAAATTATGAGGATAATCGATGATGACAATGATGATGATGACAATTATGACGATGATCGATGATGACAATTATGACGATGATCGATGATGACAATTATGACGATGATCGATGATGACAATTATGATGATGACAATTATGATGATGACAATTATGACGACGACGACGATGATGATGATGGACTAATACATGTCAATAGTACCTTTGCCTTAGGATGGTCCAGATCTTTACCAATACAAAACAATAGCTTACATAAACATTCATATGATTCCTCGTCACTGCTTTTGATTAGCTTAATGATGCAGTCATGCATAATGCTTTCTGTTAACATCTAAAAATAGAAAACAAATTGAATCATAAGCTGGTTGAATGGACTATAGTTTCATGTTATATAGTGTGCAGCCTGTTCCTTGACTTGAACTGTGACATATTCTTGTAATTGTGGTACAGCCCGTCAGCCCGTGGTAAAGCAAGGAATGCAAATATGAACATAAGCCTTGACAAACCTTTAATTTAAAAAGTTCTCCTATAAATCTAATATTTCCCAGTAATCGTCTTCTGCCTGTCAGCTCTTTTAGACCAAGCTCAGCCTTCTTTAACTTTACTTCTTCATCCTGAACGAACAAATAAATGAATGAATGAACAAATAAATGAATAACAATAAATAAACAAAAAAATACCGTAAAAAAAATAGATAAATTAATAAATATACAAATGAATGAATGAATGAATGGATGGATGGATGGATGGATGGATGGATGGATGGATGGATGGATGGATGGATGGATGGATGGATGGATGGATGGATGGATGGATGGATGGATGGATGGATGGATGGATGGATGGATGGATGGATGGATGGATGGATGGATGGATGGATGGATGGATGGATGGATGGATGGATGGATGGATGGATGGATGGATGGATGGATGGATGGATGGATGGATGGATGGATGGATGGATGGATGGATGGATGGATGGATGGATGGATGGATGGATGGATGGATGGATGGATGGATGGATGGATGGATGGATGGATGGATGGATGGATGGATGGATGGATGGATGGATGGATGGATGGATGGATGGATGGATGGATGGATGGATGGATGGATGGATGGATGGATGGATGGATGGATGGATGGATGGATGGATGGATGGATGGATGGATGGATGGATGGATGGATGGATGGATGGATGGATGGATGGATGGATGGATGGATGGATGGATGGATGGATGGATGGATGGATGGATGGATGGATGGATGGATGGATGGATGGATGGATGGATGGATGGATGGATGGATGGAAAATAATAATATAATAAAATTAATTAATAAAAAGCTAGGTGCACAAGCCCACGAGTCTCCGGGGAAACAAAAAGTAATGCTCGTTGTTTGCCCGGAGCCTCTGTTTGATTCCTATGATCATTCAACCAAAATATCGAATATGGACTTTTGTTTTAGTATCTATCAACTTATAGGTGAAACTGAAATTAGAAAATTAATGACAAATAGCGATTCAGTTATGTTTCTTAGTTTTTTTTGTTTTTTTTTTTCAAAACTGCTGCCTTTATCAACCATTGGCTTTATAACTAATATCCTACAGTAGCGTAACCAATGAAATTACAGGATTTATGATATATCTCTGACTTACAGATAATCCTTGTTTCAGTAGGTCAACCATTTTTTTGTGTATACTTTGTTCATCATCTTTTTCTTTTTCAAATTCTTTTTGACACTTGTTCAGTAGGATTTTGCGAAATGTCAGTATTTGATCCTTTCCATCCTGTGTAATTTTGACATTTTTCTAGGAAAAATGAATAAAGCAAAAATTTAATGTTACATTTAATGTAAAACGTTTTGAAAGAAAGTCAAATTTTGATTATAACCTTTGAATTTGTCTATAATAAAGAAATAGAAAACGCCTGTGCGTTTTGTGTGCAGTTTTAACGCACGCAAAGTGAACATTCAGCGAACTCAATTAATATTAATGGAGTTAAATTATTAGAGACTTTTGTTCTATCTTTATCGGCAAATACAGTCACTTGCTGACTGTTCAATGAACTCGACATTTCTTCATACTGGCCTAGATCTAGAGCATCGTGCAGTATTTAAAGTTTCTGGTTCATTGAACAGTCAGCGTGTGCCTGTATTTGCCGATAAAGAACCCACTCCAGTTTCTAACCCCAATAATAAAGCCTGCAGGTGGCCGGTTGTCAGAGAACATGAGAAGTGTTAAACATGAGTTGAACATGAGAAGTGTTAAGAGAAGCACGGCGTGAATGTGCTGAAAATCCCCCAGTGCTTTATAACTGCACACAGTATATCAAGAAAGTTGACTATTTTTAATATTTGATCAACATACAAACACGCATGCTGTTTGCTACCATAAAGCACACGCCTCAGCCAATCAGAATGCATGAATGCTAATAGTTATTTTAAATTCATGAATAATAAATGAAGATTTTACAAAAGAAATCCCGTACCCCGTGGGTGTACTCCCTTTGTCCAAGTGGTAGGGGTGATCGGCGGAGGTTTTGAAAACGACCCCTACAAGGTACGCACAGATTAAAATAACTGCAAAAACCTTGCTGATTTCAACCCCTAAAAGGTACGGCTGTGTATTGTTCTTGCCATTCAAGCTTACGTTTAGCAACAAAGCAGAGTAAAATGACCCTTATAGGTACGGAAAACCCCTAAAAGGACCCTATAAGGTAAGCACAGGAAATATTTTCAACCCTAAAAGGTACGCTGATCACCCCTAACACTTGGACAAAGTCTTTGATTTGCCGTTGTATAGTGCATACAGATCAGCCGCTCATATTGTATATATTACATATACTAGTTATACTTACTGGTAATAGACATCTGCACATATTGGCATAGGCAACACTAAAAGATGGCTCTGCAATAGCCTATAAAACATTATAAAAATCAGAGATAAGGACTAGAAAAATAGTTAATCAAATTGACCAGGATTATGCCCAAAAAAAACAATATTTGGTAGGAGCTGCCTGCAATATACTGAAGAAGACATTTGTGTGCCGAAGTGAGTATATCTTTCATAATTACTGTTTTTATAAAAACATGCACAACTGTTTTTTTCTAAAGCGCAATTACTATACAGTATGAAAGGAGAAGCGAATGGGGCCCCCAAAAATTAAAAGTCTCAGAAAAAATAATCAAGTCTCGGAATCTCGCCCTTTATACCCTAAGTCTCGGAGTCTCGTTTTTCATGCGCTTTTTTTTTTTTTGGCTTTTTTGAGTCGCGATTTTTTATTCGATTTTGAAAAAAGAAAATCTTGGTCTCGCATTTTAAAAATCAACTGAGTTTTGGTCTCGTCTCGGTGTCTCGGATTTACCATTCGCCACCCCTTATGAGTGAAATGAATGATTTTATGCCTGCATTATTGTTGATAATGTTGTATATAAAAAAAATATTCATCATTATAGCCTGTATGCTAGGCATTTGTTGGTATAACACAGAAAGAAAATGAGCTTATAAAAAATAGTAATTATTACAAAAAAGTGCAATAAAACAATAGAAAACAACAGAATTAGTACCTTTTCAAAAGTAATATCAATAATTTCTTCTAGCAACTGTGGAGTGTCAATTTCAAGATCAAGAACTTGTTGAATTAATGTTTGGAACTTCTGTGGGGTTAGCTTGTTTAGAATACAATGGAATTTACGAATAGTTTCCTAAGAAAGAAAAAGCAAAAAGTTAATAAAAAATGCACAATAAATAGTTGGTTAAACTCTAGGTTTACCTTTTAGTATGTATTTATGTATCTATCTGTCATGTCTCCTATAGTCCCCCATGATGCTTTCATGCTTTGGGAACGAACACAGGAAGCCCAAAGTAGAATTGTTTAGCCTCCTGTGTTGATTTTATGACTAGCCCGACTTCACACTCATAGAGCGTCTAGTTGTCCTTACAATCATAATCCTCACCGCAATGTTTGTACACAATCATTATCATAACATTAACATCAAGTATCCACATCATATCATTAACATTGAGCATCATCATCATCATATTATAGTCATTCATCATCATTCAGCAACATAATCATCGTCACCATCATCATTAACATTCTACATCATCATCGCTATCATCATTAACATTGAGCATCATCATCATAATTACTGGGCTACCTATGGTAGCACAGTCTTAAAATGGGTTTGTCTTTTGTCGTAGTTTTGGACCAGACAAAATGAATAGGACAATAGTACCGCGATGGGCTTTGCGGCCTCACTATAGCCTCGACACCATGACATCGCTAATATGGAACATGACAAACATGCATGACCTCATCAGACATTCCTTCCTTCTTTGACGGTGATTGACATTGTCATTAGTTTGACAGGCGAAGATCATGTGAAGATCATGTGCTTCAACAATTATGGAAATGGCAAATAAATAGTGAGTTTCCCGCTGAAAACGATTGCTATGTTCTTTGACCTGAGGTTTGCCAAAGTATTCGCTATCATTACGTTCTGTTCTACAGACATGCTGCTCCAAGTAAATCACTTTACTTACTCCTATTAAAAGACGAGAAGAATGTGTTCTTACAAGCTTCAGATTAGCGATCGAAACTGGTAATTTAGGGAGGGGAGGGGAGGGGACACAGGGATCACGGTACATAGAAACAAATGTCGTGCAGGTTTCTGAACAAGCCCAAAATCACACAAATTGCCTTAGTAACTGCCCAACTTATATTTGTGACGTTTATATCTCAAGAACAACTTCATAATAATGTTTTTGAGAATTTTCAAAAACTTTGCAACACAGGAATCCTGGTACATAGAAACAACTGCCACAAAATGGTAGCCCAGTTAACCCTGGAGTCCAGGGTCTAGTTATTATAGTCATCATCATTCAGCAACATCATCATTATCATCGTCGCCATCATAATAAACATCATCATCACTATCATCATCATTCACATTGAGCATCATCATCACTATCATCATGATTATCATCATCAACATCAAGCATCATCATATCCTAGTTTTTATCACTATCAATCATCATCATTATCATATCAATCATCATTTTAAATCTTTAACCTCAACTTTCTGTTCAATAGTGGCTACAATCTTCTTGGGAGGTACACACCACTGGGATCGGGTAACCTTCGAGTTACACGCTTCAAGTTACGCGCTCACTGAGCTCGACCACTCCCAGTGCATAACTCGATAAATATAAAACACAACTTAGTTTCTTCGAGTTAAAGTTTTTAAAAAATTGAAAAATGTGTAAATAAAATGAAGAAACTGAAGAAAACTGTTTTATGTTTATATATATTTTATTTTTTAAAGATCGAAAAAACCATTTCACTACAATATATTGATATAAAAGCAGATAATCTGTATTTACATATTTTTATTAAAATGACCACTTAACATAAACATGCCTAAACGTTTACTCCAAACCCCAATAAAGTACATATTTTCGGAAAGTTTCTGGTCAACGGTACTATTAAATGTGGATATTTGAAACCGTGTTTCTCATTTTTGACTTTTTCATTCATTTCAAAAATAATAGTACAATTTAGCTATAATAAATTAGATAAAAAAGTTGGCCATCATATATCTTGTAAAATAAAGAATCAAGTTATTAAACAAGTTATTTAAACATAGTTTAAATTTCGTTTAGGCCTTTAAAAATATAGACATTTGACAAAACACGACAAATGCTATATCGTGACCAATGCGGGTTTGGGTTGACCGACAACTTAATTCCATGACACATTAATAATTATTTAAAAAATAAAGTATATATAAACATAAACAGTTTTTTTTCTTTTTTCATTTTCTTTATACATTTTTCTATTTTTGAAGTATGTAGCACTTAACTCGATGACACTAAGTTGTGTTAGTTTTATCGAGTTATGCGCTGGGCATGGTCAAGCTCAGCGCGTAACTTGAAGAGCGCGTAACTCGAAGCGCGTAAAACTCATTTTAACCTTTATTCTTAGTGAATACATACCTCAACTTTCTGCTCAATAGCCATGGATACAATCTTCTTGGGAGGTGCCTTGCTGCCTCTTGGCGTGTTAGATTGGTTTTGCTGTACAACAGAATCAGAAAATATTAGATTTCACTCATTTTTCAACTTAGGTCCAGTTGTTAAATCTTTGCTGAGTCAAATGTAATTGTCTTTGAGGCCAGCGGCTATAAGAAAAGGCCGAAAACTACCATGCATATAAAGATATCAGCTCTTTTGCTTGGTGCCAGGAGACGATGTATGTTAAGTTTGGTCAACATATTTTACTTATTTAGAGGAAAACACTCTGTGCTTGAATTCAAAGGCAATTAAAGATTTGATACAGCAAAAGTTTGATGTCTGAACTTGGCCTTCAAACAATTTTAGCAAGGACAGTGATCTTATGCAAAATACCATAGACATTTAGTTGTAGTCTTCTTTGATAGAAAAATTAAGCATTGATTTGGGGGAGGGGAGGCTGATAAACCAAAATGTTCTTATTTTTGAAAACCAAAGATTGTATTGAAGTCCAGTCCAGTCCAGTAAAAGGACAAATATCCCAACAATATTGTGAACATTATTGTAATTCTATGTAACTAAACATTGCTTACCCCTCTTCCAGGAGGTCTCATGTAACTTGGCATGAAGCCCACACCTTCACCACCCACTCTGTGAAAACAAACAGAACAAATGTTTAGACAATGACAATGATTTATTTAGTACTAATTTTGTACAAACTAATTAACATAAAGAAGAACTTAATTTAGTACACGCTAACTGAAATAACCGTAAGGCTAAACAAGTCAGTTAGCTAGTTTTGAATAAATTACAAATTTTGGTCAAAAAAGTCAGTGATGAAAAAACGAGAAAAAATACAGTCAAAATTACAATAAATATAGATAAATTACAATAAATATAGATAAATTACAATATATAGATATACACCTACTTGCAAGAACGTTGTCATACAACATTTGAACATTTGTAATTTAGTGGATTAGAAACAAATTAAAAGTACAAAAGAAGATCATTGAAGCAGTCTCTTTCTTTTGTACTTTTAATTTATTCCTAATCCACTAAATTACAAATATTCAAATGTTAATGACAACGTTCTTGCAAGTAGGTGTAGATAAATTACAATATATATAAATAGATAAATTACAATAAATATAGATAAATTACAATATATATAATTATATAGATAAATTACAATAAATATATTAGATAAATTACAATATATATAGTTATATAGATAAATTACAATAAATATATTAGATAAATTACAATAAATATAGATAAATTACAATATATATAATTATATAGATAAATTACAATAAATATATTAGATAAATTACAATATATATAATTATATAGATAAATTACAATAAATATATTAGATAAATTACAATAAATATAGATAAATTACAATATATATAATTATATAGATAAATTACAATAAATATATTAGATAAATTACAATAAATATAGATAAATTACAATATAAATAATGATTATATAGATAAATTACAATATAATAAATTAGATAGATAAATTACAATAAATATATTAGATAAATTACAATAAATATAGATAAATTACAATATATATATATATATATATATATATATATATATATATATATATATATATATATATATATATATATATATATATATATAAAGTACAATAAATATATATAAATTACAATATATATATATATAGATAAATTACAATAAATATAGATAAATTACAATATATATATATATATATATATATATATATATATATATATATATATATATATATATATATATATATAAAGTACAATAAATATAGATAAATTACAATATATATACATGATTTAGTTGTAATTAATGATAAGAAAGAAAGAAAAAGTATATAAATAGTAAAAAAGTAAATAAATATAAGGAAAAAATATAAATTGAATGATAATAAGCAATTATTGGTGCAATAGTAAATTCAAGGAAAACCATGAAATTAGAGATTTATCCCTATCCATAATTCTTCATTAAATTCTCAGCCTCATTCAACGATTACTAAATAATCAACATTACTCATAAAAAAAATATTGCTTGTACCTGTTTTGAAAAGTGGGCTGTTTAAGTGGCTGTCTAGTATTGATATTATTCAATACTATTTCAATGTCTGGTAATCCTTCAGGTTTAGCCGTACATATAGGATTAAACTGGAACTGTAGTAAGAAATCTCTGTCATATGATATTCGTCCATCTTTGCTATCTTCTGCTTCGGCCCCTGGTGACATGCATATTACTTCTGATGTCTCATCCTCGTCTTTCCATGTTTTGTCCTCCGATGGGACTTTTTCTTCTTTTACTTCCTCCTGAGGTTCCTTGGTTTCTTCAAGCTATAAAGTATAGAGAAAACAGTTAATCTTTGAAAAAGGGAGGGAAGGATGGATGATGTAAATTATTGAATGAAAATTTCTTATGACCAAAAATAATCACAATGGGTCGTTCCAGAAAATAACCATACCCTATGACGGTTGGCATTTTGGAATTCCTAGGGGGAGGGGGGGTCTTTGATTTCGGAATTCCAAGGAAGAGGGGGGGTTGCTTCGAGAATTTATGGAAAACGCAACAAACGAACTGTTTAGTCAAACTTTTTGATTCAAACGCTTTATCACGAATAATTCTTTCTCAAATGGTCTACAAACTATCAAAGACATTTAAAACTATATTTGAATGCATAAATACATACATTATAAACTGATTTAGCTTCTTTTGAAGGCCTTTTAACTCAGTTTAAATCATCGATTCGACCAAGAGCCGTTTTTCCCGAGACTGCATTACATTTGGTCAGCGGTTCCTTAACAAAATTAAAGATGGCGTCGTAGAGCTAGCGAAGTGCGTGTTTGTTTCTCATCGGTCTTCTTTGTTTGCACATTGCTCGTAAATTGAGGTAAAAGAGCAAGATTAAAGATAAGTTATTACAAGAACAGTGATTTTCATTTGATTTCTAAAGCATAACATAAACAGATGAAGAGATAAGTTCGTAAAAACGATCAGTCTAGTTTTCCTTGCGTGGTTAAAACAGTGTATATTTCATTCCCTAGAAGACAATTAAGAGAATATTTATTTTTATGAAATTCCTGGGGGGGTAGAAGATGAATTTGGAATTCCTGGGGGGAGGGGGGGGGGGTAACCGATTTCGGAATTTCCTGGGGGGAGGGGGGGTCAAAAATCGATGCCAACCGTTGTGGGGAATGGTTATTTTCTGGAACTACCCAATTAAGTAAAAAGCATAAATAAGTTGAAAAAAATATCACCATAACCATAACCACCATCTGATCATAATATCATCATAATGTCGTACAGCCTACCTGTTGTTGGGTATGCTGTTGTGGTATTATGGACAGTAAATATGCAGGGAAGTTCATCTGTGGGTTCATGTTATTATAACGATAAGATAAAGTAGGTTTGTTTTGCATCTGTGGACTGCCAACTGGAACTTGAGAATTAACCTGATACAAAGAACATTGGATGATTAAATTAGTCATTTATAAAATTCATGTTAATCTCAGATTTCATCCTGATTTGCATAAGTTTCAACTTGAATTTTCTCGGTCATTATTACATTGTAATTATGACAATTATTATGATGATTAATAACATTTAATTAATTAATAACATTAATAACATTTATGTTTAAGTGTGCAGTTTTGAAAAAGCTACACTGTTGTTGTTAGTGACCTTGATGTTTGAATGGTTTGAACCTCTAGGTTTAAGGGGTGGTAGTGAATAGGTGATGTGTAAGAGCACCATTTTTTTTAGAGCAAAGCATGATGGGAAACCGAGTCCTTCCACTTCTTCCTTTCTTTGATTTAGTATCTAATCTATAATGCAACCTTCTTCATGGCTATGATTTCTTTTGTCAATTTCTCATGAATTATTAATGAGTATGTTTTATAATTATAAATATGATAAAAATAATGACAATGTTTGAAAAAAGCAGTTTGTATATTTAAATACCTTAGTATGGTCCAGATCTTTACCAATAGTAAACAATAGCTTGTATAAACATTCATATGATTCTTCCTCATTTTGTTTAATTAGCTTTATGATAAAATCATGCATAATGCTCATCTGAAAATAAAGAACAATATATTCAAAATTATATAGTTTATAATTTTATCAAAGTAAAATTCTTTTGGTAATTATATAGACAGAATACTGGGTAAAATTTTCCAAAAAATTTAGAGCAAAGTCTAGATTTGGATCCATAAATTTAAAAATATCATGCAATACTGGCTAAGTAAATGAAATTGATAATATCACAATATTGTGACAAAAACATACACTTAAACAACCTCCTCCTAATGAATGACTTGTAGAAAGCGTTCACAAATTGAACCAGTTTTGTGCAAAAATTATAACAGGGAGGGGTAACTTGACTTATTATCAAATCTGTTGTTGAGCCTCAACTTTTAAGAATATTATTTTTTAACTTATATATCAGCCTCATTTCTTTTTGGTGTAAAGTTTTCAAAGAGTATTTCCACTTTTTATGGGGTTTTCGATGGATTACAAAAACATAGAAAGAACCCTATCTAGGTACTAAGTATTTACACACTAATTTTTTTCCCTTCAAGAAGATGCTAACAAGTTGTGCATGTTCATTGGCTAGTTCCCTCTGATGGATTAACTTAGAGAGGTCGAAAAAAAATAATAAGTGAATTTGTAACTATATATACCTCCCCCCAAAAAATGAAATTGTTGAATCGTTAAATTTATTTTCTGACCCCCCAGTCATCTAGGCAAATACACTTGATCCCCCATGATCCCCCCCCCCCCCCCCCTCCCCCTTTCATAAATAATGACCGGTCCTTAAGCCAGATTTTACCTCTTTACAAAGTTCTTCAAAAATATTACCATTGGTATATGATCCTGGAAAGGGATCATACATTATTTTTTCAGAACTGTCTATTTGTTGGTTGTCTGCAGCCATGTTACTTGCTGTTCCTATCTCAATGAGGTTGTTTATAAACTCTCGTGCTTCTGTAGTGTGGCTTATTATGCGTAAATTCATGTCGGCCTTCTTTATGCTCTTCTGGATTTCATTTAAAAGTTGATGTTCGTTGTCAGTGAGTGCTTTGAAAAGCTTTTTGGTAAGTTCCTTGACTTGTTCTTGAGCTTTTTCTCCGACGGTTTTGATGACGAGAGCGATTTCTTCTTGTTGTTTCTTTTCGTTTTGGTCAGTACTCATTTTATCGATATCTTCAAGGTTTTTAGACAGCAAATCTTTTTGAATGGCGAAGAACTCCTGCAGTGATGTTGTCTTGTGGTTGTGATGATGTTCGTTGAAACAGAGCACACATAATAAAATATTGCAGTCTTGGCAGTGGAAATTCACTACTTGATTGTCGTGAGTTTTACAAGGATTTTCGTTTTTCAGCATCATCTCGATGTCTTCCTTCTTCAAGTCAGACAACGAAACGACTTGGTGATTTTTAGTAAAAACTGAGTGGCCTTTAAGACATTCTTCACATATCGATCGTTCACAGTCAAAACAATGCCATAATGCTTGTGAATGACTCGCAGAAACTGAACAAACCTTTTGGTTTTCTACCAGCGACAGGACTTGCAAGATTCTCGAATGGACTGGACTAATCTGCAGGTCTTCGACGTCGTTTAGGTTTTGTAACAGGGTTTGTGAGGCACATTGAGGACACTTGAAGATGTTGACTTGTTCAGTATTTAAAAGTTGTGCATGTCTCTTGATACAAGACTTACAGAATGTATGAAAACATTGTAACAACTTGGGTTCAATCAGCGTCTCGTTACACAACGAACATTGGGCTTGGTGTTTGAGATTTTCTAGAAATGACTCCATTTTATGTTCGTGGGACGTCACGGAAAATTGTACGTTTCGTTTCCCGGAAGTCAACCTCGTCCCCAGGGTCTCCCATTTTTTCAAAATGGTGGGAACTGGTATTTCGCGGAAGTACGTTTACGTGACTAAATGGTTTGAAGATTACGTGACGTCTGTATGTTACATAAACTAAATGGCGTTAAAAAGTAACTAATGAAATTTTTGAGCAATTTTTTTCAGGAATTATTGCTGTGCACACCAAGATTTACGGTGGCCCACAAGTGGCAAAACTTTATTATTTCACGGCAAATCTTTTATTCAGTCACGGCAAATCTTTTATTCAGTCACGGCAAATCTTTTATTCAGTCACGGCAAATCTTTTATTCAGTCACGGCAAATCTTTTATTCAGTCACGGCAAATCTTTTATTCAGTCACGGCAAATCTTTTATTCAGTCACGGCAAATCTTTTATTCAGTCACGGCAAATCTTTTATTCAGTCACTGCAAATCTTTTATTCAGTTACTGCAAATCTTTTATTCAATCACGGCAAATCTTTTATTCAGTCACGGCAAATCTTTTATTCAGTCACGGCAAATCTTTTATTCAGTCACGGCAAATCTTTTATTCAGTCACGGCGAATCTTTTATTCAGTCACGGCAAATCTTTTATTCAGTCACGGCAAATCTTTTATTCAGTCACGGCAAATCTTTTATTCAGTCACGGCGAATCTTTTATTCAGTCACGGCAAATCTTTTATTCAGTCACGGCAAATCTTTTATTCAGTCACGGCAAATCTTTTATTCAGTCACGGCAAATCTTTTATTCAGTCACTGCAAATCTTTTAATCAGTCACTGCAAATCTTTTATTCAATCACGGCAAATCTTTTATTCAGTCACGGCAAATCTTTTATTCAGTCACGGCAAATCTTTTATTCAGTCACGGCGAATCTTTTATTCAGTCACGGCAAATCTTTTATTCAGTCACGGCAAATCTTTTATTCAGTCACGGCAAATCTTTTATTCAGTCACGGCAAATCTTTTATTCAGTCACGGCAAATCTTTTATTCAGTCACGGCAAATCTTTTATTCAGTCACGGCAAATCTTTTATTCAGTCACGGCAAATCTTTTATTCAGTCACGGCAAATCTTTTATTCAGTCACGGCAAAACTTTTATTCAGTCACGGCAAAACTTTTATATTACTCACATTAAATCAAAAACAAAGAAATATTTATTTTCAAATTTATTAATTAAAAACAAAGAAATATCAGCTAACAGTTATCCTAAAAGACACTGAATTCTCTGTTAACAGTTAATTTTTTAGCCGTTTCTCAGTTAACAGTTAACCCCATTCAGACCGTGATTTAAGATGGCGGGTGAAGTAGATTACGGCTCGAATCTTTGTTTTTATCAGTAGAGGATACGGATATGAAGAAATTTTCCATATTTCAGAACGGCATCACAAGATAAACATGGGTCTAATTAGCACACTAAAACAAAGCTGGAGCAGTACAAACTTTAATGAAACATTGTGGAATTCGATTCTCAAGAACTAAGAAACGCTGTAATGTCAATTATTTGTAAAAGCGATGAACTGATAAACATTGACCTGGGAGTAGAGAGTGTGGGACGTTAAAATGTGAAAGAATAACTGAAACATTAAAAACAAGGATGGAAAAATGGAAAATATAAATGTGGAATTAAATATATAATAAAACGAGTAATGTAAATAGAAAGGGAGAGAAACATTTTGATTATAAGAAATGTTTAAATAAAAATGTACATTAGTAATAAATCGAATAAGAATATAGAAAAATAGAATTAAAACGCCCGGGCAGGAGGGAGGGGATGACTCCATTGTATTCAAATTAGCTTCTCTGTTTATGGACCACACAATTGTGACGTCACATGGATACGGCAGTTAATCTTGTCAGTTTAGTTCGAGGGAGCCATTTTGAAATTCAGAAAACGAGGTTAAAATGAGGTAAAACAGCACATTGTAAAGTAGTAATACACAGTGTTCTTTGCTTATATATTTACTAGTTGAGCGCAACTGATTTCGAAATACCTTTATAGTTGACTGTTTTTTATCGTTAAAACTTCTCGGGAAGGCTGCAGTTCGTAATCAATAATGGCCAACCTTCGTTTTAAATCATAGTGATTTCGTGGGTAAAACTTTATGGAGCATTTTGAAAATAGGAGGTTATATTCATTGTAAGTTTTATTCTAGTCAGTTCGATTTTGGTTTTAATTGGAGCTGTGGTTCTTCTTATCAATCGATTTTTGTGTAGTTTCTCACTCTTTTGAACGGTAAAGAACTTATCCTGTACATGATTTCGATAGGTTATGATTTTTTTTTTGTCGCTCACTATTTGTAACAAGTAACTTACACTTATTGCATAAATCTGCAGTAATATTGCTTTGTATACATTGAAATTGTTGATATATTTTTAAAAGTTAAACCAAGAAAGCACTATAAATTACTTGATCCATGAAATATTCAAATAATTTGCTACTATAGACTGTGTAACATTCCCTATTTTAATACTGACTATGGTCACTGTCAAAGACAGTGTAAAGACTTATTGTTTTATTAATTTGTATCTGATGTTTTGGTTGAATGACATCACAGGTAGCCCAAGCTATGCACTAGCTTCTACGTTTTTTAGCAATATGACGAAATATCTAAAATGCAATACAAATAGTGGTTTATGGCTGTTTTTCAGTGGGGAATAACAGCCATAAATCACTCAAAATTGAAGGAAATGGCCTGAAACTTCACAGGAATGCAAAGGAAAAAAAAACACAAGTAGACATGTTTATTTTTATTGCATTTTAAATATTTCGTCATATTGCTAAAAAACGTACAAATGCATAGCTTGGGCTACCTGTGATGACATTGACTAAATAGAGACTGTAAGTTAAGGTAGTTACATTGTATTTTTTATTTGTTTTTACTTCATGGTTTTAGTGCTTTGCTCTATACTAATTTATTTTTTTAAATTTCATGTTGAAATTATGCTAAACTTATAATATGTTTCTGTACTGTATTATTTAGGTCATATACAAAACCAATAGAAATACTACTATTGCTTTTTGAAATTGTGCTTGACATGTATATAACACCGAGAATTCCTTCGAAGCTGTTTGTATTCTGGCTTGTGTTGATGCATGACAGATAGCTATAATGCTTTGAGGGCTTTTACTGTTTAAAAAATACAAAGGCAGCTTTCGAAATAATAATAAATCTGAGCTAAAGGTGACTTTGTATTTTTAATATTTATTGTGAGTTCATAATAAAAATACCTTTTGGTTTATAATAGCTATTTATTTTCAATTTTGACATTTAGATTCATTATTCATTTAAGGTACTTTGGTAACTTAGGTTGATACTTTGGTATTCAAAATACATATTTAAATGATATTAAATTGCTCTCTCTACTATAAAAGTCTCTAGTGGTTAAATGCTTGTTTGAAATTTGGCCAATCATTTTACTTTGAATTGGTCATGTGGTACAAACAATTGTTATGTCAAATTTTCAAATATGTACATTTTAACCACTCCATGGATTTTCATAGTATATTTTCATGCATCTAGGAACAAGAAAACAATCCCCCAAATATCAATTGTTGTGCAAGTTGAATATCTTGAGAACACTACTTATGATAATTAGTAGTCTTGATAAATTGTGCTTCATTGATTGAAGAGAACTGCAAATTTACTTAATTTTGATGTTAAAACATAAATATATTGTCTGTCAATAAAATAATCATGTGTTATACCATTTTAGTTATGAATGGGAAACTGGTACTATCATGTTGCATTGTAAAACAAACAGCAGTTAAGGGCCGGGGCAGGGCCCAAACAAGTTTGATAGAGCAACAACACTATATTCATGAAATA
Organism: Metridium senile; assembly: GCA_949775045.1. Taxonomy (NCBI): domain Eukaryota; kingdom Metazoa; phylum Cnidaria; class Anthozoa; order Actiniaria; family Metridiidae; genus Metridium; species Metridium senile. Next base: position 8,071,336 of record OX459103.1, on the reverse strand, counting down.
AAATTGCAACTTCCTAATAATTATTATGTAGTTACTATTAGTCACTATCAAATTTATTTGATATTTCTGGTTGAATGATAGTCACTAAATAGAAACTGTTACTTAGTAACTTTTTTTTTGCTCTATAAAAACAAAATAGTTACTAAGCAATAATTTGTATTTCGTCACTATATTTATTCAGTATCATTAAACCAGAGTCAATAAAGGGCACAAGTTATGAAATCCAGCCACTTCAAAGAGGCTGACAAATGGCTGTGACCATATTTTTGTTTTGTGTTCTTTATTATGCTTGACTGACCTGACCAAACATACTTATTGGCTGATTGTTGGTAAGAATTATAATAATATAAACGAAAACCATACCTCATTACCACTGTCCTTGTCTTGGACAGTGACTATTGGTCACAAAATAAAAACTGTTACACATACAGTAACATAGTGTTTTTGCTCTAGTATGATTGGGGTCTTTGAGTTAATATACCGCTCATATGAGTTACGGGTATATTCATAATGATAACATTGACCGTTTCTGCAAGTTTATATCCAGTAATTAGCATAACACAAGATGACAATAGCCTGCAATGCCGGCGGTCTGCAGGGTTGCAGGGAAGAGAAAAGGAAAGACTGTGATCTTTTCCTTTTCCTTTTTCTTCTCTCCCTAATTACGCAGACTGCCGGCAACTCAGGCAAAGATGACAAGCATGGAACAGTTCAATGTAAACTAAGAAATAATTATTATATTCACTGAAATAGTGTGTTATCTTTTCCTGCCATTCAACCTGAAAAAAAAAAACACAACATTTTAAACTATATCATCATTTAACTTAATTTACATTTTTAAGAAATATTTTATAAGTAATTTCTAACACTCACATTAAGCTAAAGATGTAATCTTATATCCTTATTTTCAATCATATTTTGAAATAATGAATTTCATGTTATAATTACATTATTATTTATGTTATTATAAAATTGTATTATTATAATTCAGTAAGCTTTGATGTGAAAAATGGACAGCAGAAAGCTTCACACTGCACTGTATCAAATTCTGCTAACAAAAATAATTGATTATGAAGACAAACAATTTATCAGTTCAAAACACACACACACATATAGGGATATGTTGGGCATTTTGACTGGTGCATTATACAGTCTCAGAGCATTTTTACATAGCTATTTTAAAATACACATACATACGATCTTTAATAATTTAATGCAATTAGCTCATTGAATCAGCATAAACATTCATGCTAAGGTTTAAAAGCAATACAATTAAGCACTAAACTTCAATGGGAATACATTTACTAACCTCCACAGTTGTTCGACTCGAGTAGTGGATTCCTTGTAGTTCGTGAGATCAGCCTTCAAATCGATTGATAAGACCAACCACAAAGCCAAACGGACAGAAACTTTACAGATCCGAAGATTATCATGTGCTTGCATAAACCTCCTATTCTTGATTAAAAATACTGATCCATTGTGCTTTTACGTTCGTGTACTTGTAAATAAAATGCATATCAACAGCACTTCACCGACATCACAGTTCATCACGAAACTGGCTAGAAAAGCAGTATTTCCATCAAATCTGATCAAATAATTTACTATAGTGAAGTATTGGATACTATCAAATATCAAAAAACTCTAACTAGTAAAAAAATGTTTAGCAATGCGAAGAAAATCGAATGTTTTTGTTGTAACAGCCGAGCTCAACAGTCGTTGCCATTTTGAATCGAGACGTAAAAGGTCATGACGTCACAATTGAGTGATCCCTCAACACGGCTTTTCCCTGGAGTCATCCCCTCCCTCCTGCGCCCGGGTAAAAGATGAATGAAGTTATAGAAAATGAAAAAGAAAAAGAAAGAAATTAGGCATGGATGGTGGAATATAGAATAATGTGAGAAATAAAGAAAGGTGGAAAAATAAAAAAGAATGATATGAATAACAAAATAAAAATAATAAAAGAATGCCAGGCCGGCGAAGAAAAAAATAATAAGTAGAAAAAATGACAATGGAATAAACGGTATAGGTGTGACATCAAGATAAATGTAAAGAGAAGAAAACATTAATATATATATAAAAAAAAAGAAGCAGTAATAAAAAAATATGATAAAAAATTTAAATAAAAACGAAGAAGAAAAATATGGGTAAAATAGAATGGAAAATGAAAAGAATATAATAACAGACACTCATAAAATAAGGGGATGGGAGGGGGAAGAGGAATGGCGAAAAAAGGAAATGAGAAAATTGTGGTAATCATATAAATGTGGTGTGAAAATTATAAAGTAAACAATAAAAAAGATGAATAAATAAACAAATTATCATGAGAAATAAAAAATTTGCCGTGAATAATAAAAGATTTGCCGTGAATAATTAAAGATTTGCCGTGAATAATAAAAGATTTGCCGTGAATAATAAAAGATTTGCCGTGAATAATAAAAGATTTGCCGTGAATAATAAAAGATTTGCCGTGAATAATAAAAGATTTGCCGTGAATAATAAAAGATTTGCCGCGAATAATTAAAGATTTGCCGTGAATAATAAAAGATTTGCCGTGAATAATAAAAGATTTGCCGTGAATAATTAAAGATTTGCCGTGAATAATAAAAGATTTACCGTTACTAATTAAAGATTTGCCGTGAATAATAAAAGATTTGCCGTGAATAATTAAAGATTTGCCGTGAACTTGAATAAAAGATTTGCCGTGAATAATAAAAGATTTACCGTGAATAATTAAAGATTTACCGTTACTAATTAAAGATTTGCCGTGAATAATAAAATATTTGCCGTGAATAATTAAAGATTTGCCGTGAATAATTAAAGATTTGCCGTGAATAATAAAATATTTGCCGTGAATAATTAAAGATTTGCCGTGAACTTGAATAAAAGATTTGCCGTGAATAATAAAAGATTTGCCGTGAACTTGAATAAAAGATTTGCCGTGAATAATAAAAGATTTGCCGTGAACTTGAATAAAAGATTTGCCGTGAATAATAAAATTTTGCCTTAAAATCAATTCCTACTGTTATATACGGTGGCCCATATATAACAGTAGGAATTGATTTTAAATCAAATTATCTTAGAACAAATAAGATTTGTTTTAATTCTAAGATATAACACTATTCAATATTTGTATTTGTCCTTTTATCTATCCATTCATCCTTTCATTTATCCATATGTCCTTTCATCTATCCATTCATTTATTCATTTGTCCTTTCATCTATCCATTCATCCTTTCATTTATCCATTTGCCCTTTCATCTATCCATCCATCCTTTCATTTATCCTTTTGTCCTTTCATTCATCCTTTTGTTCTTTCATCTATCCATTCATCCTTTAATTCATCCTTTTGTCTTTTCATCTATCCATCCATCCTTTCATTTATCCATTTGTCCTTTCATCTCTCCATTTAACCTTTCATCTATCCATTTGTCCTTTCATCTATCCATTCAACTGTTCATTTATCCATTTGTCCTTTCATCTATCCATTCATCTGTTCATTTATCCATTCATCCTTTCATCTATCTATTCATCCTTTAATTTATTCATTTGTCCTTTCATCTATCCATTCATCCTTTCGTTTATCCATATGTCCTTTCATCTATCCATATATATATATATATATATATAATATAAGCTAATGGCTTAAATTAATGTCATACTGTGCACTACATATATATATATATATATAAAAATTATCAAATGGTAAATATTTTCACAATTTTCAAAATGAATGACCGAAAATAATCACAAGATTCCACTTCATCTTAAAGAACAACATTTCCTTTACTCAAATACAAAATACCAAGAAAATCAGAAATATACCGGGCAGGAAAAATGAATATTTAAAAAGCGTGGTGAATTAAAATGGCTTAAAAAAACACACTTAAAAAGTTAAACTTTATATCCAGCCCTTCATTATTATCTGCTATATACGATTATGAAGTCGATTTTTGTTTTGAATTGTTTTGAATTGATCAAATGAGACGTTTTTGAGAAGTCATGATCACTCGATTTTTCTGTCGATTTTAGACATTTCTGGTTTGGGTCACGTTTTTCTAAATTTCTCGCGTTAAAAATAAAATTTTCGAAAACAAACCCCACCACGTTTCTTAGTATATGACACGGTTTCGATGGATGAAATATGAAGGATTTTGTTTTTCCATCATGTGCCAGCCTTTGCTCGGTGTTAGTGGACATTCGCTCTTAATGAGTAGTAACTAAAGGCAAAAAAGGACTCTTAACTTAACAAAATTCTGATTCAAGTCAACTTTCAGCCAGTGCAGTCTTGAAACGATTTCTTGAAACTATTTGAAAACACTTGAGCCCTGGATTTTACAACACAGCAGTAGTTTCCATGGTTATCCAAAACGCAAGGTTTGAAATTGAAATTAACATTTTAGCAAGCTAGGTTTGAAATTAAAATTAACTGAAAAGTGATTTAGATTGTTTTAATTTCCATCGTGAAGTTGTTTGGTGTACTTTGGGTTGATTTAATTTGGGCAAGGTTTGAAAATTAGCTAAAAAAGTCATTTAGGACCTTTTCATTCTTACACCTTCAATTGCTACTGTGTAATATATTTTACTCAGTGACCAGGGGCGGATCTAGGGGGATGTCCCTAGTGGCCCCCCTAGCGCCGCAATTACCCCTACTTTATTTAAGACATTTAGGTACTGGACACCCCCTTAAACCTTAAGAGTCCCTCATTTGCAAATTTCTGGATCCGCCCCTGGTGACTATTAGTCCCTGTCAAAGACAAGGAAAGTTATATGAAATTACTGTTTCTATTGGGGGGGGGCGGGGGGGGGGGGTGTCTGCAAGGGCGGATCCAGGATTTTTTAAAAGGGGGTCCCAGCGGAAAATTGGCTAGGCATAGGAATCCCGGGCGCATTTTACCACATGAAGCCCATTTCTGTCAAGCAATTTGTCTTTTATTTTAAATTTGACAGGGGGGTCCTGACCCCCGACCCTCCCCCTGGATCCGCCCTTGGTCTGAATAATCCATAATCCTGATTGCAGTTCATAAATAATCGGTAATCCTAAATTGTAAATGATGATTTACCAAAAATAAATTACAAACGAGTAATCCCTAAATCCTCAATTGGTCCTAAATGCTGCAAAAATAATCCACAATCCTTAAACGTTTGGGTCAATAATCCATATCCCTGCTCTAAAAACCCCTAATAATCCATAATCCTAAAACCCTAACAGGGCGTCTTCAGTCAATAAGATGAAATTCATAACACCGTATACGTAAAAAATAGAACTTAACGTTGCCGACGTTACAGAACTTTAACCCTTCGTCTGAGTAGAATAGAGCCGAAAACTATGGGTCGCACTGTGAGTGGCGAATAAATGAAAAAGTAATAATACGAAAGTAGGAGATAGAGCTATTGCAAACACGTTGTCGAAGCAATGTTTCCAAATGGAGAATATTCATGGGCATACACCTTCACAATAGAGTGCACTGAAATCACTATCACAATCACCACAAGCACCTTTATTAACCCGAGGAGGATACTCTCAGGGGTGAACGGCGATCGATTTAGCAAATGACCCCTAAAAGGTACGAATGGAAACTAGCGAGTAAACTAGTATAGGCTGCGTCGGTGTTTGATATAAACGATAGGTAATATAATGAAATTTGTAACACCGTAAAAAATAGTTAGTAAAGTTAAGTCAACACTTTTTACGGTGTTGCATTATATTATATTACCTATCCCAAAAGGTACGCATAAATTAAGAGAACTGTCATAGCCTTGTTGATTTCAACCCCTAAAAGGTACGACGGTGCGTTGTTCTTGTCAGCTAAGCTTATTTTTACTGACAAAGCCAAGTAAAAATAACCCTTACAGGTACAGAGTCATGTTACGTAATTGACTTTTGAACAAGAACTTAACCCCAAAAGGCGCGCACAGGAACTATGGAGCGCTGATCACCCCAAACACTTGGAAAAAGGAGAGAAAATTAATAGGTTAAAGTTTATGTAAGTTAGGGTGAATCTTTATCTGCAGTAGGAACACTGTCGTCAAATAAAGGAAAATCACATCACATCATATAATGCTGTGACAGGCTTCTCTGGATGTTTATTTTTTTTAATAGCGGGTTTCTGATTGACAAAGATCAGATGTTCATAATGACAGAGCTATGTTTTCCGAGATTAGAAAGGGCGTGGTATATATAATCATATTATGCGTGACAGGCTTCTCTGGATGTTTTATTTTTTTAATAGCGGGTTTCTGATTGACAAAGATCAGATGTTCATAATCACAGAGCTATGTTTTCCGATATGTCATCCTTCTAATCCATCATTACTTTACTTCAGGTGTGGTCATTAGTCTTGGACTGTGCTTTAACAAGCGAATATTCAACCTCTACAAGTCCAAACTCAAGTCCTTAAGTGAACCGATACAGAGCGAGGTTAACACTTCCACCTCCCGACCCACAAGGATAAACATTACACAACGAAGTAACTAAGTTTCTAACAGTGACAACACTACTTAAAATGGCTGTACTGCAAACATACAACTTTTTTGAAAAGGTTCTCAAACCTTATTGAATAATGCACATCGAGCAGGGCAGGGCAGGGCAGGGCAGGGCAGGGTGTGACTACCAAATTTGGTTTGCATCAGATAATAATGTAATTTTGATACAGGTAATTCAATTCAATTTTATTTGTGCATTTTTTTACTTATATAGGTGACAATAGATTTTTGGCGCGGCTATAAATTGTATGTATGGTTAGTTAAGTATACTAGGTTTAATTTCATTTGTAAACTAGATATAGTATTATTGTATCTAAATTTTTAGTTATAAATGAAGTAGAGAAACAAATATAACTATTCAAGTGTAATTGTAACAAGCAAAGATTTGAAGGTCCATTAAGTGAAGCGAAGTTTTAAATTGAGTAAATAAGATATGTTTATTTCTTATGTTAGAGTAGACGCACTAAATCCGTGAAACAAATATTACTAATTACTAGTAAATAGTGTTGACGAGACAATAGATAACAAAGGAATTAGCATATTTTAGCACCAATTTTGTACTATTTATGCTTCACGGATTAAGTGCGTTTACTCTATTTGTTTTTATTTATTCTTAAGTATAAAGTAGAGCATAATTATGGAAATGCAGAAAATAAATAATTATTTAATTAAGTGTAATTGAGTGTAATATTGTATCAAGCAAACATTTGAAAGGGTATTAAGGTCTACAAAAAACTTTGCAAACTTAACTTTAGCAAGATCACTCTGGTCGCTCTAAAAACGTTGTCAACAAACTCTAGCGAGGTACCCCGGTCGCTTTACAAAAAACTTGGCGAACCCACTCTAGCGAGGTAACACTGATCGCTTTACAAACTAGGCTACGAAACTCAAGCAAGCTCGCCGCAGCCACTTTACTCAAAACTTGACAAACCCACTTTAGCGAGGAAACACTAGGCTACGAAATTCAAGCAAGGTCGCTGCAGCCACTTTACTCAAAACTTGGCAAATACACTCTAGCGAGGAAACACTAGGCTACGAAACTCAAGCAAGGTCGCTGCAGCCACTTTACTCAAAACTTGGCAAACCCACTCTAGCGAGGAAACACTAGGCTACGAAACTCAAGCAAGGTCGTCGCAGCCAGTTAGCAAATTCCTTTTTCAGCCAACCTTTTTAGGACCCTGGGGCTTTTTAGGAGGCTGGTGCTTCTTAGGAGCCTGGGGCTTCTTAGAATCTACATTAACATTTGTTGCTCTTCCTGGTAAAGTTGTCCAGGTCTCATCAGTTTGTGGCACTACATAAGGTCTTGGACTATCACGTTCTGGAAATAAATCAGCAGCAATAAGTAATCAAATGAGAGTACAACCATGAAGGTGCAACATTTTTCAAGAACTGGTAGTAAATTGTAGAGTGCAAACAGTATATACGTGAAAACATAAGTAAAACAAAATTACACATATTTGCGAAAAGTCAATGTATTTGTCAATTTAATGAGTGAACGAAGTAGTGAACACAAGTTAATGTAATCAGTGAACTGATAACATAAATAGACGAGCGATTACTTAAGAATTATAGTCATTCTACATAATGCAGGAATCAATATGATAGACAGAATGGAAAGAAGTTTATTGTGAACATGAACAAGTTTTGTTAGTAGTAGTGGAGGGCGACATGGTGACAGTTTTCACTGTCTCTGTCTCTGTCTTTTCTTTTTCCTTACCCTCCTTTGCCACTTTTAAGGGTTCTTTGCTACTTGAATGGGTGTAGTTATTGGTGTTGTGGGGGTTTTAGGTTTACCTTCATTTATTTTAGCTGCTATTCGCTGTGCAAACTTTGCTCTGGTATTTTCTTGGTCTGCTGTTGAGTTTATAGGAGGAGTATTTGAACTGCTTGAGTGACTGGAAGCATTACCTTCTGTTGTAGAACTTGATGGCATACCAGCTAATGAGGATAGTACTTCCTCTGTTACATTTTTGTTTGTTTCTGGATCTTTGATGTTAATGATGTTCTTTTTACGAGGTGGTGGTGGTTGCTCTTGCCGGATTTGCTGGTATTGTTGACCTGAACATGTTAATATACAAATTAGGTACAACCTAATAGCGGAGCTTCCAGTTTAATTTTTTTTATAAATATGTATGTAATTTTTGTTGGGTTTACGAGTCATGCCGAATTTAAACTGCAAATATTTGTAACAAAAAAATATTGTAACCGCAAAAGACAACTACGAAATCATAGATTGGGTGGTAGATGACCCATTAGTGTTCCATGATACCTTAAGGAGGCTTCCAACAGTATTTTAGGGCTCGACCGGTCAACGGCTGTAGATCGTATACACCTATTTCAAAAATCATTGTCACAATCAAACTACAGTCCACACTCTGAAGCCTGCAAAGGATGTTGGTATTTCTACTCAGTCTTGTTATCGATTTATTCATAACATATTTTGATTATACGTGTTTGTGTTATATGAAAAAATGTAAGGTGGATAACACTTAAAAAAAATGAAATACACAACTAACCGTCCAAACAAATATACAAACAAAGAAACAAATATAGAACCAAACAAAATATAGAACCAACCAAACACTTATACAACCAAACAACCAAATTTACAACCAAAAAAATAATCATCATCATCATCCCAAAAAAGAAATACATGTATACCAAATAAACAAACAAGTACCATAAAAAACTATTAGACTTAAATGATCAGTGTACAACAAAAAGTCTTACCTCGCATTCCCTGTTGCATCTGTGGCCTAGGAATATACATTACATGTGGAGGCTGGCCTTGTGGTACAAATGGTAAAGCCTGGGCCATGGTCGGTGAATATGCAAGGAAGTTCATCTGTGGGTTCATGTTATTATAAGATAAAGTAGGTCTGTATTGCATCTGTGGACTGCCAACTGGAACTTGGTTATAATCAACCTGATACAAAGACCATTCGATGATTAAATACTTTTAAACTCATTCATAGTCAGTCAATATATCCAGGGTCAGCATTAGAACTATATTAATAACATAGGGAGGGGTAGAGGGATTGAGAGGCAAGATGTACAGGACCCATATCGAAAGCATAAAGAATTATCCTGTTAAAACACCAATCATCAGGTACAACTTGGTACGTTCAGGCCACAAATGAAAGAGCTATGCTAATATGGAACTGCAGAATAAAGTATAGGGTTATTTTAGCACTGCCATATAAAAGAGCCATCTGAAATAAGCATTTTTGGAAGTTTTGGTATTCTGGCTCAAATACCAACACACTTATTGCAGTAATTCATCATTGAGAACAGACTTGGTTTATTTTATTTTATCTATTTAATGGGTCAAAACACGGGATTTTGGTTTCTCTGTTCCCCTCCGTTACACTTAACATTTGTTATTGTGACCAAGATACAGATGTTTGTATATTTGTTTACTCTTATGTGCCTGTAATACTGGTAGGTGTCTGTGATGTTAACATGCAATTATGGTAAAATATTCTATAGTTATAAGTAACTACAGGTAAAGAAAAAGTTATGTCTTTTCCTCCATAACATTACAAATACCGTGTTTTGACCCTAATGCAAAATTGCCAGCAAACATGCTGTAGCTGTTTCCATAGTAATAAATGTGATTAGTTATCGTTTTTGATTGACAAGGGATCAACTTAATCCCTTAGCATTCTAGTTTTAATTCAGTGTAGACGTTTGTGAATTTTGTTTAAATAAGTATCGGAAGTTGAATCTCATCAAAGTCAACCGATTTGTGATTGGATAAAAAACACCGCAAGGTAAAAAAAAATCGTTACTTACCCCCACAACCTCGTTCCCAGGGCCCTCTCCCTTCGCTTTTGGTTGGGGCGGGAAATGGCCCTGGCATCGGCTGCCCACGTGACTCAGAACACCCTGAAATTCCGGGTGTAATAAATTAGCATAAATTACGATTCATATACTCCAAGATACGCCTAAGCCAGAGATTATATCACTATTTAGGCAAGTCAAATATAATTGATATTAAACATTGTTGCCTTCTTTAGATTTAAACTGCTTCAAAGTTACTTTCTATTGTAAATTTCAAATCATTTATCAAATAACAACAACGGCTTTAACAGAGCGATCTGGCCGATCTGAACCATGTCACTTATCACTTGTGGCTTCTCATGTTATTTTATGTGTCACGCAATAAATAAATTGTCATGTAGATTGCAAAATAGTCTTTACTTTTACGTGAAATTGCGTACAAACAGATATAGACATTCATCATTATGAGAGATATAAAAATTAGAGACTGTCATCTCCCAATAACGAAAATCTCTACCAGCTAGCTGTCTTAACATATCACTCACACTTCTGGACAAAAGGTCAACTGTCTTTCAAAACCACATATACACATACGGCCTATTTCTACCTAAAACTATTTTGTGGACTATTTTTCTATCTCTTGTAACCAAAGAACCTTAGTAATATTGATTCAAGTTGTTTTCACTCTTATTTTGCAGCCATAGCTCTCTGAAAATGTCATTGTACAATTTTGATCAATTTAAGTCTGTTGCTCGTCAAAATTTCCCATGACAGTTGAAAAACATTATGGAAATGAATGGACCAATGAGCAAACAGAATCGACCAGCCGATGCCAGGGCCATTTCCCGCCCCACCCAAAAGCGAAGGGAGAGGGCCCTGGGAACGAGGTTGTTACCCCCACCCTGACACCGCACGAAAGTGCACAGCTAATGTCTACGGATGATCACGGAGAAACTTTCGACAACTTGATGAACTTTAAAAAATTATTTCTCGGCGTAAAGAAAATAAATAAACACAACTCAAACGGCTAGTTTTCGACAGATAATTTATTTGAAATGATTTGACAAGAAAAACTTATTTATTGGTTTAGTAGTTTTAGAGATATTATTTTTGGTGATTTATTGTTCGACGAAGTTGTTGGTCAAAATTCGAACCGTTCAAAATCAACCTAAAACGCATCTTATTTAAACAAATCTAGTTCAAAATGTTCATTAACTATCAGAACATAGTCTTATAGGATTTTTTTTCAAATCATTGGTAGTTTGAAGTAGTTTTAGGTCGCATTTTCGAGACCATGTGCAAATTCTAACTGTAAATCAAAACGCGTTTGGGCTACCTGTGCTCTGTCGGCCATCTTTATGACACAGGAATCCTCTCACACATGTGCAGTAAAACCGGAAACAGAGAATCCTGTTTCCGGTTTTGGATTGAACCAGAGCCCTTCGGTCGAAACCTTCCGCTGGACGGTTGACCGCGGGCTCTGGGAACGAGAATGAGGACTCCCACCGGAAGAAAGTGACACAGGAAACCCAACGAGAACTACAGGAAGAGAAATGAACTACAGGAAGAGAAATGAACACAGGGATTCCATCAGAGGCAAACAAGATCGCCAATCAGAAGAAAGTTCCGGTTGCTAACTCAGCTACAGGAATTCAAAGAAACACAGGCTTAGAAAACAAGTGTGATGCCACACACGCGAAACAAAACCCTTCTATTAAACAACCGGCACGAATGCCATTGACATCTAAGGAAGAACGTTCGCAAGTTCATCGCGATGCCAACACACTAGTTTTTGTGCCACAACAGTTCAGTCCAACACCCGTGTTTGCGCCTGGCCAGTACCTCACGTACTCTCAATATCCGAGCCAATTTGATATGTCTTCGCAGTTCCAGTCTATACAAAAGGAAAACGCTGAGATCCAGAACCAGCAAGTCCACCTGTTGAAACGCCTCATGCTACCGGCGCCAAAACCACCTGTCTTTGAAGGGAAAATCCTAGATTACCCAAAATTGGAGAGTGCCTTTGATACAATCATAGAAGAAGATAGTGATCCCAGCCGTAAACTCTATTATCTCGGTCAGTACCAGACTGGTGGAGCAGCCCAGAAGACTATCAATGGTCTACTTGGTCTGCGCACTGAAGATTCATATAGCCGAGCCAGAAAAATGCTGAAGGGACGCTACGGAAATCCTTACAGAGTTTATGAAGCATATCAAAAAAAGGCTTTTCGATTGGCCAGCCTGTACTACAGGAGAACAGCTACAGGAACTCAGTGACTTTCTTGTGATGACGCAAGAAACCATGAAGAGAGTTGGCTACTTAAAGGAGCTAAACAGCCTAACGTTCATCCGCCAGCTCGCTACAAGACTTCCATCATACTATTGTAACAAGTGGAGAGGAAGCGCAAAGAAGATTGAGGACGAGAAGAACGAGTACACATTTGACGACTTCGTCGAGTTCGTCCAGTCTGCTGCGTCGGACGCCACACATCCCGTGTTCTCCCTAGAATCCTTGACGGCTACGCGAAGGGAACTTGACAAAGACAAGGTGAAGAATACCTACCCCCCAAGGAGAAGTACCACGAGATACGAAAACAAGCGTCCACAAGGATCAACCTTTGCAACCTCCGCTTCTAGCAGTAACACCACGAGAGAAAGGGCGAGTAATGTGACCGAGTGCTCGTGCCTTCTCTGCGACAAGCCCCATGAACCCGAGCACTGCAAAATCTTCCTAGCAAAGACTCCGCACGAAAGAGTGGAGGTGTGTAAATCGAAGGGTGTCTGCTTCGCATGCTTAACAAAGGGTTATATGGTAAGGCGCTGCAGAAAGAAAGCTGAGTGTGCCATTTGCAAGAAGTCGCACGCAACACTTCTCCATTACGAAGTGCCAGCCAACACAAACAAAACCCAGTAGCAAACAGAAAAAGTGACAAACAACTGCGTAAGTGTATGCCATCTGAATTACTGTAGCATCACAAGCAGCTCAAAAAAAGTCCCCGTCTGGCTCCACCACGAAACCAACCCGGAATGCCAGGTTCAAGTTTACGCTGTTCTAGATGATCAAAGTGACACTTGTTTTGTTACCGACGATGTCTGTTCTGCATTACGCTTATCTGGCCCAGAAAATGTCCAGATATCAGATCCCAGCAAGACGCGAACAGATACCGAAACCAGAGACTTCAGAAAAGTGGAGGCACCTACAGCCAATAGAACTGTAGTTCGGACTCCTAATCGGCAATAACTGCGTCCGCGCCATCAATCCCTGGAAATGCGACAGACCCATACGCCATTCGTACTGTTCTCGGTACAGACCCAACACTACAGCCTGAGTTTCATCAAACAGCGGCAATGTCATACCCACCAACACAATCGACAAGAGGAAGACCAAGAACAAGAAATCAAAATAGATAAGTGACACTTGTATAAATATAGTAGCTATATATATATATTTCTAATAATCAACTTGATAATTCACTGATAATTTGCTTAAAGAACTGCCTTACTATGACCATGACATAATTTCAGCACATAGTCAATTTAATTCTAGTTCAGAAAGCAACTTACCAAATAAGAAATACTTGAACAAATTAACTAGCATATATGACTTAGATATATTCAACCTTAACACAAATGCTAATATAAATCCTGATAGCAATATTGAAAACAAAAGGCCTAGTCTGGGACCTTAACTCGCCTTAACTCGCACAAGCTCGCAGTAAATTACTCAATGTCATAATGCACAGGGAATTCCCTTAACCTCATCTCACAAAGCTGAAATATACACATATAAGTCATGTTCTTTTGGTGTCACTCCAAATTATGGGATTTTTCCTTAACTCGCCTTAACTCGCCTTAACTCGCAGCATTGAAATTTTGATTTTCCCTTAACTCGCCTTAACTCGCCTTAACTCGCCAAAACTCGCTGCGAGTTAAGGCGAGTTTAGGTCCCAGACTAGGCCTTACAAACAAGTCAAAACTAATTACTATTCTCCGCATAGTTTCTCTATTCTTAAAAATTTAATATCTGATACGAATATCTCTTTTCTTCATAGTAATATTAGAAGTCTTAGGCACAACATCGATAACTTTCAAAATCATTTACTAAATGAATTAGACTATAATTTTAGCATAATCGGTATAACTGAATCTAGAATAACTAGCAAAAAATTACTTGATTTTAATCCATCTATTCCGGGATATAGATTTGAATATGCTCCAACACCTCTGTCAGTAGGAGGAGTTGGAATGTATATTGATGATGCCCTGAAATACAAAGTTATTGAAACAACATCTAATGAGGCTTTCCAGTCGCTATGGATCGAAATTGAATTTAGCAAAAAATCAAATATTATATGTGGAGTTGTCTACCGCCAACATAATTCTCCAGACTCATTTTTAAAATATATTGAATCTACATTGGAAAAGTATAGTGCATCAAACAAACCGATCTATATCCTAGGGGATTTCAATATCAATCTTCTTAAATCCGAGTCATGCAGGTATGCACAAAATTTTCTTCTTGCATTACAAAGTTACGGATTTATGCCATCCATTGATAAACCAACAAGAGTTCATAATAAGTCAGCTACACTTATTGACAATATATTTTTCAATTTGATTGAGCAACCACTTGTTAGTGGCAATATTGTATCGGACATAAGTGATCATTTTACACAATTTTGTATTTTATCCTCGAGAAAGAAGGAATTTACATGCAATGGAAAACAAAAACTACGAGACTTTTCAAAATTCTCAGAGACTGCATTCATAGAGGATCTTCGCGATATCAATTTAGATAATCAGAATAACTGCGACGTACATCAGGATGTTAATCAATTATTCTCCTCTTTTTATAATAAAGTTAATAAGGCAATTAACAAACATGCACCCGTCAAAACGATTTCAAAACGTAAAAAGAAACAACTATCGAAGCCATGGATAACCAAGGGGTTGCGTAAATCAATTAAAATAAAAAACAAACTCTACCTTGGTGGAGATAGAAAAAAGTATAACATTTACCGTAATAAGATATCTAAGCTTACAAGATTAAGTAAAAATATTTATTATCATAACTACTTTGAATTTAATATTAGCAATATGAAAAAAACATGGCAAGGAATAAATAGTCTCATATCTAACAAAAAGAATAAAAAACTATCTATTAATGCTATCAAACAAAATAACAGAAGCACAACTAAAGATCCTAAAAAGATATCTGACACAATGAATAAACACTTTGCGACTGTGGGACACAAACTAGCATCTAGCCTGCCCAATTCCAAAGCACCATACTATGAATATCTGGACAATAATAGCCCTCTCAACTCATTTTTCTTTATTCCCGTTTCTACACTCGAGATAGAATTAGAAATTACTTCCCTCCTGACTAACAAAGCCTATGGCTTGTATTCATTTCCAGCTGCCATATTTAAATGTGCAAAATCGATTTTATCAAAGCCACTTGCAGATATAATGAACCTATCAATAAAGACTGCAATATATCCTTCTAAGTTAAAATATTCTAAGATTGTTCCCATCTATAAAGACGGAGATGAAGAAGACCCTGGAAATTATCGCCCAATTTCTCTACTCTCTAACATAAATCGTATTTTTGAGAAACTAGTTTACAACCGACTTAAAAATTACATAGAGTTAAATAATATCCTCCACCCTTCACAGTATGGATTTTGCGAAAAGCATTCAACACAACACGCATTACTAGATTTGATAAGTGAAATCCAAGTGAATATGGATAAAAAAATGTTCTCCTGCGGGATATTTATTGATCTTCAAAAAGCTTTTGATACAGTCAATCACAAAATATTACTATCTAAACTAGAACATTATGGAGTTCGAGGGATAACTAATAATTGGTTTGCCTCCTATTTATTTGAGAGAAAGCAAACAACCCAAATTAAATCAAGTATATCTGATAAAGAACTAACATTATACGGTGTACCACAAGGATCTGTCCTAGGACCTTTACTCTTTCTACTTTATTTAAATGACATCCAAAATTCCAGTGATAAATTCCGCTTCTTCCTATTTGCAGACGATACAAACTTACTATATTCAGATACAAACTTGCGATCTCTCGAAAGAACTGTAAATAAGGAACTAGCTAATATTTGCGACTGGCTGCTAGCTAACAAATTAACATTAAATATTAAGAAATCAAATTATATTATTTTTGCTCCATACCAAAAAAAGTGTGACTTTAATCCAATTATAAATGTACTTGATACCAATACCCGGAAACTGACACCTCTGGAGAAGAAAGACTACCTAGGTCTCGTAATTGATAGAAACTTATCTTGGAACTACTATATAAATTACATAACTTTGAAAATAAGTAAAACCATCGGCATTATCTCTAGATTGCGGCATTATGTTCCATATTCAACCCTACGCACTATTTATCAATCCTTAGTCCATCCATATATCTCTTATGGGCTATCTGTATGGGGCCAAACTACTAAATCAAACCTAAATAAAATCTTGATTCTTCAAAAACGCGCCCTAAGACTTATGCACTTTGCTACAAACCGTGAACACGCAATCCCTTTATTTGTGGCTTCTGATATCCTCCCACTAGATATGTTTTACTTCCATACTATCTCAGTGCTGACGCACGACGTGTATAAAAATATTGAATATTATTTATTTATTTATTTATTTATTTACTTACTTACTTACTTACTTACTTACTTACTTACTTACTTACTTACTTACTTACTTACTTACTTACTTACTTACTTACTTACTTACTTACTTACTTACTTACTTACTTACTTACCTACTTACCTACTTACCTACTTACTTACTTACTTACTTACTTACTTACTTACTTACTTACTTACTTACTTACTTACTTACTTACTTACTTACTTACTTACTTACTTACTTACTTACTTACTTACTTACTTACTTACTTACTTACTTACTTACTTACTTACTTACTTACTTACTTACTTACTTACTTACTTACTTACTTACTTACTTACTTACTTACTTACTTACTTACTTACTTACTTACTTACTTACTTACTTACTTACTTATTTATTTATTTATTTATTTATTTATTTATTTATTTTCTTTTCGGTTAACATTTAAAACATTACTATTTTTGTAATATATTGAAATAATAAGTATAATTGTAATATCAAAATGTAAATCTCTATTTAAAGTATCTGCACAGCCTGCCTCGACTAGTTATGCTACCTGCAGGCTGCGCACGTAAATCAAATGTACAACATTATATATTTATAAATAAATTGAAATTGAATTAAATTGAATTCTTGGCTGGGGCATAATAGGCGCAAGGATTGATGAGGATCGTAATGAAGATAGTGCTAGATGCCATTATGCGTCGGTACTGAGAATCGGTGGTGACAACGGAACCTCTTTCCTCATTGAGCAGCCCACAACGCAAAAGGAAGTGATGACGCCACTCGCGGCAAGAAGGATGTTCGAGCAAGAGTTTCCTGAGATACGACACTCTGATAAGTCACTATCACAAAGAGATGTAAGATTCATAAAGAAGATGACCGAAACGATCCACAAAACTAAAGACGGCCACTACGAGATGCCTCTACCACTCAAAGAAGATGATCTTAGTCTTCCCTGTAACAGCAGGCTTGCTGAGGTACGCCTAAACCAACTGAAGACCCGTTTTAACAATAACCCCAAATATAAACAAGATTACGTCACCTTCGTAGAAGACATGCTAGAGAAGGGCTACGCGGAGGAAGCAATAGATGACTGCGAGAGAGCGTGGTACATAATTAATTAATTAACCACGGTGTCTACCATGCGAAGAAACCTGACAAGATAAGAGTTGTGTTTGACTGTTCCGCTCAGTACGATGGCCACTCGCTGAATCAACACCTGCTCCAAGGCCTTGACTTGACGAAGACTCTGACAGGAGTACTGTGTCGGTTCCGTCAAGAGCCAATATGCTTTGCGTGTGATATTGAAGGGATGTTCTGCCAAGTTCGTGTGAACGAGGAACATCGCGATTTTCTACGATTTCTTTTCTGGGAAAAGGTAGATACGAGTTGCACTCCAAAAGAGTACCGCATGAAGGTCCACCTCTTCGGCGCGACTTCGTCTCCCGGATGTACCAACCTAGCACTGAAGAGAACGGCTGAGGACAACGCTTGTGGCCACGAGACCGCCGCTGATTTCTTAAAGACCAACTTCTACGTAGATGATGGATTGAAGTCTACCAGCACAGTCACCGAAGCCGTGTTTCTCATCAAGGATGCTCGGGAAATGTGCGCCAAGGGAGGTTTCAGACTCCATAAGTTTGTATCGAACAACAAAAGAGTCATAGAATCAGTGCCAGTCGACGATAGAGCAAAGGGTGTCAAGGAGCCCAACTTAGATCAAGATGTCTTGCCTGTGGAAAGAGTACTCGGAGTAGAATGGTGCGTGGAAAGCGACTCCTTCCAGTTTAGAATTACCCTGAAGGACAAGCCCCTAACCAGAAGAGGAATTCTGTCAACCATTCATGCTCCGAGGTAAGAAGATTCTTCAATCACTGTGCAAGGAAGGAGTGGGCTGGGATGATGACATACCAGAATCTCAACGACATGACTGGCAACAGTGGAGAGACGAACTACCCCTTCAAGAGAAGATAAGGATTCCACGATGCCACAAGCCGAATGGAGCTCGCAGCAGCCCTAGTGTCAGTGAAAGTCAGCGAGACGCTCTATCGGGAATTAACCTATCTAGTCGCCGAAGAAGTATTTTGGACAGACAGCCAAGTGGTCAAGGCCTACATCAACAATGAAGCGCGTCGCTTCCACACCTATGTAGCTTACCGAGTGTAGCAGATAAGAGACCAATGGAAGTACGTGGAGAGTCAGAGCAATCCCGCAGACGACGCCTCGCGTGGTCTGAGTTCAAAGAGTTTCTACGCAACTCAAGATGGTTGCATGGACCATATTTCCTATAGGAGCATCACAACACCTGATGAAAAAGAGGTTAAGAAGACGTTTACATTCTTCACCGCTGTGAAAGAATCCTTCATCCCCCTAGTACAAAGACTCAACTACTTCTCCGACTGGTTCCGAGCTAAGCGAGCCATAGCCAAGTGCTTAAGGTACTCTTGAGACTTCTGAGACAGAGAGAACAGAAGAAGTATGCTTCGACAAGTATCAAGCAACTAACTGCCATGTTCACAACTCCTACAGTTGCGGAACTCCAAGAAGCAGAGCTTATCATCTTGAAAGAGATCCAGAGTGATGCCTTCACTACCGAGATGAGAGAGCTGGCAGCCAGTGAGGATGATGCAGCCATGCAGAAAAGCAGAGCCAAGCAGCGTGAACTCAAGAAAAAGTCAGACCTGTACCGCCTCGATCCCTTCATCGACAAGCATGGAATCCTAAGAGTAGGAGGCAGAATTCGCTACGCAAGTATCGACTATGGGCTAAAGCACCCTGTCTTGATCCCGAAGGACGGTCATATACCCAACATCATCGCTAAAGGCTGCCACGAGGCCAAGCATCAAGGGAGAGGCCTGACCCTCGATGACGTTCTACTGGCTACTGGATCGTTGGCTGTACAACCATGGTATCGAAGCTGATCTACGACTGCGTTACTTGCAGAAGATTGAGGGCAGTGGCTCAAGACCAAAAGATGGCTAATCTACCAAGTGACAGATTAGAGCCGTTGCCCTCCTTCACGTACTGTGCCGTGGATTACTTTGGACCATGGATCGTGAAGGAAGGACGCAAGGAGTTGAAGAGGTATGGGTTGAGATGAAGTTCAACGTCCCATCCGCAAGCCACATTGGCGGCGTTTGGGAACGTCAAATCAGAACCGTGCAAAACGTGTTATCAGCCCTACTCTCGAGTTGTGGTAGTCAATTCAACGAAGAAGCTCTTCGCACTTTCATGTGCGAGGCCGAAGCCGTAGTCAACGGACGGCCCCTAACGGAAGATGGTCAAACCACGCCGATGGTTATCCTGCCACCTCCCGAAGACTTCCAAGAATCCGATCTTTACTCAAGGAAATGGTGGCGACGTATGCAGCATCTGACAAAGGAGTTCTGGATTCGCTGGAAGAAAGAATTCCTACTATCCCTCCAGGAACGCAAAAAGTGGACGCGCAAACGACGCAACATGGAAGAAGATGACGTCGTTCTGATCAAAGACGATGACAGCCCTCGCTACCAGTGGCACCTAGCCAGAGTAACAGAAGTCATCCACGACGACGACGGGCTTGTACGAAGCTGCTCGTTTTAACCCCAAACCTGACGCCACGCGGAAAAAGAAGAAGCAAGCTGTCGGTCCTCGAAAGACCTATTCACAAGTTAGTGCTCCTGCTCACTGCACAAGATCATGCAAGACCGGGAATCCCCGACGAGGAGCCAACCAAGTAGACAGCATAGTTAGTTACTTAACTGAGGACTCATTTTCATTCTATTTAATACAATTTTTTACGGTTCATACGTTGAAAGAACATTGATTTATACACTTAGTGATTTTATAAATTGTTTACAATTTAGGGAAGCCATGTAGTTGTTTCCATAGTAATAAATGTGATTAGTTATCGTTTTTGATTGACAAGGGATTAACTTAGCGTCCTAGTTTTAATTCAGTGTAGACGTTTGTGACTCGGGATGTACAAGTTATCTGTGACACGAGTATCAGGGATTATCTAGAATTGTCATTTTTTGACCCACCAACGTTGGTAAGTCTTTGATCTACAATGTAATTGATTTGTTTACAACGTGAGATTTGTTTATAATGTGATTCGCTTCACATAATGACACTTATTGTAAGAACTATCGATATAACTTAGGCTAATTAGAACTATTGTATTTAGTTGACCAGATCATTAACACAAACAGAATAGTGAAATAAACGATGATTTGCGTGCTAAACCATGGCAGTGAGATTTTAGAGAGACAATAAGGGCAATAAGCCGAATCCCGCCATACATGCTAAAACTGCTGGTTATTGCTGGTAGCCATCTGCTATTTTGAACCCTGAAATAACCCTGGCCACGACTACCCTCAGTGACTGGCTCATACTACCATATACTATGATCATTAAATCATTCCAAAACAACCCTGTAAAATCACCTAATAGACTGGCACTAATTTGTTTATCTACTTACTTGTGTCTTCTTTTCTTCTTCTGTTAAATCTTTACTAGCCTTTGAAGGTCGAACCCCTCGATTTTCTGTTTTAACCAACTAAAAGACACAGGCATTAACATTGAGCACATCGCCATATCTTTGTCATCACCATTAACATTCAGCATCATCATCACTTTCATCATTATTACGGTAACATTGAGCATCCTTATCAATATTGATCATCATCATATTCTTGTTGTCAGCACTATCAATCATTATCATTCAATACAAAAATGCAGAATACAATTATTGATGGATTCTGGTTGCTGGGGTCAAGGATGATTCCGGTTATTTTAAAATAATAGAACCTACAGCATAACAATACTTCAATTAAGGGCCACAACAATATTATAAATACTAGAGTAGTTTCACGCTTTCTATTTAAACAACACACTAGTATGCACGTGAATTCGTTATATTTCTTGTCAACGACCTCATTAGCATAAAAGAAAACATTTGCATACAAGAACCGGCTTATGTGAAACTACTCTACTACAATAGTGCCTATAGGGTATATATGTAGGGTATATATGTAGCTCATTGTAGCTCATTGCGCCTTTTAGTAACTGCGATATGCGAATTAGTACCTTGGCCTCAGAGAAGTCAACATCTGATGAATCTTCCTTATTGTTTTTAATTAACTTTATAATGCCATCATGCGTAATACTCATCTGAAAATAGAGAACAATAGTGAAATCAATAATTATGGGCTGATAGTTATTGATTAATAGCGGAGCTCCGCGCGGGCCGAAGGCCCGCGCAAGCGGAGCACCATACTTAAGAAAAAATGGTAACCCATCGAGTTAATTTTTCATCGACCGACACAGGTAGCCCACGCTGTCCGTACGTCCGTCCGTACGTCCGTGTAGATCGCGATTCTGATTGGCTGTTACATTTCGGCGGGAACGAATTAAAGTGACGCGCGCGCTAAATAGCACTAGATCAACAAAGCAAAGTTGTTCTTTTATCGAAAAAAGTCAAAAAAACAACAACAAAATAGTACTTGCTAAAAGCAGAGCTTTCATTAATACAAAATATGAACGGAGAAAGATGAAGTTCGAAGAACATAAAGAGAGTTTTGATCGAAGAAGAACATAAACTTGAAGGACACAAAAACGAAATTAAAGACATTATACTAAAGAAAAGCAAAAGACTGATTACAAAAGATCAAGGAAACGTATTTTCCTTCGCGGAAGAATAGTTCTGACAGCAATTTAAAAAACATTGATAAAGACGCGACCTTGTTTGTTATGAAAACTGTCTTCAAATCGCTTCCCGATCGGCACAGTTTATTGAAGGATTTTCAAGCTTGGCAGTTGAACTATGAACAATGTTTAATCCATCAAAATCTAAGTACATTACATCTATTGGTCAAAATATGATCAATGCCATTGAAGAAAGAAAACCTCAAGAAAATAATCACCGATAAAGTAAGTTCAAGATTATCATTTGTTTCAAGTTTTTGAGAGACAAAACTCAAACATTAGTTCAATCTTCAACTCGTTTCGTTGTAGTTTTCGTGCAAAAGTAGGGTCTGTTTTGCAGCCTAAATTAGTTCAATATTCAACTCGTTTTGTAATAGTTTTTGTGTAAAAGTAGGGACTGTTTTGCAATCAAAATATGATCAATGTCATTGAAGAGAAGAAAACCTCAGGAAAATAATCACCGATAAAGTAAGTTCAAGATTATTATTTGTTTCAAGTTTTTGAGAGAAAAAAAACTGCTTATAAGCATTTGATATACCGAGCGTGAAAAAAAAAAACACCTCAAAACTTGCAATAATTAAGCCTCAAAAAGGAAAAATCCGTTCTCTGTTTTATTATAGAAAGAAAAGAGAAAAGGTTTATCTCCATTTTATTTACTTTTTGAGATAAAAACCGTACATGAAACGATGTTTGTGCATGTGTAAATTGTGCTTTGGTCGATTGAAAGGTGTTTATTTAATATGTACTTTTTAAACCTCATAAACGGAAAACATCAAAGATAAATTGAAATACAAACACAATTTAAAATTGGTTGAATAACTTCTGTTTATTTAGCAATATTGACTATTTTATGCTTACTAAACGAGCTTTTTTTAGTAGTTTTTACTTCAAAGTCGAAAATGATGTTTTACACAAAGTTTTTCATAATAAAATACCTTGTTTTAAAATCCTTGTCTTTTCAAATCGATCCTGTGTTGGTAGAACTAATTCTTGAGGCTTTTAATTCCACTTGAAAATAACTTTTTGTTTTGTTTTGAAGATTTGCCATGACTACTTTTTAGTAAATCCAATACGATAAAAATGTTTTTTTTTTTTTTTACAAAGAAATGCTCTAAAATTTCCTTTTTTCCTTTTAATACATAGTTACCATTCTATTAAGGTCTAGTTCAAATAATGTTTTTGTCAATTTGAAGCTCGAAATGTTGATTTTTCTCAGCGTTTTGTCTTGCTTTTGAAGCAAAAAGGTGCCTTGGCATTGCTGAAACGCGCCAAAAATAGAACTTGTCAAGTTGATTTGAAAAGACTGAAAAAACGCATAAAATTAAAACGACAACAACTCCATGGCCATTACAGCATAGTTACATTTACTACAATTTTCTACTTACAGAAAAGTAATATCCATTGATAGTTTATCCATAAACTTGTTTTTAAAATCCTTTTTTTATGAAAAAACTTTGTGTCGATGCATGACAACTTTCCTCGCTATAAACGCTAGCTAGGCGCCGTGGATATTCTTGTACTTTTCATTTTGTAATTTCAGTCTTGAGGGGAATTGAAACCTGAGGAAGATCCTCAGATTTCAGTTTTTTTTGCCAGGTTTTTTGTTTCTTTAACTTTTCTTTCGGCGAAGATCGTCCTTTTACTATAAATATTTTGATCTGAAGTTTACGGAAATGTTCGGAAGTTACAAAATCCAACGCACGGGAGTATAGCTGGGCAAGCCAATTTTTACGCTCAGGAGAAGGGTAAGGTGTTTTGGTGTTACTTAAAATAGCTCGGATGTGAATTTACATGGCGCGCGGGTTTTCCCTCTCTTATTTATCCTCTCTTGATATATCCCAGAATGATATTTCTCGTTTTTTCTTAAGTAACTCTTGAACAGTAAGAAATAGTATTTCTTTCAAATACGAACAAATACGTCTACATCATCATGTACAGTTTTTATGACCCATGCACAAAAACTATTTACATGCTCATATTGATGTTGTAAGAAAAAAAAACTGAGAGCTCCGCTATTAGGTATTACCTAATTTGTATATTACACATCGTATTCCTATTTTTAAGGTCAATTCCTCCTACCTAAATATATCACAAAAATCCGGTAAACAATGCATATAGCTACTAGTCCTAAGCCAGTTCTTACCTGATCACAAAGTTCTTCAAAAATATAACCATTGGTATATTCTGGAAAAGGATCGTAGGTGAATTGTTTAGAACTGTGTATTTGTTTGTTGTCTGCAGCCATGTCACTTGCTGTTCCTTTCTCAATGAGGTTTCTTATAAACTCTCGTGCTTCTATAGTGTGGCGTATTATGCGTAAATTCCTGTCAGCCTTTGTTTTGCTTTTCTGGATCTGATTCAAAAGATGTTGTTCGTTGTCAGTGAGTGCCTTGACCAGCTTTTTGGTAAGTTCCTTGACTTGTTCTTGAGCTTTATCTCCATGGCTTTTGATGAGGAGAGCAATTTCTTCTTGTTGTTTCTTTTCCTTTTCGTCAGTACTCA
This sequence comes from Metridium senile, assembly GCA_949775045.1. Classification (NCBI taxonomy): domain Eukaryota; kingdom Metazoa; phylum Cnidaria; class Anthozoa; order Actiniaria; family Metridiidae; genus Metridium; species Metridium senile. The sequence goes on along the minus strand of OX459103.1, from coordinate 8,046,215 downwards.
TTTTATCGATTTCTTCAAGGTTTTTAGACAGCAAATCTTTTTCAATGGCGATGAACTCCTGCAGCGATATTGTCTTGTGGTTTTGATGGTCTTTCAAACAAATCAAACATATTAAAATATTGCAGTGTTGGCAGTGGAAATTCACTACTTGATTGTCGTGAGTTTTACAAGGATTTTCTCTTTTCAGCATTTTCTCGATGTCTTCCTTTTTCAAGTCAGACAACGAAACGACTTGATGATTTTTGGTGAATCTTAAATGACAAACAAGGCATTCTTCGCATAATGATTGATTACAGTCGAGGCAATGCGACAATGCTTGTGAATGACTCGCAGAAACTGAACAAATCTTTTGGTTTTCTACCAATGATAAGACTTGCAAGATTCTCGAGTGTACTGGACTAATCTTTAGGTCTTCGACGTCGTTTAGGTCTTGTAGCAGGGTTTGTGAAGTACACTGAGGACACTTGAAGATGTTAACTTCTTCAGTGAGATGAGCATGGCTCTTGATACAAGACTTACAAAATGTATGAAAACATTGTAACAACTTGGGTTCAAACAGCGTCTCGTTACACAACGAACATTGGACTTGGTGTTTGAGATTTTCTAGAAATGACTCCATTTTATGTTGGTTTTCCTGTAGGAAACAGCGATGGTTTGTCTTTATAGTGAAAGTGAAAGTGTCGGCGTCGAGTTTCTGGGACGTCACGGAAGATTGCACCTGTAAATGTCCACCTGTCATAACTCACGTTTGCGTGACCACAAGCAGCCCAAACAATCCACTTTTATATTAGAAAAGGATCCGTATTTTTATTGAAAGAACTTGAATAAAGGTAAATCTGGCGGCCGAGAAAATTCAAGATAAAGCTTATGCAAATCAGAACGGTTTTGTATAACGGATATCATCTCTTTTGTCAATTTCTCATGAATTATTAATGGTTTATAAGAATAGTTTACATACAACTTGGTTTTTGGCTCGAATTCGCAGCCACCAATCAACATTCGATGACGATTTAGACTCAATGTAGATTGAATATTTATCCAAATACGCATTTTAATTGTGATTTTCCCTAACAGATTATGCATTTTTTTTTATAAAATCATGGATCCGCCGCTTCAAACTTCTAAAAATAACTAGCCATCTTGTTTTTCTTATAAAAACAAAACATCAGGTCGTGTTGCAGAAAGGATGCACAGAACCAATGCAGTGTATGTAATCCAATGCATTTGCAATACAATGTAGATCATATCAGAGAAGATCAGATGGGAGCAGATCAGCTTAGATCTAGACTTTGAGCAGTCCCTATACTACTTTTCCCTCCGATAAACCTAAACAGCTAACGCGTTGCTATGTACTTTTCCACCCAATTCAAATCTTTTAGGGTGATAAGATTCTTTGTATTTCAGGCCCTGTCCACATGTAGCCGGGTATTTTTGAAAACGGATATTTGTTTATCCGTATTCAAAAATATCTGCGTCCACACGTAGCGTATTCGAATCGTATTTGCATTTACACCTATACGCTTCGAAAACGCTAGATGTCCATACAGAGCATGCGCACGCATGCGCTCTTTACAGTAGCACATCCGCGAAAATTCAAACACTTTGTGCCATCTTTGTTTACTAAACTCGCTTCACAATCCAACCGCTTTTTATAAAGTAAATATGTCTAAACAGGCCAGTAAATCAAAGAGAAAAGGGAAGGCTATATTCTACATATTATTATATTCTTTTAAACGGGTCAAAATCGCCGTGGTTTTGCTGGCCGTCGGTTTATGCTCTTTAACGGCGCTGTTTTAACTCCAGATCAGCGAAATTATCCTTAAAATCTTTTGTCACCTCCATGTATAATTAGCTTGAATGTTTAAATAGGCAACTTGCGATTGTATATATCGATATGTAGGCTATAAAGTTTGAAACAAGCCCAAGATGAAGTGAAACGTGAACGGCCTGACGTCATCGTATTCAAAAAGCTCTGTTTTCGCCGTCCACACGTATATGATAAACCTCCGGCTAAAAAAATCTACAGTCTAGAGATCGTATTCAAAAACCTCCGTTTTCGGTGAACGAAAAAAAAAAAGCAAAAAAAACGCTCTGTTTTCAAAAATACCCGGTTAAGTGTGGACGGGGCCTCAATGTCACATGGAAAATGTCTGGAACAAAAGTTTTTATTCCCAGAGGTTTTGAATTGGGTGGAAACGTACATAGCAACGCGTTAGCCGATTAGGTCTATTTCGAGAAAAAATAGCCTTTTTAAAAAGCGGGGATTGGGGCGAGAATGGGAGGGGAGAGGAAAAAAGATAATTTTCGTGGGAAATGTAAGGACTGTTCGTGGTCTAGCTTAGATCAAATGACAACAGTATATTTAGTTTATATGGGGTGCCATTACCGCCATTATTCAGCTACTGTTTTGATTCACTGGCGATATTATATGGAGCTTGCAATTTAATAAATGGTGCTACATTATTAAAATGGTGCTTTAAATATGGAGTCGAGTTGTTTTTATGCATATAATATCTCCAGTGAATCAAAACAGTAGCTGAATAATGGTGGTAATGGCACCCCATAAGTTTAACCTTGGAATCTTTAATTTTAATAGAATGCCCAGTATTTTACACATATCATTTATTTTCACAAAGGGCATTATCTGTCCTATTGAGCTAACAATACAGACGTCTTCTATATTCTATGAATGCTATCGTCTGCACGCCTGTCCACTGCACGATGGACAGGCCGTTGCCAAAAATATCATCAACCTTTTCACCATTTATACATCCACTCGTGTTCACTTTCAAGGGAATGTCTGTTTAAAAAAAGAGAAAATGCATTTCTTGTTCTTCCTAGTACAGTTGTCCACGTCTTATCAGCTTGTGGACCAACAGTGGGTCTTGGACAATCCTGTCATGGAAATGAACAAGAAGAAATAAGTAACCAAATGAGAGTACAACAATGAAGGTGCAACATTTTATGAATTGTTAGTATAGTATATCCTTGAAACATCATCAGTGAAACAGAATTGCACAAAGTTGTCAATAGTCAATTATTATGTCATTTTAGTGAAAGCAATTTAGTCTAATCAATGAACCGCAAACGGATGAGTAATCTGGTCTTTATTGGCCTGCGTAGCAAGCGTTTCTTTTGAGGGGAACGGGAAAAAGTGTTTTGGGATAGCTGTGTTGCTGACATGGCTGCGCGAGACCTGCGACGAGTGAAAAAACCGTATAGGTGGGTGTGTGTGCGTGTGTGTGTGTTGAGGGGGGGGGGGGGGGGGGGAGGGGAGGGGTTTAGGGGTCTTTAGTTGTTATTTTTTGCTGTATAGCACATCAGCCATCCCCTTCAGCCTAAATATATGCCAATAAATACATGTTTTAAAAACATACTTCAAGGGTCTGTATTTGTTTCACGTCTTGGTACCCAGTTATTGCCACGTAGGTCGATAACATCTTGCAACACGAACCGACATCTTGATGATGTCTTTTTTATGTCAATGATTTTGTGCATTTGTTCAAAGTACTGGTCCATTCTTGGCTGTTGAAAAGAAATACCATCAATAAGTAAAAAAAGAGCATATTTTGTACTACAATAACATAAATGAATAGTTTTCTGATGATGAGGACTGACATTCAATTGGTTTGAATCAAGGTATATAATAAGGGGCAACCCTAAAACGCGGAACGACGGAATGGCGGAATATTCTAAAACACGGAACAGCGGAATATTCTAAAACATGGAACGGCGGAATATTCTAAAACGCGGAACGGCGGAATATTCTAAAACGCGGAACGACGGAATATTCTAAAACGCGGAACGGCGGAATATTCTAAAACGCGGAATTTAAAAAATAGAAAAAAATAAAATAAAAATAAATAAAATGTAAAAGAATAAGAAAATAAAAAATAAAGAATAAAAAAATTGAAAAAAGAATAAATAAAAATAACATTAAATAAAAAGAATAATACTAATGACAATGACAATAAGAATGTATATCTCAGGAGAAATATTCAAAGTGTTCAATGTACAATCTATTATATTCTATGTCTCAGAATAGATTAAATTGTGAATTTGATTGTGTATCCATTATTTACGATGGTGTACATGTGTGTGTATGATCAGGGGTAGACTACTGGCAGTTTGTGGTCCTGATGCTCACTATATAAACAATATAAATAATAAAGGGGGACATGTAAATTTTTTTTTCTGTCGAGTTTTTGGACGACTTTTTGGTCAAGTTTTTGGTCGACCTTTTTTTCTGTCGAGTTTTTGGTCAAGTTTTTGGTCGACTTTTTTACCTGTCGAGTTTTTGGTGGAGTTTTTGGTGGAGTTTTTGGACGAGTTTTTGGTCGAGTTTTTGGTGGAGTTTTTGGACGACTTTTTGGTCGACTTTTTGGTCGACTTTTTGGTCGACTTTTTTACCTGTCGAGTTTTTGAACGAGATTTTGGACGAGTTTTTGGTCAAGTTTTTGGTCGAGTTTTTGATGATATATATAGTGATTAGTTATAATGAACTTGTAAATCAAATGATATATATAGTCTACATTTTATTATATAATTAACATCGATTTGTGATGTTACTGTTAGTTATTTAATGAGCAAATCAAATGATATAAATAGTCTATATACATTTCATTATGATGTAATGCAAGATTGTCCGTAACTCCACTATAAAGACGCAGTCATGGCATTTAAATGCCTTAACAATCTTGCTCCTGACTACCTCAACAATAAGCTGTGCAAGCGATCGGAGATCTATAACCGCCGCACAAGAAATTGCGATCTGTTGGAAACTCCTTTGAATAGAACAACTACTGGCCAAAGGACATTCAAATTTAGGGCCACCAAAATAATGAGCGATAAAGAATTGAAAGAATTAAACTTAAAACAATTTAAAGTACATTATAAATCCGAACTTGTAGATAGATCGTAAATAGTATTTTAACACCCATTTTATATTTATATATTTTTATTTTTTCAAATTGTAAATTGATTCTGAAAAGCCCTACAGGGAGATTACAATAAAGTATATGTATGTATATGTATGTAGATCAATGAGCAGCTGAGGGCTTTAAGCTTTCTTATTGTAAGAAACTATTAACATCTACTCTCCCCCTCCCTCAATTCTACACAGTCATTTACACCCTATTACAATATAATTAATAATTCATACAACTTCACACGGTTTATGTGTGCCGGCACATGTTATTATTCAAGATTATAAGTATTATTTGAACTGCAGATAAAAAGACCTAGATCAGATTATCAGAACTAAACAAAATATTTTGGCTTAAATCTTCTCAATATTATCTATTAAAGCCAAATACAATATTTTTGCATCTTCAGAAGAGTTTGGCATTTGTAAATTTTGCTCACTTGCTCATGATAACGTTTGCCAGTTCAGAAAATTCAGCGATGTAGTTTTGTTTTGCCTCTCCGATCTTGCTCGATAACACTCAATATATATCTTTCCGAGGTTTGAGAAACTGCCTTTCTTGTTAGGCTTTTTGAAGCAAGTACTCTTTTAATGTTTCTTAAACAATTTTTGAGAGTATCCAAGGTTAAAGTATTGTTCCGATTAGCTTGTCACGCTCCCTCTGGTCCGCCATGCTGGTTATATAGAGTATGTGCAATTCAAAACACAAACTCGACCAAAAACTCGACCAAAAACTCGTCCAAAAACTCGACCAAAAACTCGATCAAAAACTCGACCAAAAACTCGTCCAAAAACTCGACCAAAAACTCGACAGAAAACTCAACCAAAAACTCGACAGAAAAAAAATTATGCATGTCCCCTAGAGGGCTCCGTACTCACGAGTGAGCGCAGCGAAAATTTGTATCTCCAAGCAACCATGTAATGTTCTGTTTATTATATAGATATCGATGAAATGTCAAGAGAAATAAAACTTCATTGGCTCGTTATTAAAAACATTTATGCAAAACGAATTGCATCTGAAAACGATATCTTCACATGTGAATTAAAGATATGACATCTTTCACATGTGAAAGATACGAAGTTTTAGACACTAGAGAAATCCTGGTATTTCATCGATATCTGTATAATAATAATGGATACATAATCAAATTCACAGTTATCGAAAAAAAAATATTTCTTACTGTCATTCTTATTCTTATTACTCTTTTTATTCAATATTCTTTTTATTTATTCCTCTATTTATTCTTTATTTTTTATGTGTGAAAAATAGCTTTGACACTAAAACACTTCTGGTCATAATTAAATCACTGGTTTTCAGCAAGTTATATTACTGCTCCTCTGTATGGACCAATACTTCTGCCAAGAACCTGAAGAAACTCCAACAAGTACAAAACTTTGCTTGCAAGATTGTTACAAACACAAAGAAATATGACCATGTTAGTCCTTTATTACAACAACTCCAATGGCTACCCGTGAAACAACAACTCCACTATAAAGACGCAGTCATGGCATTTAAGAGTGACTGTCAGGAAGAACCAGACATATCGTGGCAAAAGCCGATTCATCGATTTTGTTCATATTTTGCAGTTCGATACCCTATCATGTTGTAAGAACTCCTGTGAACTTAGTTTAAAAAAATTTGTTTTCGTTTGGGAGAAATTTGAATTATTATGCGAGAAGGCAAATATGCTAATTCGACGACTCTGAAATAGAGACCACTCGGCGATCTCGTGCACAAAATAAAAATAATATTTAACCTTAAAAACCTAATAATCTTTAAATATGCTATCTCTATATGCCTCATAGCGTATTTCAGACTTGTAGCTTTAACGATGAATTTTTGGCAGAATTTTGTTCAGGACACAGTTTTCATGAGCTAAAAAATACCCTCAAAACAGCCGCGAATTAAACTATGTTCGATATAACGGAATAGTTTGATATTCACTGTGTGTGAAGTTAAGATAATTTCTTAAAACACTGCCGAAAAAAATTGCTAGGTTTTTATGTTTTGAAGTTGTTACAGTCGATCTAAGTTGCCTAAATTGGCTGTTTTTTACGATCATTTTTGCATAATTAGCAACGATAATGAGCGTCAAAACAATAATACTATTTGCAACAATCTTGTATTAACCGTATTTAACATCAGCAATGAGTCAATTGGTATTTCTTATTGTAGTTAGAGCAATATTTATTCCAACTCGATATAAATCATGCATGTATTTTCGGGGTTTTGATCCGGATCGTTTTGTTTATACAAAGCCAATTATATCCTCGTGCGAGTGTTACTAAAAATAGATATGGCAAGACTTTTAGATACTGCCCTTTGAAATACTAAAATGAATCTGATAGAAGTCATAAAAAAATATTATATAATGCATGAGACTCACAACACAATTCCTTCAATATAGCAAATTGATATAATAGTAGAATAGAATAGTAGTAGTGTTTTTGGATAGAAGATAGATATACCGGTAGTTGTTCTTTGAGAGCAGATTTTCTATTATCCCATTTTTAAAGTCTACAAAATGAAATTTACAAGATAATGACCGATCTTATTTCTGATAAAAACTCCAGTATAAATGTTTTATTTTATATCTTTTGTAAGAAACGAAACACAGGTTTGAGTAGTACGTTATTTTAGCAATAATGCGATGCTTATATAAACAAATAATGCAGTTTCTAATTGCAATATTTGGCAGACTTGCTACAAGTCGACTATACACTCTTTATTTTGACGAGTCGCTAAACGACTAGATAAACGAGAGATAAACGAGATAAACGAGAGAAACCAATACGAAAAAAACCGGACTTTGAGAAAGTCTAAAGAGCAATGCTCAAAATTAATGTATTTTCTTTTATTTAGAAGACACAGATTTATTAAAATAACCGATAAGTAACGTACCCTGCCATTTCCACCTCTTTATATGTAGATTTATGCCGAACCTTTATTCATCGGCCAACATCTATTGAGCGGCCACTTTGAAAAGTCTCTAGGGTGACCGTTTATTAGAGGTACAACTCAATTTCTTGAATATTGTACAAATTTCAACAAAAATAATATTAAATTGGACGTCAACGGCGGAAAACACAACACTAATGAAAGGGTCTATAGGAGATTTACTGTTCTTTTGATTTATGATCACAAAAATCATTTGTATAAATTTGAACAAACATTTTTCTAATTATTAGAGCTGCTTTTATACATACATGAATGCTTTGTAGATGTAAGCACTTTATAATCATGGCAGCTATAGCAAATGTGTAGAATACGAAATCAAAATATTACATTACCTTTATTAGAATGATGCCAAGCACCTTGTACACGTGAGAATGATAATTATCTTACCAGTTGTCACGCAATGCTCCTTGCGTATAAACAAAACGATCCGGATCAAAACCCCGAAAATACATGCATGATTTATATCGAGTTGGAATAAATATTGCTCTAACTACAATAAGGAATACCAATTGACTCATTGCTGATGTTAAATACGGTTAATACAAGATTGTTGCAAATAGTATTATTGTTTTGACGCTCATTATCGTTGCTAATTATGCAAAAATGATCGTAAAAAAACAGCCAATTTAGGCAACTTAGATCGACTGTAACAACTTCAAAACATAAAAACCTAGCAATTTTTTTCGGCAGTGTTTTAAGAAATTATCTTAACTTCACACACAGTGAATATCAAACTATTCCGTTATATCGAACATAGTTTAATTCGCGGCTGTTTTGAGGGTATTTTTTAGCTCATGAAAACTGTGTCCTGAACAAAATTCTGCCAAAAATTCATCGTTAAAGCTACAAGTCTGAAATACGCTATGAGGCATATAGAGATAGCATATTTAAAGATTATTAGGTTTTTAAGGTTAAATATTATTTGTATTTTGTGAACGAGATCGCCGAGTGGTCTCTATTTCAGAGTCGTCGAATTAGCATATTTGCCTTCTCGCATAATAATTCAAATTTCTCCCAAACGAAAACAAATTTTTAAAAACTAAGTGCACAGGAGTGCTTATAACATGATAGGGTATCGAACTACAAAATATGAACAAAATCGATGAATCGACTTTTGCCACGGTATTTCGAATTTGTCTGGTTCTTCCTGACAGTCACTCTTAAATGCCTCAACAATCTTGCTCCTGACTACCTCAACAATAAACTGTGCAAGCGATCGGAGATCCATAACCGCCGCACAAGAAATTGCGATCTGTTGGAAACTCCTTTGTATAGAACAACTACTGGCCAAAGGACATTCAAATTTAGGGCCACCAAAATAATGAACACAATCGATAAAGAATTGAAAGAATTAAACTTAAAACAATTTAAAGTACATTATAAATCCAAACTTGTAGATAGATCGTAAATAGTATCTTAACACCTATTTTATATTTATATATTTTTATTTTTTCAAATTGTAAATTGATTCCGAAAAGCCCTACGGGGAGATTTCAATAAAGTATATGTATGTATATGTTTATATTTTCTTCGCTCTTTTTTTTTATTTTTTAAAATTCTGCGTTTTAGAATATTCCGGCGGAATATTCTAAAACGTGGAACGACGTTCATCACACACGAAGTACGCTATACAATAAGAATAAGAATAATACTTATAATACTAATACTATCACTACTACTACTACTAATAATAATATTAAATTTCACTCTCTAACATTCCCTCCTATAGTTTTCCATTTCAACTTATTAAAAAAACTTAGAATATAAAAACTAAGAGAAGTATGTTCTAAGCAGGTCATAGGGATTTGAGACTCTCTGGCCATATTGTAAATTTTGAACTATACAATAGCGAATTAGGAATTAAATTTTCGGCAAAGTATTCAGAACAATATGAATGATGTCGATGTGGTTTTCATCTGATATATCTTTTAGTTGATACTATAATCATACCAGTACATAAGACAACAATATATAGGAACAATCAGGTAAGAAAACCATTTGAATGCCACTTGAGCATGCTGTATAAACACCTAGTGTGGGATGAACTTAGACTTACTGACAACTTTTGAAATATTTCTCATGATGTATCGTTTCTTTTCGACTATATTTGTTTGTTACAAAATTTTCAACCATTTTAGGGTGTATTTTTCTACGTCTGAGACATAGAATACATTGTACATCGAACACTTTGAATATTTCTCCTGATGTATCGTTTCTTATATCTTTTCTTATTGTCATTCTTATTAGTATTATTCTTTTTATTTATTCTTTTTTCATTCTTTTTTTCATTCTTTATTTTTTTATTGTCTTATTTTTTTGTTTATCTTTTTCTATTTTTTTTGTTTATTTTTTCTATTTTTTAAATTCCGCGTTTTAGAATATTCCGCCGTTCCGCGTTTTAGAATATTCCGCCATTCCGTCGTTCCGCCGTTCCGCGTTTTAGGGTTCCCCTATAATAAGATTTTGAATTGAGATACAGTGCAGTACCTCTATTAATCGGTCACCCATTAGTCGGTCAACCTCTATTAGGCGGCCACAATAAAATTTTAGTCTAAAATCTATTCCTATACCTATTCTACACCCCTATTCAACTAACACTTAGGAAAGTCCCGAGAGTAATCGCTTAATAGACCCTTTTAATAAGTCCCGAAGTGTTGTGGTTTCCGTGCTTGATGTCAAATTTATTCTTTTGAAATTTGTATGATATGAAAGGAATTGAAAAGAATAAATTTGACGTCAAGCGCTAAAAACACAACACTTCGGGACTTATTAAAAGGGTCTATAGAGGTACCACTATAGTCTGGGTGTGTGTGGTCTTGTGAAAGACTACTGTTGTAGGTGACTGACATTTGTATGGTTTGAATCCAGGCTTAAGATATGGTATTGAATTGTGATAGTCTGGGTGTGTGTGGTCTTGTGAAAGACTGAAAATGATGGTAATTTGAATGGTATGACTCGAGATGTAGGTGGATGTAAATTCATGTAAAGATTGTGACAATAATAATAATAATACACTGCAATAGTAATTCAATAGTACCTTTGCCTTAGGGTGGTCCAGATCTTTACCAACAGTAGACAATAGCTTACATAAACATTCATATGATTCCTCGTCATTGCTTTTGATTAGCTTAATGATGCAGTCATGCATAATGCTTTCTGTTAACATCTAAAAATAGAAAACAAATTGAATCATAAGCTGGTTGAATGGACCAGTTTCATGTTCTATCTTGTGTATAGCCTATTCCATAAAATTTAATATGTGATCAGACTATTAACCCAATTTCAAACATGTGCCTTAACAAACCTTTAATTTAAAAAGTTCTCCTATAAATCTAATATTTCCCAGTGTTCGTCTTCTGCTCATCAGCTCTTCTAGATCAAGCGCAGTCTTCTTTAATTTTACTTCTTCATCCTGGACAAACAAAGAAATAAATGAATGAGCAAATATGTTCTAAATAATAGTTTGTATTGCCCTATTTTAACTATTAGGTCCCAAGAATCGTAAAGATTTAATTATTAGCTTAACGTTTTCTCCTTTGAGATTTTTAGAATAACATTAACAGGCAGTTCATACTTTTATCTATCTCATAAACAAAATTTTACTTTGATTTTATTTATTTTGCTGTAATTTGTAAGCCAAAATTTTTAAAATAAGATGACACTCTGGGTAAACAATAGATACATTGTAATGTTCATTGTTTCCCTGGAGCCTCTTTTTGATTTATTTGTGTATGATCATTCAACCAAAATATTGAAAGTCGGCTATTGTTTTAGCATCTACCAACTTGTAGGTGACTGAGTCACCCTTTTTTTCTTCCAAAGCCAATGCTTTTTTCAACCATGGGCTATATCACCAATAGACCACAGTAGCGTATCCAATGAAATTGCAGGATTTATGATATATCTCTGACTTACAGATAATCCTTGTTTCAGTAGGTCATCCATTTTTTTCTGTATACTTTGTTCGTCATCTTTTTCTTTTTCAAATTCTTTTTGACACTTGTTCAGTAGGATTTTGCGAAATGTCAGTATTTGATCCTTGCCATCCTGTGTAACTTTGACATTTTTCTAGAAAATATTAAATCGATTAACTTAATATCTGTTTCTTATGGCATGCATTACTAGAGTTTTTAATAATTATTCCATATAAACTGTGATATTTCAAATGCCACCAACCAATTGTTGTTTTACCTTTGTCAATCAAAACTCTGAATGTTGCCTAACACATACCTCTGTAAACTTAGTAAACAAAGTATAATTGCAAGCTTCTGATCAGTGACCTAGAATTCCTGGAATATGTTCAGTTTTTTTTGTTCAGTTGTTTAACAAACTATTCGGAGTATTGAAAACACCATTTTGGTGGCTGACATTAAAAAAGATTTCTTCTCATAGATTAATTACAGTTACAGAATCATATATTGAAAGTATAAATTGATATACTTACAGGCAATAGGCATCTGCACATATTGGCATAGCATTCACTTTTAGCTGGCTCTCTAATAGCCTGAAAAGAAAAACATTCATGTTGTTACTTATAATGATAGGTGACAAATTAAATGAGTAGACAAAGATGACAGGATGGTATTCATGATTAATATTAAAATTTCATGCACAAATCGATCACTTGGAGTGCTGTTATTTGTCAATAACACGTACACACTCAGCGAATTCAATTTTTATATTAAAAGAGATAGAGACTTTTCGTACGTTCTTTATCAGCAAATAATGGAGTCACTTGCTGACTGTTAATTCAATGAAAAGTATTTAAAATTTCTCGTTCATTGAACAGTCAGTGTGTGCCAGTATTTGTCGATAAAGAACTCTAACCCCTAAAGCCTGGTTTCCATATAATCGCTACGATCGCCAGGATGATGATGTGATGGCGCTTTGGTTTTGTGAAATAATAAAAATATCACTGCTGACTAATGGTTGAAGCTTAAATTTGACGAAATAAACCTAAACATAAAAAATCAGTGTCAATTTTGTTTAATCACAAAGAACTCTGAGCTATATGCTGATGGCCAAACATGATTTTCAGCGATCGCAGCGATCGTAGCGATCATATGGAAACCAGGCTTAAGTATTGCATGATCATTAAGTTAAAAATAAAAAAAACAGTGAGAATGATATTAAATGACTTTTATAACTATCAGAAAATGCTAAATGATGACTGTTTCCTATTACTATACCTTTTCAAAAGTAATATCAGTAATTTCTTCTAGCAGCTGTGGAGTATCAATTTCAAGATCAAGAACTTGTTGAATTGATGTTTGGAACTTCTGTCGGGTTAGCTTGTTGAGAATACCACAGAATTTACGAATAGTTTCCTAAAAATGAAAGAGGAAACCATTAATACAAAAATTTAGAATAAAATAAATGGTGGATTTTAATCTGCTTGGGATGATTCTAGTTGATTCATAAAGTTTCCATGTTGGAGGTCAGGGTAAGGTTTGTGCAAATATTATACCAGACCAACAATCAAGGTCTTAAGGCCAGTAAACACTAGGGTGAGTGTTCGATTAAATTCAACGTATAGTACAGATCAAATGTATCATAACATTTTCCACGCAACTTTCTTCGCTCTATCTCGTGTAACTTTCTTCCAATGAATTCACTCATTTTGATTTTATAGCGTGCAAATCTGCTCTGTGTCAGATAAAGGAATACAGTTTACCAATAACAAAAGAAAAGTAGTGTACACAAGTTACTCTCAATTAGGTACGCGAATATGCACGCTCCGCTACCAGCAGTTTTCGGAACAATTAAGAAAGTAAGTGTAATACACGCTAAAAAAACGTGTGTAGTTGCTACAATACCATTCGAGCTGTACTGTATTACGGAACAGTTTGTAATAACTCGGCACGTTACGTTCGATTACGTTCGAATACGTTCGATTACGTTCGATTATGTCTGATTAAGTTCGATTAGCCTAAAAAAATTGTGAGTGTTCGATTTTGTCTGATCACCGAAACGATTAGTGTTCGATTACGTTCGATTAATTAATTAGTTAATTAATCGATTGTAAATAGATTCATATTGCATGATTGATAGCATATTCCAGCATAACTATACGTCCTACACGTTATTGATTCGACTTGAACTTATGATTGTTTATTACATGATTACATCGGTTTTCATTGTTATTTGTAGGGCTTTATATCGCGTATTACCCCCATTTGAGGGCAATATCTATATATTGCCCTTGAATACTAATTTGAGGGCAATATCTATATATTGCCCTTGAATACCAATGACCTAATCCCTATATTATCCTTGTCATTTCCGTTCTTTTTCAACTTTATATGTAACGTTAAGGAGGCTTCCTACAGTTTTTCTGGTGCTTGACCAGTCAACTTTTAACGGCTGTAGATCTGATATGCAAACACCCACAGCTTTCACACTTTGCCCACTTGTTACATAAAGATTGAAGTTTGTGAGGGTGTGTCTGCTGTTTACATCGGCGTTACCATAGCGACGAAACAATGACATTGCAGTTTTTAATTGATTAATTAATAGTTCTTTCATATTTTACTGAAATCGGTAAGATAAAAGTAAATCTGTCCGAGAAAATTCAAAATACAACGTTGGACTTTCATAAATGCTACACAATATAATTTGCGTCGGATCTGTATGCAAAATACAACTGAAGCTAGATGTCAAATAAACCGAAGCAAACTGAAAATTTGTTAAAATCTGTAAAATAATAAAACAAAAAGAAAATACACATGCGAGACTCAATACATTATCTGCCTACCTGTTCTGGTACAAACTGTTGCATCATTCCATATGGTTGGCCCCCACCTTGCATCTGCATCATTTGTTGTCCACTGGTTGTCCACTGTTGTGAATGGTGTAGCACCCTTATTGGTCTTGTAATGTAGGATGTGCTTTGTATACGAGGCTGGCCCTGCTGTGGGACCATTCCTGGGTACAAATTCATTTGCTGAGGATTCATTTGCTGAAAAATCAACACTTGACGATTATAATCATTTTAATAATAATAATAATGGTTATATTATGAGAGTTAATTGTATGTTCATTTGTGTTGTATAATAATTTAATATATAATAATTTTAATGTTTCTATAGCGCAAAAATTCATTATAAAGTATATGATCTAATGCGCTTTATAAAATTTACAATTTACAACATGAAAAATCCTAACTAAGCTAAACTATACTACAATATTTATAAGATATTCAAGCTCTACTTTACATTTTAAATATTTACATTGATTGAATAAAAATTAGTTTAAATATATAATAGGACAAAATAGAAATAGTTGTCAAACAAAACAAAAAGTTCCAGAAAAAGCAGAATAATAAATAATAAAACTAAATCTAAAAATATGCTTTCTTAAACAAATGAGTCTTTAATAGCTTCTTGAATGTTGTAATGCTGTTTGCAGACCTTACACTAAGAGGGAGTTCATTCCATAATATTGGAGCTGCGACCTTGAAGGCCCGGTCTCCCGTTGTCTTGCCTGATTTGATTTCAGGTCTAGCTAAAAGGTTGTTACTTATGGATCTAAGGTTATACCGAGAATGTTTAAAATATATCAGATTATTTAAATATGTAGGTGCGGTACCATGCATAGCCTTAAAAATAAATAAAATAACTTTGTAAATAATTCTAAATTTCACAGGAAGCCAATGTAATTCTATCATTACTGGAGTAATGTGAGAAAAGCGTGGCGTATTTGTGATAAGTCTTGCTGCTGCATTTTGTGCGCGCTGAAGTGTGTTTATGTGAATTGCTGGTAGACCATACAAAAGCGAATTACAATAGTCTAATCGACTAATTCAGGAGCATGTACTAGCGTCTTAGCAGCATCAACGGATAGGAACTTACGTATGCGTCTAATATTAAATATTGAATAAAAAGCAGACTGACATGTCTTATTTATGTGGTATTTAAATTGAAAGTTACTATCGAACCAGACGCCAAGATTTCTAGCCTCACTAACAGGTGACACATCAGTTTCAGCAACTAACAGACTATCAGTTCTTACTTTAGTGAGTTGCTGACGAGTTCCGATTAGCAAAAATTCAGTCTTATCCTCGTTGATCTTGAGCTTGTCCACGACCATCCACGCTCTCACAGCCCTGATACATTGCTCCATAGCACACCTGGCATCTGTCTCATCAGTCGCGCTGTGCGGTTTAAACGAGAGGTACAATTGGGTGTCGTCAGCATATGCATGGACTTGGGGCAGATGAGTCTTTATTACCTCAAAGAGCTTACTCGAATCCTTGTTTTGAGAATCCTTATGTTTTTAAAAATGGTTTGAGCCCAGACATAAGCAATAATGTTGTGATAGCGTTATAGTGCATGTAGTTTTGAGAAAGACCTCTAGCTGTTAGTGTTATGTTTGGGGAAAAAATCAAAAGTCAAGAGTTACAATTAAGTTGTGATCAAAGAATGTAATTATATATTGTACTCAGTATTACATTGTAATTATGACAATTATTATGATGATGATGTGGCCATGAATAACATCTAAGTGTGCAGTTTTGAGAAAGCTAGCCTGTCATTCTTTGAATGGTGGTGAATAGGTGATGTACAAGAACACAATTTTATGGAACAAAGTGTGATGGGAAACTGAGTCCGTCCATTTCTTCTTTTCCTTGATTTTGTATCTAATATACAAATTAATACAACCTTCTTCATGGCTATGATTTCTTTTGTCCATTATTAATGAGTTTTATAATTAATAATAACAAATTATTATGACATTATGTTTGAATAATATAAGCAATCAGTGGTATGGGGGGTGATCAGAAGACTCCCTTTGTCCAAGTGGTAGGAATGATTGGTGCTCCTTTTAGGGTTGAAAATATTCCCTGTGCGTACCTTTTAGGGTTCTTGCTTTGGCAGGTTTTGGAACTACTCTTAATTTATGTGTACCTTTTAGGGATCATTTGGGAAATCGACTGCCGATCACCCCTACCACTTGGACAAAGGGAGTGCCCCCCGGACAGTAGTATACCTTAGGATGGTCCAGATCTTTACCGGTGGTAGACAATAGCTTATATAAACATTCATATGATTCTTCCTCATTTTGTTTAATCAACTTTATGATAAAATCATGCATATTGCTCATCTGAAAATAGAGAATAATATTGAAATCTAGTTTTTAGTTTTATAATTACACAGCCAATTCCTTCCTCCTTGGGTTAAATCTCCAAAAAAAACATTGGGCAAGCTTTTAGTTTTCCATCTTTAAATTAAAAAAACATTGGAACGGAAAAAAATATTAAGCAAATTTAGAATTAGCCCACCCCCATTTGTAAATATACTACACCTATTTCAATAGTCATAGTCGCAGGCGAAGGTACAGTCTACACTCTGAAGCCTGCAAAGAATGTCAGTAGCATGAACATAAATTGTTGGTTTATTACTCGTTTTTTCAATAAATATTCGTTTCATCATCTACTATAACTGCAACTGCTAGTTGCTGGTCATATAACAAAAACACGCACAAGCAAAAACATGCTATGAATAATAATAATAATAATTTAATGTGTTTATATGGCGCATTTCTAGTCTCAATGCGCCTTACATGTATAAATTAAATAAAAGTGATTAATTATACAAAATATTGTGAAAAGAGGAAGGACTTGAGTTTACACTTAAATGAAGATAATGATTTAGCGTTTTTAATGTTTAAGGTTATGAGATCGGATAACATCCTGAAGTGGGGCCATATAGAGTGTGAACAATAAAGGACCAAGTATGGAGCCCTGTGGGACGCCATGGGGAATGGTATGTGGTTGGGATGTAATATCTCCAAGAGTAACACATTGAGTACGATCAGATAGGTAAGATGTAAGCCAGTCGATTATTGAAGCTTTGAAATTAAAGTAGGTATTCAGTCTAGAAAGGAGAATGAAGTGATCGAAGGTGTCGAAGGCTGCAGAAATGTCTAAGAGGACCAAAATTACTTCACCATTATTGTCAAGAGTTCTGAGAATGTCATTCGTTACTTTAATGAGTGCAGTTTCTGTGGAGTGATATTTCCGATATGCTGACTGTAATGATGGATATAGGTTATTCGTGTTTAAGTAGTCATGGACTTGAGCAGAGGCAGACTTTTGAATGACTTTAGATATAAACTGTATGTTGGCTAATGGTCTGTAGCTAGTGAGGCTGTCATGGTTAAGATCTTGCTTTTTGAGTTTAGGGCAAATTTGAGACATCTTCAGTGCAGTTGGAAACATACTCGTTGAGAATGAAAGTTGTACAATTTTAGTGATGACAGGTAACAGTGAATCCATAGTGGCCTTAGCTAGGTGCGTCGGCAATGGGTCTAGAGGACATGTTTCATTGGAGAGTGAGGATATGATATCTCCAATGTAGCTTAATGATGGTATTTAAAACTGAGAAAGTTTGCAATCAAGTACTCTATGTTCAGTTTCATGTTGCTGGTTGGTGGTAGAGGTTTGTATCAAGACTGATCGTATGTCATGAATTTTGTTGATGAAAAAGTCATTGTAGTCTTCTGCAAGTTGATTTAAGGAGTCATGTTTTGGTAGAATGGTGGATTTTACAGTGAACATAGAGTCAACAAGTTTAAAGAATAAATGGAGAAGAGAATAAAATACCGATATGCTTAATTTGCAGGCTTCAGAGTGTGGACTGTAGCTTTGATTACAACAACAATTTTTGAAATAGGTGTATATAATAGAGCGTATTCGTATAACCCACTTTTAAAATGCAAATGAGAGAATATGTGTAAAATGATATGCTAATTAGGTGTGCATGTTATAAAATGCTTCAGTGAGTTGCGCTCTTGGCTTCAAATAATCAAAAAAAACCATGATTGACAACGAAAACGTTTATAGATTTACTCGAAACCACTTTTATCAATGTTTTCCACAGTGGCTTGTGGCTCAAAGAAAAAAAAATGAAAGCAAATAGCTACAACATTAACATGTTATTTCACACATATTCTCATTTGCATTTTAAAAGTGGGTTATACGAATTCACTCTAATACCTCTACCTATAAGCATACCTCAAACCCCGGGCCGGCCGGCAAACCAGTTCACGAGTTTTTATAAATGTTAATATAGTCTTAATAAGCCAGATTTTACCTGTTTGCAAAGTTCATCAAAATTAATTCCATTTGTTTGTCCTGGAAAAGGATCGTAGATGAATTTTTTAGAACTGTCTATTTGTTGGATAATGTTTGTAGCCATGTTACTTGCTGTTCCTAACTCAATGAGATTGTTTATAAACTCTCGTGCTTCTGTAGTGTGGCGTATTATGCGTAAATTCATGTCAGCCTTCGCTTTGCACTTCTGGATCTGATTCAAAAGATGTTGTTCGTTGTCAGTGAGTGCTTTGACCAGCTTTTTGGTAAGTTTCTTGACCTGTTCTTGAGCATTATCTCCATGGCGTTTGACAAGGAGAGCGATTTCTTCTTGTTGTTTCTTTTTGTTTTCGTCAGTACTCATTTTATCGATTTCTTCAAGGTTTTTAGACAGCAAATCTTTTTCAATGGCGATGAACTCCGGCAGTGATGTTGTCTTGTGGTTGTGATGGTCTTTCAAACAGAGCACACATATTAAAATATCGCAGTCTTGGCAGTGGAAATTCACTACTTGATTGTTGTGAGTTTTACAAGGATTTTCTTTTTTCAGCATTTTCTCGATGTTTTCCTTTTTCAAGTCAGACAACGAAACGATATGGTGATTTTTGGTGAATCTTGAATGACAAACAACACATTCTTCGCATAATGAATGATTACAGTCGAGGCAATGCGACAATGCTTGTGAATGACTCGCAGAAACTGAACAAATCTCTACCAGCGACAGGACTTGCAAGATTCCCGAGTGTACTGGACTAATCTTTAGGTCTTCGACGTCGTTTAGTTCTTGTAGCAGGGTTTGTGAGGTACACTGAGGACACTTGAAGATGTTGACTTCTTCAGTGAGCTGAGCATGGCTCTTGATACAAGACTTACAAAATGTATGAAAACATTGTAACAACTTGGGTTCAATCAACGTCTCGTTACACAACGAACATTGGACTTGGTGTTTGAGATTTTCTAGAAATGACTCCATTTTATGTTGGTTTGCTCAGTAGCAAACAGCGATGGTTTGTCTTTATTAGTATAGTGAAATAGAAAGTGTCGGCGTGGAGTTTCTGGGAAGTCAGGGAAGATTATTTTTGGCTAAGCTCCATATTTCGCGCGGTCAAAAAAGTAACACAGGAAGACCAAGATCCTAAATTCTCCAAAAAGCAAAAAGAACGCCAAGGCTACAGTTTCCAGGAACTGAGAGGAACTGGCTTTTCGCGGAAGTACGTTTGCGTGACTAAATTCAATTATTACATGGCGTCTGTATGTAACGTAATGTATGTAAATAGAGTTACTTAGGGAGGGACCATTATATTTGAGGGGGAAGCGGTGGGGGATTTTTTTATACATCATTAACTTGAGGCTTACCGGCTGGATGCCAGAGGTAAGAGGATTTTTTTTACGATTTAAAGTAGTTTTGAGGACTATTTTGTATGTATTTAGTTTGTTTGGTAGAGTATCGACTCGACCATCGTCGCTACGCGAATCAATAGCTCGTCGCTTCATGAATTATTAATGAGTTTTATATCTAATAGATACAGTACGATTTATTTTTATTATGATTTTGTCCACTTTTTCTTCAAAATTGTAACACTAACAGGCTTATGTAATCTTTTTTATGAAATATTTAAGTCAGGCCAAACTATCCATTTTTTACAGTAAATATATGAGACAAAATAATAGCCAAAAATACGTGTGTCATTCTGAGTGTTTTTTTACCATTATTTTAAATCTTTGCCCACCTGTACTTTAAATTTTTTACATTTTTACTATGTCTCTCATGTGTGGAACCCTCCTTTCTAAAATCATGGATGCACCGCTGGTCACCGTGCGTGAAATTGTGCTACAAACTTCTAAAATTCACTAGCCATCTGGTTTTTCTTATAAAAACAAAATCATCAGGTCGAGTTGCAGAAATGATGCACAGAATCAATGCAGCGTATGTAATGCAATTGCAATACAATGTAGATCATATCAGAGAAGATCAGATCAGATCAGCTCAGCTTAGATCTAGACTTCGAGCAGTCCCTACTTTTCCCTCCGATTCCGAGAAAAACTAGCCTTTTTAAAAAAGCGGACATGCGGGTGGGAGAAGGAAAGGAAAAACTAATTTTCGAGAGAAAAGGACTGTTCGCAGTCTAGCTTAGATCAGATGACAACAGTATATTTAGTTTAACCTTGGAATCTTTAATTTTAATAGAATGCCCAGTATTTTACACATATCATTTATTTTCACAAAGGGCATTATCTGTCCTATTGAGCTAACAATACAGACGTCTTCTATATTCTATGAATGCTATCGTCTGCACGATGTACAGACCGTTGCCAAAAATATCATCAACCTTTTCACCATTTATACATCCACTCGTGTTCACTTTCAAGGGAATGTCTTTGAGATACAACAACTGCGAAGTATACCATTTTGATTCATATTTTGGTCAAACATTGATTTGTCCAAAAGCGAGTCCATTTTTGCCAGTATTTGGTGACTATCTGGCTATAAATCCACTCTTGCTTATCCATTCCAGATGAACTTTCTCGACATAAAATATTTTATATTATTATTCTGTGAGTGTAGTTCATAGTTCGCTTTTGATAGTTCTATTTCAGGGAATGCTTCATTGAATAAATCCTTCTACGTTTATCCCATTTTGGACAAGTCTTTCCATAATCAAGGCAATTCTTAGTATCAATTCACTTCTCACAGTCTATTTTGTGGCGAACATTCTCCTTCTATTTAAGAAGACAATTATTCACTTCATGTTCTGAAGTATTACTAATCTCAAGCCATTTTTGCAACACAATTCTCATAAACAGACTCCATGTTTGAATATGTAATTATTCGTGTCATTTTTGCAACCATTCTATCCTTCTTCTTTGGTTTCCTCCTCTGCTGACCGTAGCCAGTCAAAGAAGTGTTTTGTAGATGATTTCGCTGTCCCTTTTCCTTGAGATTCACTTGCACTAGTGTCCTCTTCCCAAGCAAAGAAAGCTTCTTCCGATATAACCTCATCGTCGTAGAGAGCGTTGAAAAATGACTTGAGAAAATCTGGAAAGGAGCAAGAAAACATGTAAATACAATTATTCTACTTGTATGTAGGAACTATTAATGGAATATATATTTAAACTATATAATTAAATCGTCACAATAATGATAACAGTCGTCCTCATTATGATCATTATGTTATCGATCATTTCCAATATTATAATCATCATCATCAGAAGTAGAATTGTCATCATAATTATCACCACCATTACCATTACCATCACCACCATTATCATCATCGCCACCATTATCACCACCACCATCATCATCACCACCACCATCATCATCACCACCATCATCACCACCACCATCATCATCACCACCATCATCATCACCACCACCATCATCATCACCACCATCATCACCACCACCATCATCATCACCACCACCATCATCATCACCGCCATCATCATCACCGCCATTATCATCACCGCCATTATCATCACCGCCATTATCATCACCACCATCATCATCATGATCACCTTCATTATCATTACAACCATCATCATTACCACCATCATCATCACCACCATTATCATCACCACCATCATTATCATTACAACCATCATCATTACCACCATCATCATCACCACCATTAGTTATAATACCAACCTGGTGGATGATCCAACTGTACTGATAAGGCTTGTAAGGCGAATAGAGCTTGTAGTTCCAGTGATTTATTGTCATCAATGTATATCTTTAAAAGAGGCACTCTTAGTGCAAATAAAGGAAGATCACACGAGTCTTCTGATCCATTGGGTGTACCTAGTAGAGTAGGATGACAATCAAACAATCAGTCAGTGAGTCGGTAAATCAGTCGGTGAGACACTAAATCAATCAATCAATCAACCAATCAACAAAACCAATCAATCAATCAGTCAGTCAGTGAGACGGTAAATCAACCAATCAATTAATCAGTGAGTCGGTAAATCAGTCAGTATAACATTAAATCAATCAACCAATCAATCAATCAATCAGTGAGACGGTAAATTATTAACACTAAATCAATCAATCAAAACAAATCAACCAATCAGCGAGTCGGTAAATCAGTAAGTCACTAAATCAATCAATCAACAAATCAACAAATCAACCAATCAGTGAGTCGGTAAATCAGTCTGTGAGACACTAAATCAATCAGTCAATCAGTGAGTCGGTAAATCAGTCAGTAAGACACCAAATCAATCAATCAATCAATCAACAAATCAGTCAGCAAGTCACTAAATTGATCAATCAATCCACAAACCAATCAATCAGTAAGTCACTAAATCAAACAATCAATCAGTTGATCAATCAGTCAGTCAGTAAATGGCTTGCTCGATAAACCAATCATTCAGTCGGTCGATCAGTAAGTAAGTCACTAAATCAACCAATCAACCAACCAGTCAGTAAGTCCCTAAATCATATCAATCAAACAACCAATCACTCAATCAGTCAAAACATCAATCAGTCAGTCATAAATATATAACTAACTGAATGAATGAATCTCCACAAACAATCAATCAACAAACTAATCAATTATCTTTCTTATCCTCTTTCTCCTTATCATCGTTTTTATAATTATACATTACATTTATCACTTACACTAGAAGTATGATCACCACTACAATTACTACCATCAACACCATAATATAGTGTTATTTCTTCTACTATACTAACCTTTTCTACAGCCTTCACAGACAGCTGTTACTAAACCACGTATAAACTTTGGTTCTTTTGGATCAGGTACATTAGTCTGAATCAAACAATAACATGAAGTTAGAATCATTGCTGTAGTTTTCCATATATGAACTTTGATATTCAAATAACAACCACCAAATGTTGTTTCTATTTCTGTCAATCAAAACTCTGAACGTTAGTTTTGAATTAAAACCAGAATACTGCTATTTTGCATTGTGGTACTTTGCCAATAGTCCACTTCATAGTTCCCTGCACCAATAATAGCTGGCAATAATACTGCGCTTTTTGGTTGAGCTTGGAACTGCTAAAGTTTTATTGGTTAGTTTAAATGAAGAAACTATGTCTTCTGAGGTTTATAATGTTGTCAATGCTAGGTTCATATGTTGTTGGGCGGCAAAATGTACTTGATTTCTGATTGGTAAAATCAAGGATACAGTTAATTTTAAATTCCAGACAGTAAATTTTTGTGAAATTTTGCCACCTAACAACGTATGAACCTAGCCTTGACAATATTGTGTTATGACCTCATAAGTGCATAGTTTCATCGTTTAAACTAACCAATAAAACTTTTGCAGTTCCAAGCTCAACCGAAAAGCGCAGTAAAGACATAATTGTCCCACAAGGTGTTAAAAGGTCTATATCATTGCAAGCTCAACGCTTCTATGCAAAGGCCCAGATACCTTTCAAGACGGTGCAGGGAACTGTGAAGGGGACACTTCTACTTTGAATATCAACCCTGAAATAGACCTTTCTGATCACTAAACAATAGATTCAAGTCGAGGCTGTAGTGAATACACTCCAGCCTCGACTTAAATTCTTAAAAGACAAATAAAAGATTGTTACCAACTGAAAGTGAAAGAACAAAAAGGAATAAATCGAAAAATAGATATTTATTAATTCATTATATTTATTTATATATTCAGCAAAAACGTTGGTGTTTCAAAGGCAGAGCAGAAAATGAGAAACCTGCAGTACTGGGCATATATTGTATTTTTTGTCAGCTTAATTCTATTGTTTAACTTGGAGTCTCTTGTGTATCTAGTGAATAGAGTAATCAAGTGATGACGTCATAAAATAATATTTTCACTGTGTATCATATTTTTGGTTCTCGATTTTAATAGAGGTTCACACAGCAAATTTGACCGGAATTCGTCAAATAGCAGCTGAGATATAGCCACTTGAATAAATACTTTCCCCATACAAATCACTGTATTTTTGGCTCAGTTCAAAACTTTTGGAACTGAGCTTAAATTACAGTGATTTGTATGGGAAAATTATGTATTCAAGTGGCCATAGCTCAGCTGATATTTGACCGATTCTCACCAAATTTGGCGTGTGAACGTCTTTTGTGATTGTCCATCGCAATAATTTTTTTGGTAACCAAAAATTGTTAAAGCCTAAATTTGTTTTTTGTGACGTCACACTTCAGGTAGACTGTGTGGAGTACACAGAGGAGAAGCTGAGTTGGGGTTAGTTTTACTATATCAAGTTACTTACATCTATCCATTTGCAAACTTCTTCCTTAGTAGATTTCTTCACTAACATTAAATTCCTAAGTTCTTCTAATATATTGGATGGCTTTGAGCCACTAGCAACAATTGATTCTAAATTCTGAAACACAAATATCAGATTGTTAGCAACTGAAATAAAAAAGAAATAAAAATACTTGATTTAGCTTGGAGCATAAAAATAATTTATTTATCAGTTAGTTATTGTCTTACTAAGAATTCACTCAGATAGAGCAATTTTCCTTCGACCGTGTAAGGAAAACGACTATTTAGTTTGTACTAGTTGGTAGAGAACAAAAGAAAACAATACATTGAGAGTCTAATAAGTATTACATCACTCTACAGTGAAGCACAATAGTCACACTGTTCTGCTGCAGTGATATCCACTTTTATTATATAGTGTCATATAGTGGTATACCGAGTGATATCAACTAGATAAAAAGCCTATCCTAGTCATGAAGATATCATTGATATCGCACATGTGTGATATCACTCTCAACCAATCAACTTTCAAAAAAAAATTCCCTTCAATCTGTTATAATAAACAGAACATTACATGTGCGCTTGGAGATATGAATTTTATCTTCTCGTGTTGAAAAGATATCCCACTCATTCGCTGCGCTCACTCGTGGGATATCTTATCAACACTCAAAGATAAAATTCATATCTCCGTGCGCCCATGTAATATCCTCTATCTCTCATAAAGACATTATTATTATTATTATTATACCGTCGCTTGCATCTACCCGTAAACAGTCATGACAAATACATGTTCTGTCTCGCAATCAAACTTCAAAGATTGGCGCCCCAAACTTCGCAAGTTTGTAAACCACTGTCGTGTAAAAAAGGCTAGAAATTTAAAGATATGTACTGTCACTTGCATCAACCTGTTAACAGATGCGACAAAAATTATATATGAAAATTTACCTCAACAAATTGGATTTATTTAGAGAATCGCATTAGGAAAGTGCGAAGTTTAGCGCCAAACTTTGGAAGTTTACGTCTAGACAGAACATGTTTTTTGTTGTGACCGTTAATGGGTAGGTGCAAACGACGGTATTTGTACAAAATAGTATAACTAGACTATAGATATTTAGATTTGTTTGCACTGTTCTGTGATATTCACACATTTGTACAAATAAGTGCAATATGACAATATATATTTAGTATTGTTCCAAAGAAGATGTCGCAAAAAATAAATGTTCACTTACTTTATCTTTAATAAATTGTTGTGCTTCATCATTTGAAGAGAAAAATATACTAAATGATAGTCCTGACTGGGACCATAAAGATCCCACTTCTGAGGAACTCTGAAAAAAAAACACACACACAAAGTTATGACACAGCCAACACAAATAAAGACTTTTTGACAAAAACATCTTAACTGTCTGTTCAAAATACAAAAAATAGCACATCAAAGTGAGACCGCTTCAACTCTTGCCATCCAAACAGATTTCAAAATAAATATTTTTGAGATCAAACAAAACTGAACAGAATTGTGAAAAAGACTATTGGGCTGATATTGTGTATTTAATTTGTTTTCTGTCATAAAAAGGATAAATGATCAATAATGTGTCATCTCTTCGTCTTGTGGATCCACAACAATTAAGAGGATTCGATGACGCCAACCGTGGTAAAAAGAGGACATACCACAAAAAAACTATCATAAATTTGTTAAATATACAATAATTTTGACTCACCGATTCTTTAGCGGCAGTTAATAAGATTTCTGCCAAGAGTTTTGCTTGTTTTGATTTGCTCTGTACAAGTTCTACAATAAATTCATTGAGTGATTGTAATGATAAGACATTATCCCTTATCACTGGTCCTATTAGTTCACCAAAGTACTTCCATACATGGGGGATATCTATTTCCATTTCTTCTGCAAGCTCTAGTAATTGCTTTAAGCTGAAATACAAAAAATAGAAATGTCATTATTTACAGAAATATTAATATTTGTGGATTTGTGAGAAAAATATCAAATGCCCTTGGTGGGACTTGACCCCCATGGTTTCAGCTTTCTAGTCCAATGTGTTTAACACAGGGTTCGTGCTGATGTCAGTAAACAAAATCTAAGGAGTTTTCAAGGGGTTTTCAAGGACCAAAAAGTAATTTTTAAGCACTATTTGCGACAACTTTCATGTATAAATGATATTCCTGTCTTGTTAACGTCGCACAGAATGAACAAATTTTATTTTAATTATTAATTTGCAATACTAGAATTTTTACCCTATTTAAACTAGAATTAAGGAGTTTTTAAGGAGTTTATGCTGATTTTCTAAAATTCAAGGGCTTTTCAAGTGCCCTTAAAAACGTAAATCAAATCTAAGGAGTTTTGAAGGAGTTTAAGGAGTAGCACGAACCCTGTTCCCACTACACCACAAGGGCCAACCATGCTGGATACCCAGCAGGGCAATGAAGTATAGGGCAAATATGGTGGTCCCAGGGCAATATTAATCTCTAAGAGTTATTTCAATTAATATCAATATCAATTAATAAATCTCTCAAACACATGTCATTTTGAACAGTGAAAATACCTATTCATTTGATCAACCGTTATGAAATTGGCTGTATTCTCTACTTTCACAATAACCTTCTGTATTTTTTGGGGTAGCTTTTGTAACACAGATCAAAAGAATTGTAATTCAAATCAAACAAATGTGAATTACAATATCTACCTCCTCCCCCCCCCCCCCCCCCCAAAAAGGAACAGGCATAAAATGGTTATGTGAAAGTAGAGAATTTGTATCGTATGTTGTAGGTTTTCATACCCATTAATGTAGTGTTCCTCTGATATAACATTGTGTTTCCTAAGGAAGAACATTAGTTGAGCTATTGCCAGTCTCTCCAAGCTATGTTTCTCTAGACAGTGGTTCAAACAGTGATACACTAGCTGTTGATGGTATGATGAATCTAGTTCCTCAACACAGCACTTGGCTTCCTGCAAGAAAAATAACATCAATATCACAGAACAACAGCAGCAGAAGTAGCAACCATGCCAAAAACACCATCAACAATAATTTTCTAAATTAGTGAGTGAATGGTCAAAAAACCAACCTCGGGAACCCAGGGGTAATCTTCTGTCGCTCGTTTCTCGCTCCCAGAATAAATACCCCTGGAACGTAGTCCGTTGGAGCTTGTTCTGGAAGTCAAAATTCAGCTCTTTCCTGATTGGTCGACCTTATTACAATCTTGGACATAAATGTTGACACTGTTTGAAAACTTAAGCATTTCTTTGCATTTTTGTCGCTAAATATCACTAAAACGATCGTATTTTGACACCCCCCTCCCCCCAATGCAATTTTGTGTTCCCTGAAGATGTTTCTTTCTCAGGAATATCAACATTGTCCTGGGGTGGGGGAGGGAGGGGAGAAAATGGTTGTGAAATGGATAGTATCAAGCATTTACAGCGAATGTCAACTATTTATGTCCAAGACTGTAGGTCAACCAATGAATATCAAGATAACCATTCAAAGAAAGTTGTTAAATAAGTTTGAATTTTGACTTCCGGAAGAAGCTCCAACAGACTATGTTCCCAGGGGTGTTTATTCTGGGAGCGAAAAACAAGCGACAGAAGATTACCAATATTGGGTTCCCGAGGATGTCAAAAAACAAGGTGTAAGTGGTGTTGATGTGTTGCGATTGTCTGGGTTTGTGTAGTCTTGAGAAAATTGTTGGTGTCTGACATTTTGACAGACTGAAAACCATGTAAGCTGTAACTAAAGAATAAACAAGCAGTAACACTGACAATCATAACTAAAGCAAAATAATCTGCAATACCAACAACAGAAGCAACAATGACAACAACAATAGCAACAACAACAATAGCAACAACAACAATAGCAACAACAACAATAGCAACAACAACAGTAGCAACAAGAATAATGATAACAGCAGCAACAAAACAATGACAAGAACAATAGAAACAATAGCAACAACAACAAGAACAATGACAACAACAGTAGCAACAAGAATAATGATAACAGCAGCAACAAAAGCAGCAGCAATAGCAATGGCAATAGCAATAGCAACAACAACAACAGTAACAACAACAAAATAAAGGAAAAAGACAACAATAGCAGATACATTTTTGTAAAGAATGACAAATTTATAAGTTGATAAAAAATGAAGACAAAAAATGAATTGTTCACACTTACATTCAAGTCTTTAATAGCAAAGTATTCATCAGCTAGACCAACAGCCTTATGTTGGATTTTGTCATCACTGAGTTTCTCGATAGGAGGTGACACAGAGGGTGGGGGAGGGGTGGGTGCTTTGTCTTGTTCCATGTCTTCAAGTTGTGGTGAACCTGTATCCCTCTCTTCTTGTTTTCCTTGAGGCTGAAAGAAAAAAATTAAACCTATTATAATCGAATGACAATATGTCCGCCACTTCAATATCATATATTTAAATTGACCACCACATCATAGAGTCTAGCCACTCAAGAATGAATCCAGAATACTACAAAAAATATTGTTTTTGTTTACCTTTGTCTGTACAACATTCCTGACAGCTTGAAGTGCCCTTTCACGGTCGTCTCCAGGCATTGGACGACGACCAGGAGGTCCTTGGTTACGAGACTCCTGGCGACCAGCACCAGGTCCTTGTCTAATTGTTACAATAGAACACAAAGTTAATAATGAGGACAGTTATAAAGGTAGTAGTGGGTCTTTTGCATCCATTTAAGTAGTCAACTCTATTACAATTATGTTGAAAATAACAAAGTCTACAAGGGGAATTATGGTGATGGTTTTGAAAGAGGTTAAGTGACTCTTGGCGACCAGCACCAGGTCCTTGTCTAATTGTAACAATGGAATACAAGTTAATAATGAGGACAGTTATAAAGGTAGTACTAGGTCATTTGAATCCATTGACGCAGTTATCTCAATGATAATTATGATGAAAATAGTGTTTAACAATATAGATATATTAACTCCGATCTGGGATTTTCAATCAATATTTACAATTATTGATTACTGTGTAAGCCTGCAGTTTACAATCAGGGTTTACATGGTTATAGTAAATGCATCAGACCTATAAGGGAACTATGATGATGGTCTTGAATCAAAGGACATTGAACTACATTTCTTTGTGAGAGAGGGTTGTCCTTGAGGAGGGGGTCTTAAGGGTTTGCGGTATTGAGTCATTTTTGTTGTAGTATTACAGTAATTTATATTTTAACATGTGGTATTGCGGTATTCAAATAATATGCAGTGTGCGGTATTCATACACTTTAGGCCTTGGTATTCGGTGAAAAAAAATAGAAAACTAGATTTGGTCGAGAAGTACGTTTTAATAATCGTCTACTCTACTGACAGATATCCTCTTAAAGGTCAGAGATACATTACAAACATATTATTTTTTTAATGAAAACTAAGTTTCTAATTTAAAACGGTTATTTTTGAATTTTCGTTGTGATATCGGTATTTTGTTAAATTTAGTTGAGGTATTCGGTATTGTGCGGTATTGCGGTATCCAGACCCCCCTTACGCCCGCCTTGGACTACATTTCTTTGTGAGAGGGGGTTGTTCTTGTGAATCAAGTTGTACTACTAACCTAGATGCACCAGGTCCTCTTCTTCCATCACCACCCAGAGCTGAAAATCTAAAAACAATAACAGTATCAATTAAATTGTACCCTTGTACATAGAGTAGAATTTGTATCCCTGATGATGGTCAGCTTTAGAAGAAATCAAAGCCCTTTTCACTAAGAACATTGATTGATAATAACAAATAAATAATTTAATCAATTATCAATAATTAAAATAACAAATAAATAATTTAATCAATTATCAATAATTAATAAGTTTTGTGATACCATTTATATATAAAATCGTTTTAATGTAGTTGATACAGATATCTAGGTATCAAAATATACTTAATGTTTTGATAATGAAAATGTGGATGGCAATGATAAAAGTATTTTTCCTTACCGATTGCCTCTTGTTTCTTGTTCACTGCTGGGGGCACCAGCATTAGCAGCTGGTCCTGAACCACCACCACTACTACCTCTTGCCCATGCCCCTGGACCACGCCCACCAGGGCCAAGTGATATACACTCTGTATCTAAATTGGTACGCTGCAAATGAAAACTTAGTGAATGCAAGAACAAAAGAAAGGAAAATGAAAGAATGGTAAAATAGCAATTGGAAGATTCCTATTATAGTGAGGATACTCGAACCTTGAACACTGGACTTTTTCATGTTATTATTTTCTGAGCCTTCTACTGCTTCAAAACCTCTAAAAAATGAAGCAGTGAGTTCAAATACACTAAGTGTTCATAATAAATCTTATTTCTAATCTATTCACTCATAGGTAGCCTGTGTTACAGCCAGAATTTTTCTCTCAAAAGTCCGTCTGTGAATCAGCACAACAACCGTGTTCTGGCCCCCAGCGAACTACACGATTATATATACTAGATGCTGATTGGCTTTGGGCGATGCTTTTTCTTACACAAACTCTCATTGGACAATTCAATACTTCCGGTTATGTTGAATTGTCCTATGAGAGTTTGTGTAAGAAAGAGCATCATCCAAAGCCAATCAGCATCTAGTATATATAATCGTGTAGTTCGCTGGGGGCCAGAACACGGTTCGTTGCGCTGATTCACAGACGGACTTTCGAGAGAAAAATTCCGGCTGTAACTCAGGCTAACTCATAGGGTGTGGGTTAAAAAACCCTCATTGGCTTGAGTATCCTCACTGTAAAATCTAAAGCTATAATTCACTGAATTTATAGCTAAATGTCTTGCATTACAACTGAGATTTTTGTATTTTCTGGCATGTCCATCATCATAGACCTAATCGGCTAACGCATTGCTATGTACGTTTCCCCCCAATTCAAAACCTCTGGGAATAAAAACTTTTGTTCCAAATATTTTCCAAGTGACACTGAAATATATAAGACAAAGAATCTTATTACCAAAAGATTTGAATTGGGTGGAAACTTACATAGCAATGCATTAGCTGATAACGTCTATTGGTTGATTTGATAAAAGTTCTGCTTTCTGACTTGATTGATGAGAGGGGGTTAAGAAATGTTATTCAACAAACCTTTTTGGCATCTTGGAACTTCTTGGGATCTACATTAACATTTCTTGTTCTTCCTGGTACAGTTGTCCAGGTCTCATCTGTTTGTGGTACAGTGGGCCTTGGACTATCTCGTCCTGAAAATTAATCAAGAAAAATAAGTAAACAAATTAGAGTGCCAATACTAAATTGGAACAGTTTTCATGAATTGGTTATATTGTTATTTAGTCACTAATTTTCTGCTCAAGCGGCATTTTCAATAAATTCTACAATGTAAAATAAACTAAGCAAAATTGATTGTCATCCAAATCAAATTTTTGTAGATATCAATGTAAATAAAACCTATAATCTGAGATCTACTCAACGGGAAAAATCAGAAATTAGAATACCAAGATCAGGATCTCAAAGACATATGAACTCTTTAATACCATGGGCCACAAGGCTTATAAGATAATTTAGTGAAAACTTTTTTATATTTCAAGTTTTATCCATCTATTTATTGTAAATCCACCATATGTTTTTAAGATCTGATTAAACTAGACACTCCAAGAGTGTGAAGTCGGGCTACGTCAAAAAGTAGCTAGTGAATAGAGAATGTATAAGAATAAATAACACCTAAATAT
Source organism: Metridium senile (assembly GCA_949775045.1). NCBI lineage: Eukaryota > Metazoa > Cnidaria > Anthozoa > Actiniaria > Metridiidae > Metridium > Metridium senile. The sequence continues at coordinate 8,013,371 of OX459103.1, read as the reverse complement.
TTTTTATATCTATAAATATTATTGACTGGTGCATACAAAGTATACTTCTGATCATTGCTGAGAACATGCATGACTTTAAAAACATGAACTTCAAACAGTTTAACGAACTTAAATCAAGAAAACAAATGATTCACACAATTTTACTTGCTACACTGAATAATGAATATTATTCAGTGTTTTAAAAACACTGACTTGCAAACCAAGAAACACGTGTTATGAAGTTTAAATGGTTCGTTTGAAAATTACTCTTGATATGTTTGATATATATAATTAATTGTACTTTTACCGAAATATGAAGCTTATATATCCATGCATGTCCTTATCAGACGATTTTCCACTCACGGGATCGAAGATGTCAAAATACGATGGAAGTTCTTCAAATCTATTTTTTGACACGAAGACGACTATGAACTTGAAAACTAATACTCCATGTACATACTTTGATCAATAAAAAGCTAAATAACGATGACTTTAAGTGTTGATTGAGAGATTCAACTGCTTTTTAAACCATTTTGAATGAAACTTGTTTTAGCCGTAAGTCGGCCATCTTGGTTTCGGTGTGGTGAAGCACAACTTCTGAGTTTGGGTAACCTGTGGTTTCCAAAACGCGACACGACGATAGATTGGCAAAAAGGTAAAACTAAAGTCGGGCCCCCTGCGGGCAGCCCGACTAATAAAGCTATTATTATTATAACTAAATACATGTTTCAGCATACCCTTATTTGGATTGTCTCGTTTCTGTTGTCTTGACTGCTGTATTTGCATGATAGTCTTCTTTTCTTGTTCAGCCACTTCTTTGTGAATTTGATCAATTGTTTTAGGAGCATTCTCATCACGCCTTGGTACCCACTTATTACTACGTAAGTCGATAACATCTTGCAACATAAACCGACATCTTGATGATGTCTTTTTTATGTCAATGATTTTGTGCATTTGTTCAAAGTACTGGTCCATTCTTGGCTGTTGAGAAGAAATACCACCAATAAGTACACAGACAGACAGACAGACAGACAGACAGACAGACAGACAGGGAATGAGCATATTAATTTTGTACTACAATAACATAAATGAATAGTTTTCTTAGGATGAGGACTGACATTCAATTGGTTTGAATCCAGGCTTAAGATATGGTATTGAATTGTAAATAGTCTGGGTGTGTGTGGTCTTGTGAAAGACTACTGTTGTAAGTGACTGACATTCATATGGTTTGAACCCAGGCTTAAGATATGGTATTGAATTGTGATAGTCTGGGTGTGTGTGGTCTTGTGAAAGACTACTGTTGTAAGTGACTGACATTTATATGATTTGAACCCAGGCTTAAAATATGGTATTGAATTGTGATAGTCTGGGTGTGTGTGGTCTTGTGAAAGACTACTGTTGTAGGTTACTGATATTCAAATGGTTTGAGCCCAGGCTTAAAATATGGTATGGAATTGAGATAGTCTGGGTGTGTGTGGTCTTGTGAAAGACTACTGTTGTAGGTTACTGATATTCAAATGGTTTGAATCCAGACTTAAGATATGGTATTGAATTGTGATAGTCTGGGTGTGTGTGGTCTTGTGAAAGACTACTGTTGTAGGTTACTGATATTCAAATGGTTTGAATCCAGGCTTAAGATATGGTATTGAATTGTGATAGTCTGGGTGTGTGTGGTCTTGTGAAAGACTGCAAGTGATGGTAATTTGAATGGTATGAACTGAGATGCAGGTGGATGTAAATTCATGTAAAGATTGTGACAATAATAATAATAATAATAATAATAATAATAATAATAATAATAATAATAATAATAATAATAATAATAATAATAATAATAATAATAATAATAATAATAATAATAATAATAATAATAATAATAATAATACACTGCAATAGTAATTCAATAGTACCTTTGCCTTAGGGTGGTCCAGATCGTTACCAATAGTAGACAATAGCTTACATAAACATTCATATGATTCCTCGTCATTGCTTTTGATTAACTTAATGATGCAGTCATGCATAATGCTTTCTGTTAACATCTAAAAATAGAAAACAAATTGAAACATAAGCTGGTTGAATGGACCAGTTTCATGTTCTATCTTGTGTATAGCCTATTCCATAATTTAATATGTGATCACACTATTAACCCAATTTCAAACATGTGCCTTAACAAACCTTTAATTTAAAAAGTTCTCCTATAAATCTAATATTTCCCAGTGTTCGTCTTCTACTCATCAGCTCTTCTAAAACAAGCGCAGCCTTCTTTATCTTTACTTCTTCATCCTGGACAAACAAAAAAATTAATGAATGAGCAAATATGTTTTAAATAATAGTTTGTATTGCCCTATTTTAACTATTAGGTCACAAGAATTGTAAAGATTTAAGCTAAATGTTTTCTCCTTTGAGATTTTTAGAATAGTATTAACATAAAGTTCATACTTTTATCTATCTCATAAACAAAATTTTACTTTGATTTTTTATTTATTTTGCTGTAATTTTTACAGTGCGAATCAAAAAAACGTGGGCACCTAGAAATATTTTAGAAATCGTTTATTGTTCATTGAACAACTCAGAAACTACTATATCATCGCAAGAAGTTTGAATGATGTGTAGTATGATAAACCTTTGTAGTTAGAGTTGTTTTTGAGTTGTTCAACAAACAATAAACGATTTCTAAAATATTTCTGGGTGTCTACGGTTTTTCGATTCGCACTGTAAACCAAATTTTTTAAAACAAGACGAGACTCTGGGGAAACTAAGTAATGCTCATTGTTTCCCTGGATCCTCTTTTTGATTCATTTGTGTATGATCATTCAACCAAAATATTGAAAGTGGGCTATACACAATATGAACCAAAACGAGACTCCGGGGAAACAAAAAGTAATGCTTATTGTTTCCCCAGAGGATGTTTTGGATTCATTTGTGTATGATCATTGAACCAAATTATTAAAAGTGGGCTATTGTTTTAGCATCTACCAACTTGTAGGTGATTCAGCCCCCCCCCCCCCCCCTTTTTCTTCCAAAACAGTTGCTTTTCTCTAGTCTCCTCCGCAGGCAACCCTTTCCTTTTCCTCTCATGGGAGCCCTTTGTCATTTTACCAAGGGGGAATTGGTCCCTGTCAAGAACTGTTGGGCCTCAGTCTCTCCTGGTCACTCGAGACAGGAAGCCCAATAATAATAATAATAAATAGAAAACGGAGCAGAGAAGCCTGCGGAGGAGGCTAGCTTTTCTCAACCATGAGATATATCACCAATAGACCACAGTAGCGTAGCCAATGGAATTGCAGGATTTATGATATATCTCTGACTTACAGATAATCCTTGTTTCAGTAGGTCTTCCTTTTTTATGTGTATACTTTGTTCATCATCTTTTTCTTTTTCAAATTCTTTTTGACACTTGTTCAGTAGGATTTTGCGAAATGTCAGTATTTGATCCTTGCCATCCTGTGTAATTTTGACATTTTTCTAGAAAAACAAAAACAAAATATGAATAAATCAACAATATTTGTTTAATGTTACAGTTAATGTAAAAAATGTTCAAGGAAATGTGAAATTTTGATTATGACCTTATAATTTGTCTATAATAAAGAAATTGAAAAAAGGGTGGCATGGTTGGCAGAGTGGTGAGAGCACGTTGAATAAGTGGCGAAATCATGAATATCGGTTATAGATTCATGTTCTTTACAGGTCACGCAAAACATTTGGGTCATGGATCACACACATTTCACTCAATAGCTAATCACGCAACACAAGAATACCCCTGTATGACCCTCTTCTTAGAAAACATATGCTTTGTGCAGTATGCAGAGATTGACAGAACACAAGGGAAGTGTTACAATCCCCAAGTGAATGCAGCAAAGAAAATACGTTTTACAAAATACAAATTGACATATTCAATCAACATGCAAATACCAATGCTGTGTGCTCTCATAAAACACATGCTTCAGCCAATCAGAATGCATTAATTCTAACTGTTATTTTAAAATATAATATTTTTAAACTTACCGGTAATAAACATCTGCACATGTTGGCATAGGCAACGCAAAAAGATGGCTCTGCAATAGCCTATAAAACATTATAAAAATCAGAGATTAGAATTACAAAAGAAGTTAATCTAAATGACAAGATGGTACCTAGGGACAGATCCAGAAATTTGTCAGGGGTGTCTGATCTCTTAAGAGCAAGAGTCAGGAAATATCGCCCAGACCTTGGAAATCTTGAAAATTATCAAATCGCTCAAACTTTCTCAGTTTGTAGGCTTACATAACCTATAACTAATGGTGTATTTTTTAGCTCGTTTGGATTTTTATTTTTGAAGAAATAATTTTTTTTCTGTTCGGGCCATTTGAGGCGATTTTCCTAGGTCGTCAACGTACTCCAAAACGAGTGGGTTTACAAAGAGATCATTAAAATTACGACAACTAAAACAACATTTCCTTAAAGCATACATAAACAAGGACAATCTGAAATGAGTTTTATTTAAATACTTTACAATGTGAATATTTTCACGATTTTTTGATATTATCGATTTTTCTCTTATTTATCATATTCAAAATTTACCTAACTTTAACGTCAAAAATCTCACACTGGCACATGATTCTGTGGTCTAAAATTATATCTCAGTGAAAGAGCATTCTTTCTACTTGCTAAATGTGAAATAATATTTTTGGGCTATTAAAATGGTGAAATTTTAGAAGGTCTCAAACACATGGCATTTTGGTTAAAATATTGCGTGACATTCGAAGGGTCAAGTAATGTAAACACCTATTATGACAAAATAAAATACGCAAAACTTACCTAGAACACTTTTATATCATCATTCTCATAGTCTAGACCATCCATACTGACCTACAGGCTACAAATAACTTGAACTCAGCGACATTTGGCTTTTTTAGAGTGGGATATTTGAAGTGACAAATCTCGAACTGGATTCCCTCGATAACTGGTCAAACGTTGTACTTCGAGAATGCGGTACATTTCAAACCAAATGGCGACTAATGCAATCATTATAATGTTATATCAATCCAAATGTAGTACGAGTACCTCGCTTTAGAGTTTTGAGTAAGAAAAAAAGCTTTTAAACTGGTAGAGTCGGCTATGTTTATCACTCGGCTGTTATGATTGTCATACTGTTTGTTGTGCGCGTGACACACAGGGTGACCACACACGCAGTTATAAACTGATCATATGACAGTCTAAAAAAAAAATACAAGTCGGCATTTTTATAATTGATATAACGGTAGATCGAAACCAAAAACAACTAGACATTTTTTGTGTCAATTATTTGTGCGACGAATGCAATTTACGAATCATAACTGTAAGTGTAAAAAACTGAGCAAATCGCATTATATACATATTTACAGCTTGCGCACAAAAATCAAATAATAATACAACTATAAAAACTAATTCATTCAATCTTTAATTACCATGATGTACCGTGATTATTTTATGTTTACTGTCGATGGTAGCAGGAGATCAATAAATAATTTGGATTTGTTGTATTTATTATTGAAAGGAGGCTGTCATGTAAATTGTGGATGATCAAAGTGCATCATGGAAAGCATTTTAAAATAACAGTTTAGAAACTATCTGCATGAACAAGTGCAAGACTTGACTAGATCGCTTAGGTACGTTGTGTATGGTAGTTTATCTCGTACGTTTATCCCGCATAACTGCAAAAATGTATTCCTTTTACCGCAATATCGCATTAAAAAATGGCCAATATATACCGCAAACTCCAATGTACCCCCTATGTGTGATACTTCCACATGGATGTCGACAGCGTTACATTACTAGGTGTTTTTGGTCTTGATCTACCGTTATTTCAATTATAAAAATGCCGATTTGTAATTTTTTTTAGACTGTCATATGATCAGTTTATAACTGCGTGTGTGGTCACCCTGTGTGTCACGCGCACAACAAACAGTATGACAATCATGACAGCCGAGTGATAAACATAGCCGACTCTACCAGTTTAAAAGCTTTTTTTCTTACTCAAAACTCTAAAGCGAGGTACTCGTACTGCATTTGGATTGATATAACATTACAATGATTGCATTAGTTGCCATTTGGTTTGAAATGTACCGCATTCTCGAAGTACAACGTTTGACCAGTTATCGAGGGAATCCAGTTCGAGATTTGTCACTTCAAATATCCCACTCTAAAAAAGCCAAATGTCGCTGAGTTCAAGTTATTTGTAGCCTGTAGGTCAGTATGGATGGTCTAGACTATGAGAATGATGATATAAAAGTGTTCTAGGTACGTTTTGCGTATTTTATTTTGTCATAATAGGTGTTTACATTACTTGACCCTTCGAATGTCACGCAATATTTTAACCAAAATGCCATGTGTTTGAGACCTTCTAAAATTTCACCATTTTAATAGCCCAAAAATATTATTTCACATTTAGCAAGTAGAAAGAATGCTCTTTCACTGAGATATAATTTTAGACCACAGAATCATGTGCCAGTGTGAGATTTTTGACGTTAAAGTTAGGTAAATTTTGAATATGATAAATAAGAGAAAAATCGATAATATCGAAAAATCGTGAAAATATTCACATTGTAAAGTATTTAAATAAAACTCATTTCAGATTGTCCTTGTTTATGTATGCTTAAGGAAATGTTGTTTTAGTTGTCGTAATTTTAATGATCTCTTTGTAAACCCACTCGTTTTGGAGTACGTTGACGACCTAGGAAAATCGCCTCAAATGGCCCGAACAGAAAAAAATTATTTCTTCAAAAATAAAAATCCAAACGAGCTAAAAAATACACCATTAGTTATAGGTTATGTAAGCCTACAAACTGAGAAAGTTTGAGCGATTTGATAATTTTCAAGATTTCCAAGGTCTGGGCGATATTTCCTGACTCTTGCTCTTAATGTTTTAAATATAATAGGGGTAATTGCAACACTAGGGAGTGTCAGGTGTCTGAAGGGACACCCCCTAGATCCACCCCTGGCCTGGAATATACCCATGAAGACTGTGTGCAGAAGTAAGTATCTTTCAAAATTACTGTTCTTATAAAACAAAACTGTTTTCTTTTAAGTGCAAATACTATACAGTACAAGTGAAATGCATGATGAATACAGATGAAAAGCTCCGTCAATTTAGCACATATGCTTGGCATTTGTTGGTATAGTGTAGAGCGAAAACAATGAATCTTTAAAAGAACAATAATTATTACAAAAAGGGCATTAAAATAATAGACAACAACGGAATTAGCATAAAATTGCACTATTTAGTATGACTAATGTTTCAGAGATTTACTGCTTGCACTCTTATGTGAATAATAATGATAACAATTTTGTATTACCTTTTCAAAAGTAATATCAATAATTTCTTCTAGCAACTGTGGAGTTTCAATTTCAAGATCAAGAACTTGTTGAATTAATGTTTGGAACTTCTGTGGGGTAAGCTTGTTGAGAATACCACGGAATCTACGAATAATTTCCTAAGAAAGAAAAAGCAAAAAGTTAATACAAAAATACACAATAAATAGTTGGTAAATTCAGGTTGGTTTAGGATGTGGTTGGCTTGAATGGTAGAGTGTTACAGGACCCATATTGAAGGCATACATAGGTTATCCTGTTAAAACATCTTATCAATCATCAGGTCCAACTTGGTATGTTTGGAGACAAATGAAAGAACTATGCTTAAATGGATGGACGTGCAGTATAAAGTACAGGGTTATTTTAGCACTGCCAAATAAAAGAAACATCTGAAATAAGCATTTTTTGAAGTTTTGGTATTCTGGCTCAAATACCAACAAAAGTATTGCAGTAATTCATCAATGAGAATAGACTTGGTTTATTTTACAGTGGAACGCCGCCTTACGGCCACCCGCTTAATACGGCCACCCTGTTATTGCGGCCAGTTTTTTAGGTCCCGACAAAATGTATGTCCATACATTTTCTATAAAATTTATCCGCTTAATATGGCCACCCCATTAATACAGCCACTTTTGGCTGTCCATTTTTTGAATGGATTAACAGGATTCCACTGTATTTATTTATCTAATACAAACATGCTGAAACTGCTGGTTCTTGCTGGTAGCCATCTGCTATTTTGAACCCTGAAATAACCCTGGCCACGACTACCCTCAGTGACTGGCTCATATTACCATATACTATGATCATTAGAGCATTCCAAAACAACCCTGTAAAATCACAGGGCTCGAACTAAGAAAATAATGTGGCCTGCCACTTGCAGATGCAGAAACCATGAAAGTCAATTTCCAGTCAATTTTGAGTGCAATTTTATTATACATTTGGCAGTTCATATTAATTTTGTTGTCTGTCAAACCTTAAATTTGGCCTGGCCATTGGCAGGCAGCTATTTCGAGCCCTGAATCACCTAATAGATTGGCACTAATTTGTTTATCTACTTACTTGTGTCTTCTTTTCTTCTTCTGTTAAATCTTTACTAGCCTCTGAAGGTCGAACCCATCGATTTTCTGTTTTAACCAACTAAAAGACACAAACATTAACATTAAAATGCATCACCATATCTTCGTCATCACCATTAACATTCATCATCATCTTCATCACTTTCATCATTACAATTAGACATTTCAAGTCTATCCTCGTTCAAGTCCAAACTCAAAACTCATTTATTTAAATTAGCTTTTTCATTGTAATGATATCCATTTTTATTTTAAGCGCTTAGAACAGACTTGTATAAGCGCTATACAAGCTATATTATTATATTATTATTAACATCCTTATCAATATTGATCATCATCATATCCTCGTTGTCATCACTATCAATCATCATCATTATTCTACTAATCATTATTTTAATCTTTAGTCTAAGTGAATACATACCTCAACTCTCTGTTCAATAGCCATGGTTATCGTCTTCTTGGGAGGTGCACGTCCCTTGCTGCCTCTTGGCGCGTTAGGTTGGTTTTGCTGTACAACAGAATCAGAAAATATTAGATTTCACTCATTTTTCAACTTAGGTCCAGTTGTCAAATCTTTGCTGAGTCAAATGTAATTGCCTTTGAGGCCAGCGGCTAAGAAAAGGCTGATAACTACCATATAAGATATCAGCTCTTTTGCTTGGTGCCAGGGGCGATGTATGTTAAGTTTGGTCAACATATTTCTACTTGTTTCGAGGAAAACAGTGCTTGACGGGGCTTGAATTCAAAGGCAATTAGATTTGATACAGCAAAAGTTTGATGTCTGAACTTGGCCTTCAAACAATTTTAGCAAGGACCAAGTTCAGGCAACAATCTTATGCAAAATACCATAGACATTTAGTTGCAGTCTTCTTTGATAGAAAAATTAAGCATTGGTTTGGGGGAGGGGAGGCTGATAAACCAAAATGTTCATATTTTTGAAAACCAAAGGTTGTATTGAAGTCCAGTCTTGTAAAAGGACAAATGTCCAAACAATATTGTGAACATGATTGTAATTCTATGTAACTAAACATTGCTTACCCCTCTTCCAGGTGGCCTCATGTAACTTGGCATGAAGTCCACACCTCCACCACCCATTCTGTGAAAACAAACAGAACAAAACATTTAGTGATTTATCCCTATTCGTTGTTAATTATTGTAACATCCAATCGAAGAAAGCAGACGCGCAGAGCATGTTTGGCCCCAGCACATAACACCCCCTAGATATAAGTTCATTCACCAAATCATTCTCAGTCTCATTCAATAATAATCAACTTTACCCATAAAAAATAGATCGTGCTTGTACCTGTTTTGATAACTGGGCTGTTTAAGTGGCTGTCTAGTATTGATATTATTCAGCACTACTTCAATGTCTGGTAATCCTTCAGGTTTAGCCGTACATATAGGATTAAACTGGAACTGTAGTAAGAAATCTCTGTCATATGATCTTGGTCCATCTTTGCTCTCTTCTGCTTCGGTCTCTGGCGAAAATATTACTTCTGATTTCTCATCCTTGTCTTCCCATGTTTCGTCCTCTGATGGGACTTTTTCTTCTTTTACTTCCTCCTGAGGTTCCTTGGTTTCTTCAAGCTATAAAGTATAGATAAAACAGTTAATCTTTGAAAAAGGGAGGGAAGGATGGATGATGTAAATGAGTGAAATGAGAAAGGGAGTCAGAATGAGAGTAAAAGAATAAAAATCAAGCAAGGAAGATAGAAGAGAAAGTGAGAAAAGAGTAAAGAGAGAACGAAAGAACTGAAGGAAAATAAGAAGTTAAAATAGAAGTGAGAAAATAAAATAGGAGTGAGAAAAAAAGAGGGAAAAGACAAAGAAGAGAGACAAACGTGAAACATGAATGAAAGGAAAAACCAAATCAAAGAAAAATGTGAAAAATAAATGAAAAAACAAACAATGAAAAACAGAAGAAAGAAAGAAAAAAACTGAAAAAAGACAAAGAGAAACAAATGGGAAACATGAAAAAAGGGATTTAATTAATAAAAAAGGAAAGGATACACTAAATTTTAAGAATGAAAAGTGACAAAAAGTGAAATAATATATGCATGCAAAAACAATAATAATCAAATGCTAATAATACAAAAAAAAAGAAGAAAAAATTAAATTTGTAGAAACATGAAATTTTGAAAGGAAAAGGAAAATGAAAAGTGACAAAAAGTGAAATATGCAATAGTATATGCATGCAAAAGCAATAATAATTAAATGCTAATAATATAACATTCTAAATAAATATGAATATGAGAACAACTTACATCTTCTTTGACTTCTTGTTTGACAGGAGCTTCCCGGTAAGCCTCCATCAAGTCAGTCTCAGGCTTTTTATCAAAGTCCTTGAATCTCTTGTTGCTCTTTTTTCTTTTCACTAAAAACACAAAATATCAAATTTAAAACGCTGAATCCTTTTGAATGTTGAATATTTTGCACCTTTAATATATTAGAAGCATCTTATGATAATAATAATGTATTACTTATTAGGCGCAAATTAACATAGGCATATGATTTAATGCGTCTTCTGCTGAAGAAAAAGAAATATGCGCAGTGCAGTGATATAGCTTACAGGCATTGTTAAAACACAAGAGAAGTGTTAAGAGAAGCATGGTGCAAAGCAGACAGCACAGTAAGCAAGTATTTCTTTTTTAAAAACAAAACAATACAATACAAAATAGGAATAACCATCTAGAACAAAAACACTAAATAAAATAAAATTGATGCTGTGTAATAGTTCTTATTTAGTGACTATTAGTCACTATCAAAGATCAGTAAAGTTGTAATGAGGTAGAGTTGCTTTGATTAACCTGTGAAACAAAGTGTCCATGAAATAAAAAAAAAATGCTACTGTGTAATAGTTCTTATTAAGTGACTATTAGTCACTATCAAAGACAAGTAAAGTGGTAATGAGGTAGAGTTGTTTCATTAACATGTGAAACAAAGTGTATAAGTTATACTCAATGGAATTAAGGTGCATGAAAGAGTAATGCAGTAAAGTGTGTTTTACAGGTTAATAAGAACAGCTCTATTGTTTCCTTTTGTATTTGATGTTTTTGGTTGAGTGATTCTGACTAAATCGAATCTATTAGTTAGAAACTATTTTTGTTTTATTTCATGGTTTTAGCGTTTCCCCTCTATGTACCAAAATTTTATCCAAATGTAAATTAGAATTATTACTACTACAGTCTACACATTTTTGCATATCATTAATGCATGACACTGCAAACTTTTGTTTAAATTACATGCAAATATATTATGGTACTCAGTGTAGCTTAATTGGGACTTAATTGAAATCTTCTTAAATTAAAATAAATCTTCTAAATTTTAAGTACTTCTAACATTACTACTGGAATTGATGCACAAAATAATTCATGACTTTGCAAATTAAAACTAAAATAGCATAGCCATTTATTTGCTAATCTATTACTTCAATTAACTTTATTTGATACACTCTTAGTAATAAATAAACCCCTTCTAGAATTAAAACAAAAAAAAGTATACAATTTATTCATATCACTAAATGACACATGTAGTAAGTGCTTATCTATTGCTGAAACCTCAATTTTCACATTAATCCAAAAAGCTCAAACTGATTCAAAATGCCATTATCACCCACATGTTGCATAAAAATATTGCACAATAATGCAAAATTGCTGAGTAATAAATTACACAAATTCTTTACTAATCTACAAGTCAATCCAAAAGCTTCAGCAAAGTCCAAACTAAATAGACAATTGTTGCATAAAATATGCATGTTTATACATGTAGCAAAATTATGCAAATATAGATACAGTTAAACATTTCAAATAATCTACAAGTTAAAATTAAACAGCTCACTTGGTAGACAACTCAGCCAAGTCCAAACTAGAATTACCATAGGAATTATTGCATAAAATATACCTTGCAAATTACTAAATCATATAAAAATAGTTTTACAACCATCACTCAAATCAAAGTTGCTTAATAGGAACTGTAATAAGAAAGGTTCAAACAAATTCAGACAATTATTCCACAGAAAATGTCATAAGAAAGCACCTCAAGATTCATAATTTGGCACTGGTTCAAAAGTAAGCCAAAATTGGCCAATAAGCTGTCTTTTTCTGCCTCTAAATAAACTACAAGTTCCTCTGAAATGTAAAGGAAGACTTACTTTTGGTTGTGCTATAACATTTGAATGTACCCAGGTAGAATAAACAACAGAAAGTTCATGGAAATCAATGAAGAGTCTAGCTACATTCTCCTGTCCAAATATGGAGGCATGGTCATTAGAAACCATGTGACAAGGCCAGGGGTCAAATAATTTAATCTATGATGTCATGCATGCTGGAGTTAATAGACTGTGAAAGTGTGCTTGGTGCCATGCTTGAGTGCAAATAAAATACACACAGACGGACAGACAACCTATTGTGGGAATGATTGATGGCATTTAATTAGAGTGTAGACACTAAAGTTGGCAAAGAAAATCTAATAGCAAAAGTATAATTGTCAAAAAGAAAGCAATGGAATTAGGGAATACAAAAAGGTGCATTAGTCTACATGGAAAAATGTTGATAACATTCTATTTTAACTTGTTTTAATATGACTGGCAAAAGGTTTATGAACATTTTTTTTTCTCCCGCAAAGCAAAATTAAAAATCCAAATGTAAAATGTCACCATTTCCTACCAGTAGGTAGACTAGTTTAACCTTTTCTAAATGAGTGTAATTGCTCTTAAAAACTTAGATCAATTAATGAGAAATTTACAAAAGAAATCATGACAAGTGTTGTATATATGATACAACACTAGTATATCCTGATCTGCCTTAGTTTTAACTTGAAATTTCTTGGCGAGATTTACTTTAATCTTGAAAATTTTGGTAACACTTGAAAGAACTAACCTAGACGTTTTTTAAGTTGTTTACAACATTCTTGTCCGTGTTGTATCAGCTATGCAATGAACCACCCTCTGCTTGCAATTGTATATGCCGATACAACACGGCCGCAACATTACTTATAAATTTTGTGAATCATTAATAAGAATTTTACAAAAGAAATGATGTCCGTGACCAAGGTTGTATTTTAAGATACAAAATCGTCCTTATTTGCATAAGTTTTAACTTGAATTACCAGATTTACTTTTATCTTGAACATTTTAGTAACATATGAAAGAACTAACATTGGACTTTTATAAATACTATACAATATTTGCGTATGATCTGTATGAGATATACAATGGCTTGTCTTCTACTTGCTGTTATAGATATATATGTTGGTCTGATCCGCGGTTATATGATTTGTGTATGAGTATGATTGTCGCGGGGGAAATAGGCAATTTATGTAATTGCAATTATAGAAGCCCGAAAAAAATTCGGGACTTCAATGAGATTTGGACCCATGACCTTTGCAGGCGGTTCGAATCCCGTTGAAGGGTTGAAATCCTGTTGAAGTTCCGAATTTTTTTCGGGTTTCTATAATTGCAATTACATAAATTGCTTATTTCTCCGCGACGATCATACTCATACACAAAACTGGCTGTTATATATCACATACATCACCGCTCATATTGTGTATATTACTTACCAGGTTCAGTTGCTGTAGTAGCTGGAGCTGCTGGCTTGGTTTTGGGTTCACTCTCTATACCATTTACTGAGGTTTCCACAGAATCCTTCTGCTCTGAAGGCTCAATAATTTCATTCTTTACAACAACTACTTCTGGTTCAGCTTCTTCTGATTTACTAACAGTTTTAATGTCTGTTTTGCTAGCATCCTCTACTGGGGGAGCCATTTCTACTTCAATAATCTCTTCTGGCTTAATTATTTCTTCACTTGGACTTATGGAACCATTAGGAACCTTTTCAATGTTCTTAGTTTCAGTACTAAGTTCATTATTAGTTGTGGGCTTATCTGAAGGGACACTTTCGGCAGGGGTATCAGTTTTAGTAACAGGGGGCTCCAGTGGTTTAGATTCAACATCTTTCTTTTCTTCTTTAATTTCAGGCTCTTGTTTTTCTTCTTTGCTTGGGCTAGCGCCATCGACTTTAGATTCTGTTTTTTCAACAGTGTTTTCAACTACTGGGGCTTCATCTGGTTTTGGCTCAGTTTTCACTGTCTCTGTTTTCACTGTCTCTGTTTCTGTTTTTTCTTTTTCCTTAGCCTCCTTTGCCACTTTTGAGACGTTTTTCTCAATAGATATAATCTTGACTCCCTCAAGATTTTTTTGCTGTGAAGGGTTCTTTGCTACTTGAATGGGTGTAGTTATTGGTGTTGTGGGGGCTTTAGGTTTATCTTCATTTATTTTAGCTGCTATTTGCTGTGCAAACTTTGCTCTGGTATTTTCTTGGTCATGTGTTGAGTTTATAGGAGGAGTATTTGAGCTGTTTGAGTGACTGGAAGCATTAACATCTGTTGTAGAACTTGATGGCTTACTAGCTGCTGAGGATAGTATTTCTTCTGTAACATCTTTGTTTGTTTCTGGATCTATGATTTTAATGATGTTCTTTTTACGAGGTGGTGGTGGTTGCTCTGGCCGCATTTGCTGGTATTGTTGACCTGAACATAATATAAATATTTCTTAGTACTGTACAGTATTTTTCTGTTATTTGGTGGCTTTTAGACAAGTAAAAATTGAAGGTAGATGACATGCACTTCAACAAAAATTTAAAAAAAATGTGGCTCTTATTTATTTTATCAAAAGTCAACTTTTACTTTTTGGTTGATTGATGAATTTTTTACAATTTATTTGAAATCTCAATTGTTGAATGGAAGACACCGCTGTTTACATATGTGCGAAATTGCAGGTCACTGCAAGTTTTAAATATGAAAAAACAATCAAACAACCAAATATACAACCAAACAAACAAATATACAACCAAACAAACAAATATACAACCAAACAAACAAATATACAACCAAACAAACAAATATACAACCAAACAAACAAATATACAACCAAACAACCAAATATACAACCAAACAAACAAATATACAACCAACCAAACAAACAAACATACAAACAAACATACTACCAACCAACCAAATATATATATACTAGTTATGTAAAGGTTTGGAGTAGCATACAATGGAGTATCCCATGAGTCACTTGTATTTTCTAGTATACACACAAGCCTTTAAGGAGGCTCGGGTCAGTATTTTTCGAGCTCACCCAGCGACGTTTGAAAGGCCGTAGTTCCCGCATCAGAAGGTATTTTGACAAGATTTTTTAACACATGTCTACATATAGAATAAAGTTTTTTAAAAAGTTATTTTTAATAAAATCGATAATATTTTAGCCGACAAATGATAACGCCGCCGAATTTCTATGTAGCCTATTTTGTTAGCGTGCTCAGAAGTAAAAATTAGAAGTTTTGCACAAAAACTGACAAACTTTTGCCGATTTGTATCCTTTCCCAAAAGAAATCACGTGGACTAGATTAGTTGAAATTCACAGACAATATAAACAAATGTCCTGTTAATACCTGGCTGGAAGGATTTTGATTTATCTCTTCAAAGTCTCTTGTTATCGGTAAATATTATAAAACAATGAATTTTTGCTAGGAAAAAAAATGACCCGTTTTTATTCCAAATCGGTGAGATGAATTTTTTTTAAACTTTGCCAGATTGTTGACCTAGGTAACAGCTTTAAAGTTAAAAGTTTAGGTCGATTTTTCCCAAAAATAGGCTACATAGAAATTCGGCGGCGTTATCATTTGTCGGCTAAAATATTATCGATTTTATTAAAAATAACTTTTTTAAAAACTTTATTCTATATGTAGACAAGTGTTAAAAAATCTTGTCAAAATACCCTCTGATGCGGGAACTACGGCCTTTCAAACGTCGCTGGGTGAGCGCGAAAATTACTGACCCGAGCCTCCTTAAGTGAGTGTGAATGCAAAAAAAAAATAATAATAACCCGTGGGACATTCACAATATATCACACAAAAAACATTGCATAACTATTTTATCCTACATCATATAAAATAAAGAGAACCTCCAGTGTCTCATGGGAACAGGCAGTTGAATAATTATAATAATAATAAAGCTTTATTAATTCTTGAATGGCAAATAAAATTTGAAAAACTCAAGATTACAAGAAATAAGATTTAAATATATACTACAATAAGAAGGCTAATTATTTACATTTATAAAAGTGACTATTAAAAAGTGAAAAATTATGTACATTATTTGGAATCTAAAATCACTTGTCATGGAGAAGCATCCCATTTTTTAATGGCGTATGGGATAAAACTGTTTTGGAAACGTTTTGTTCTACATTTTAAAAGAGGAATTTCCCTTGGGTTCCGTAGAGAATAAACTGATTCTGATATCTTAGGTAAAATGTCGTAAAGTTTGTCATCAGGACGTCTTATGGTTTTATAAAATCGGTGACATAACTCCTCTCTGCGCACTTGAAGAGTAGGTATACTCAGATGAGCAAGCCGCTCATGATAGGAAAGTTCAGGAAGCATGATCTTTGTAGCACGTTTCTGGATTTGTTCAAGTTCGTCAGATAGAGCATTGGTCAGTGAAGAGTGCCACACAGGACACGCGTATTCAATAACAGGTCGAACAAAACAGCAGTAGACGGAACAGAGTTCTTTAGGAAGTACACCACTCCGCTTCAAACACCGTAGAGCATAGAGACGCTTGCTTGCTTTGCTGCAGATAGTTCTTACATGCAAGTCCCATTTGAGATCAGATTGAATCCACCAAATACCACCAAATATACAATGGCTTGCAAGCATTCTGATTGGCTGTATTTTATATGATATTGGATAAAACCAAATATACAACCAACCAAACAAGTACTGTATAAAAATGACATTACACAGTGGAGTGAGGATATAAATTTCATTTTTGAGCGATAAAAACAATATTATGAGCAAGTGTTGAATACGAGAAAATAAAATTCACATCTTCAAGCCAACGTGTAATGTTCATTTTATTATATGGACAAAAAAAGAAAAAAAATTAGGATGCACACATACATAGGGGACATTTTGTACATAACTTTTTCATATCTTCACTAGTGAAAATATGGAAAATACGAGTGGTTTAGTTCCGGTAAAACACTATTGTCTATATAATAAATGTTAGAATTAAATGGTCATTGTACAGCAACAAGTTTTACCTCCCATTCCCTGTTGCATCTGTGGCCTAGGAATATACATTACATGTGGAGGCTGGCCTTGTGGTACAAATGGTAAAGCCTGGGCCATGGTTGGTGAATATGCAGGGAAGTTCATCTGTGGGTTCATGTTATTATAAGATATAGTAGGTCTGTATTGCATCTGTGGACTGCCAACTTGAACTTGGTTATAATCAACCTGATACAAAGACCATTCGATGATTAAATACTTTTACAAAAAACATGAATAATCAATGTGAAATTTACAAAAGAAATCATGACCAAGAGTGTTGTATATCTATTTATTATATAACATATAGTGGTATACCGAGTGATATCAACTAGATAAAAAGCCTATCCTAGTCATGAAGATATCATTGATATCGCACATGTGTGATATCACTCTCAACCAATGAACTATAATAATCAGAACATTACATGTGCGCTTGGAGATATGAATTTTATCTTCGAGTGTTGAAAAGATATCCCACTCATTCGCTGCGCTCACTCGTGGGATATCTTATCAACACTCGAAGATAAAATTCATATCTCCGTGCGCCCATGTAATATCCTCTATTTTATTATTATATCTGATATATCCTGATGTGCACAAGTTTTTTTATTTGAATTTTTCAGCAAGATTTACTTTAATCTTGAAAACATCTTTGCAATCATCAACTTAATTTATTTCTTCCGAAATGTAACAGCCAATCAGCATTGGGATGTACACAAACGTTCAAGCCCCAGGCGTTCCTTTTATTGTTGGCAGAATTTTTTTTAAACTTGTGTCTGGCCCATTTAGCTTGTAGCGCTCATCTGTACAATATATTTTTATCATGTGGCTAAAAAAAATGAAATCCTAACCTTGATCGCCATTATAACAAACACGGTGGCCAAAAAGACACCTGAAATCAACAAGGTTTGACTAACTTTTGTATTTCAACCTCAAAATTCTTGAAACTTCGCCACCATACACAGGTCAATGTTCTTTACAACTTGTTCTTTTTATTTTTTCTGATTTTTATTTTTTTGGCGGGAAAATGACATCATAAGTTTGGCGCCAAAATTTCATGTTTGTTCTATGACCAAAATGACCACATCATTTGAAAGATCTTTCTGAAAGGATCTACAAAGTGAGGAGAACACATAATTTGAGCTATAAAATCAAAAGATATGAATTTTTAAGGTATCAGGACTGGTTATGGACCCCTATGTGCGCGACCTCAAATTGTGCTCAAGCTTTACAATATTTTGTTATAAAAGTATATATTATCTGATAGGTGAATAAATGTAGTTTTAGGAAACATTTTCGAATTGTCCATAACTTAAATTGCGAAAAAGATATGTAGAGTTTAGTGTGATTTGAGTGTCCTCTGTTTGAAAAATCACAGCCCTTTACAAATTACCGTCACGTCAATAACAAACACGTCTTTGCACGTAAGAGAAGTTAATCTTCAAAACGGTGCCTGGGATTTTTCATATCTATCTTAGATCAGTTGCTACGAGATCTCAAACATCAACAATCAATATTTTAATGTATTTTCTTACTAATGAAGTGATATCTTTTTAACAAAATAAAAAATAGGAAATCGCAGACACCGTCCCACGCTTGAAACATCGTTCTACAAAATTACGAAGTTAAGTTGCAATCTGTTAAAATGTGAGCGAATGATAGTCATTTAAAAATGAAGATTTGAGGCTAAAAAGTTACCGAGAAAAACGCGTTTATAAGTTTCGGGCCAGGGAGCCGCTGAGTGTTTACACAGACACTTCATCTGTCAATGAGTTGTCATCTTGCCTGGTCTGTATCATATACCGTAGGCTATTATTAGTGTAATAGGATGCTATTCCAGTCACTCGTTCTCTGGTGTATTGAAACCCATGTTTCTAGTCGATGTCGATGATGACTTTATGATGCATTTCGCCTACAATATTAGTTGACACTCACTGAAATCCTAACATACGATTTTACAAATTCAACTAGAGAAACAAACTATGCCTAGAGGAAACCGTTCGCGTGTGAATGCCGAAGCTGTAGTCGATGCAAACACACAACCAGAGCCGCTACGGCGACCTAGAGAAATTGTTATTCAACAAATGAGGGAATTGGGGCCGGGTAATTATGATCGTATTTTAATGTCAATACCTTTGTAACAACGCACAGATAACAATGCTACTTTTACCGCTTACTTCCAAGTGAATACTGAATATTTGACGTTCTAACTTCGGCCCTAACTTCTAGATTTGATGGCGAAGTGTTTGTATTTAAAACCTCGATCGAAGCAAGCACTTTACTACAATGTGCAGCACTTTGTGTAGAATCCTCGGACCTTTGTGTTTCCTGAGCATAATACGAGCCTCAATCGCTTTCTGCCAGAGATTTTCGCCGTTCGAGCGGGAACGGTTTCTTTGGTTTTGGCGATAACAAAGAAGACGATCTTTGCTTTCGAGAAGCCAATAAAGAATCGTAATGGACTATACGAGAACCTACACCATGAATATGATAGAGATTTTTAAAAGTTTTTCGATTTTTGAGTAGAAGATATTTGAGTAAGATTCTTCATTTTGTGAGTAAACATGCACGGCGATTCATATTGTTGCCTGGCAATTAGCTTTCGATGACAGATAGCTAATTAGCTGTTGACATGATAGTTCCGGTCAAATTTTGATCACGAATTTTATTATCAGCAATTTAGCGAAATTGGAAAGTAAAAACGGCATTTTTTTTAAAGAATATGTTAGATAATATCACAATCTAACTTATAGAAGAAGAAAAAAAATTTGAGCAGAGAGTTGTCCATAACCAGTCCTGATACCTTAAATACTTCGATTTCGGCCATTTTGTTCTATTTTTAGTAACAAAATGGCCGAAATACCAGTTTTAAAAAATTCATATCCTTTGATTTTATTGTGCAAAATATAAATTTTCTTTTAATTTTAGATCCTTTCAGAACGATCTTTCGAATGCTGTGGTCATTTTGGTCATAGAATAAACTTGAAATTTTGGCGCCAAACCTATGACGTCATTTTCCCGCCAAAAAAATAAAAATCAGAAAAAATAAAAAGAACAAGTTGTTAAGAACATTGACCTGTTTATTTTGGCAAAGTTTCAAGAATTTTGAGGTTGAAATACAAAAGTTAGTCAAACCTTGTCGATTTCAGGTGTCTTTTTGGCCACCGTGAAATGCTTACCTGTTGTGGAACAAACTGTTGCATCATTCCATATGGTTGGCCCCCACCTTGCATCTGCATCATTTGTTGTCCACTGGTTGGTGAAGGGTACATCTGTTGATTAGACTGTTGTGAATGGTGTGGCACCCTCATTGGTCTTGTCATTGCAGGCCTGTAGAAAGTGCTTTGTAAACGAGGCTGGCCCTGCTGTTGGACCATTCCTTGGTACATATTCATTTGCTGTTGATTCATCTGAAGAAAAACACTCGAGTTAGTCACAGTTATAATGATTTCAATATTAAAAATAATAATACTGTTGTTTGCATCTACCTGTTACTAGAGTACAAATACTAAAAGTGTGCAATACTTTGCACTATTTACCACTAAATAGTGTTGATTAAACAATAGAGAACAATAGAATTAGCATAATTTAGCAGTATTTAGTGGTATTTATGTTCAGGGGCGGATTTAAGGGTGGGCCGAAGGGGCCGCGGCCCCCCTTTTGTTGAATAAAAAAAAAAATTTTAATAATTTTTTTTTTAATGTAAAAAAGATCCTTCTTAAGATCACTCAAAATGCTGGAAATCGCATCTCTGACGGTCTCAATTTCAAAATTTTCTGGGGGGGCATGCCCCCAGACACAACCATTTTAATTGACTGGCCCCCCCTTTCTCAATATCCTGGATCCGCCCCTGATGTTGCACACTTTTAATGTTTGTACTCTATGCTACTCGCTGTACCGTAGTCACTTACAAAAACTACTGAAGAGTTTTTTACATATTTTCATCTCAATAGGACCAATCAGGTACAAGTATATATCGAGAGGCAGAGTTTATTTGAGAGGCAGAGACTTTAGAAACTTTAATGTCTGTGATTGGTCCGATTGAAATGAAAAAATGTCAAAATAATGTCAAAAATTCATCAAACGTTTTTGTAAGTGACTACGGTACAGTGAGTCGCACAGTAACAATCACAACAAAAAAACATGTTCTGTCTAGACGTAAATTTCCACAATTTGGCACCAAACGTCGCACTCTCCCAATGCTATTCTCTAAAAATATTCCTCTGGTAAAATTTGTTCAGGAAATTTTGCATATTACATTTGTGTTGCATCTGTTCACGGGAAGATGGAAGTGATGTTACATATCTCTAAATTTCTAGCCTTCTTTCACAACAGTTGTTTACAAACTTGTGAAGTTTGGGATACCAATCTTTGAAGTTTGACTGAAATACAGAACTTGTTTTTGTCACGACTGTGTCACGATGAGAGCGACAGTAATAATTATAATGGTCATATAGTGTATGTTTATTTACTTATTCCAAGATAAGGTAGATGAAGAATGCAAATGGACACAAAGTCCCCTTCGAGGCAATCAACACCAAGAACCCCTCCCCTTAAAATAATTTATGTAGTTTTGAGAATTCTTATGTTTAAATGATTTGAGCCAACAATCACAGACAATAGTGATTGAGTCAACATTAACAATTCAAATAAAAACGTCACCCTTCACAGCGGGCACAAACGACCTAAAAAGCGCTCATGATGAAATTTCTGTTTTGCATCAAATATCATTCACCTTCTTCTAAGGACTCTAGTATTAATTTGGGTGATGGAAACTCGAGTTATGGCGATTTTAACCTCCAAAATCTTTGAAAAAAATTTGATTAAACCTTTGGAAAAACATTTCGCTTGGTACATTTTTTTCATTTCAAAACATTTCTCTCTAACTTTAATGCGAATGAGATGATATAAGAACGCTGGAAAATCCTATTCTTGGCTTTCACGTGACGTCATCGATTTTTTTATTTCGAAAATATTAGTTATATTTACTTCTGGCAGTAATACTCTTTAGAGCCCCTAAATGAACATTTGTGCCAAATCTTGTGTCTTTGCTGTGTTTTGGTTTCGAAATATAAGCGAGACAATTTGTGTCACGCAACTCTAGTCGCATCTTTAGTAGTCGAAAATCAAGCTAGATTCATGTCAGTTTAGTATTTATTGATGTTTGATTGAACTCAAAACCTTAGAATTATCATTAGAAAGCTAAATTACAGGCATTTTCGCCGTACATTTAAGGAATTTTAGGATTTTGTGAAGTCCGGCTTTTGGCGGCGCCATACATTTCACTGTAATCAAGGCGCATATTCACTGGCTCTGTATTTGGTCACAATTAGTCCATTTACGCTCAAATGTTGGCAAATGATAAATTGGTCATCTGGCTTTAAGCTAATGTGGCCTAGATTGCTATTTGTATCGCAGAAAAGATCTGGTTAATGATATAATCAACACAACCGGAAATGCTTTTCCCATACATATCTTACTAAATTTTTTAGTAATAGCTTGACTATAACTCTGCCAATATTCATTCTTCTGACCTCATATTTGCTAACAATGCTAAATAAAGTATGTGCTTCATGAATTCAGTGATTGTTTACAGTTTAAGCGACAATTTAGGGACTTTCAATATGGTCACGTGATAGGTGAAAGCCACCAATAGTTTTAGAATTTTGATATTTGCACTTAAATTGAGGTTGAAAAAGTGAGTAAATCACCGCTACGTCATTATGACGTCACAAATATCTTTTAAAGATATGTTATGCAGCCCCTTTCTGTTATATTGATGATTTTATAAGCTTACTGAAAATCGACTATTGAATGAGATGATGTTAGAATTTCTGTAATTGATAATAAATAATAATATTTTTTATTTTTCTGTGACGTCATATTAGATGACGTCATCAAAATCATAAAATCCCTCATATCTCCATTTCCAGTTACCAAAAATTGATGAAAATTTTGATAACGTGTTTTACATCTCACAGGTTCATAAAATACATCCTTAAATCGTATCTAGCGGTAAAATTGATTTTTTTCGAATTCTGTAACATTTTATTATGACGTCACAATGACGTGAAAATATTCCAACAATTTTTCAAAACTTTTTGCTACCTCAATATTACAACCACTGAAAATTTCAGAACACCAAGATAATAATTTATCAAAATATTAGTAAATAAAGGAAAATTGCCACATTTTAAAGTGCTGTTTTGGGGGCTGTTTGTGCCCACCGTGCTTTATCTTTTTTAAACCTTCCCTCCCCCTCTACTCAATGTTGACTTTTGAGAAAGACTGATGATAGTGTCTTTTAAATAATTTGAGCCCAGTTGTAAAAGATGATGGTGAATTATGATAGTATGGGTGAGTTTAAAAGGTTTAAGTTTAGGTGTAAGTAATGATGGCAAATGATGGTCGTCTAGGGGTATGTAGTCTTTAGAAAGAATGTTGGTGTAAGTGACTGACTATCTCATGGAATCAAACCAGTTGCTAGTGATTCTGATGAATTATGATAGTATGGGCGAGTTTGGAGGTTTAAGTTTAGGTGTAAGTAATGATGGCAAATGATGGTCGTCTAGGGGTATGTAGTCTTGGAAAAGAATGTTGGTGTAAGTGACTGACTATCTCATGGAATCAAACCAGTTATTAGTGATGATGGTGAATTGTGATAGTATGGGCGAGTTTGGAGGTTTAAGTTTAGGTGTAAGTAATGATGGCAAATGATGGTCGTCTAGGGGTATGTAGTCTTGGGAAAGAATGTTGGTGTAAGTGACTGACTATCTCATGGAATCAAACCAGTTGTTAGTGATGATTGTGGATTGTATCAATAATATGGGTGAGTTTGGAGGTTTGAGTCTAGGTGCAAGTAATATAATTTTATTTTTATTTTCCTTTTATTTCAAGTTCTTTTTTGGATGTAAAGCGCCTATGGGCTAAATGGAATAGGCGCTATATAAATCATTAATAATAATAATAATAATGATGATGGCAAATTATTATCGTCTGGGTTTATGTAGTCTTGGGAAAGAATGTTGGTTTTAGTGACTGACTTTCTCATGAATAAATTCAAACCAGCTGTGAGAAGAGATGATGGTGGGTATACTATCAGAATCAGTTATAAAATGCTTGTTTAAAATCCTGCCTTGCTTTGTACTGTGCGGTCACTTTTGTCTGTTCCTTTGTACTATGAGGTCACTTTTGGCAACTTATTTTGTTCAATATTGGTTACGTTGTACAAAACGAAAACATCTCCAAGGCCGAGTTTTAAATGGACATTTTTAACCACTCTAATTATAATTATTTAATAGTGTCTATCTAATCTTGAGAAAGAGTGTTCATGTTAAATACAGATACTTAATGATTATATAGTCGCTTAAATAAACAAGGGAAAAAATGTATCATAAATTACACAAACACAAATCAAAAATTACAGAAACATGACTAAAAACAACTCTTACATCTTTGTGCATGGAAATAAATATATTATATATATATCTTACAACTTTTGAATGCTATTTGATTCACATTTGTAGTCATCTGTTTTATTGTTTAAATCTATACAAAAGCTTTCTTCATATATTTTCATTGTTGATTTATTATTTTCTATAAAATTATCTAAAACAATTTGAGAGTTTTATGAGTTAATTGATTAATCATTTAAAACTTTAATAAATGATGATCTTAACAGTATGATGTTTACAAAATAGACAAACATATTCTGTATAATGGGTAAATGAATGGCCTTTGATTGTCAATTTACATATAAACCACATCTTAAATGTTTACAGAATATAACAAAATAAATATTAGGCTTTACAAAATGTGAGAAAACTTCAGCCAAACACAATTACATTGAATAAACAGTATTACACAATATTTTATACGTAAATCAAGGTTTGGGGGTTTTCACTTCTAAAAGAACAAAATTGCAATATTTTTACTTTTGAATATAGGACTGTTGATTGTTCTGAATCAATGAATTATATGTTTCGACAACATAATTTTGTCACAAAAAATAACTGTCACGGATTTGTATACAAAATGATAGAGACACAATAAAGTTTGCAAAATTCATCATAAAATAATTAGAGATTTCAAGAGTTTTAGAAAATATATTGTCGTGAATAAATTTGTCTTTTTCGACCGGTGTTTTTCGATTTTACAATGTGGTATTTCTTAAATCTGACCACGAGAAAAATAAGGGTTAGGATGCAAGGAATAAATTTACCACAAAAGAACAGGTTATAAATTTAAGATCATAGTTCATAGTAGCAAAAAGATCAATACGATCTCATTGAGTAGAAGTAAAATGAATTTTGCAATAAATTGAAGAGCCCATCAGTTAAAACGGAAGTCCAAGGAAAAATTAAGTTTCCTCTAAATTAGACTATGGCGCTTCTTTGTTGAGTCGTAGGTAAGATGAGATTTTGGAAAACGGGAGTAGAGGTTCAACTTAGATACCGAAAGTATTGTAAATTCCTAAGGGAGCTGAAGAATTTAGTAGTCGAGATGTGCAAATGTACAAACATGAATCAAAAGGGCTGTGGTAGTAACACAATGCAATCAATCAAACAAGCTCAAGGTTGCTTATTGTACATAAATCAAGTTAATATAACTAACCTGTTGAGGATATCCTTGGCTAGGTCTTTGGGAATAATCCTCTTGTCCTAGGGAAAAACGGTACAGATCAAATACCAGTCGACTGGTTGGCAGGGAGAGGGTGAAAGAAACACCTTCGCGACAGACGGGTAGCAGAGGGGAAGGTGAAATGTAAAGCGAATTCAATCACTTTAATTTTCAAAGATTTCATCATTCACAATAAAACTTACTCTGTTGAGGTGGAGTCGGGCCTCGTTGGGATCTGTGAGGGAAAATAGTTAAGGCAAGACAACAAATACCGGCAAAATCGCAAGTGTCGGTCTAAGGCCACGTAAACTTAACAAAAACGTACATATAAACACGGATTATTCAACAAGTCTGGTTAAATATAGGCTGGAATGAAAGGATACGATTGCTGCCCTCGATTATGCCCTGCAGGCGGGGAAGCATTAGAGCCTTTCCCCTTCTGCATGTTGATAAGAGCGTTCTAAGACGCTGAAGTGTCGCGAAGCTCCTTGCGAAGGTCTTCCGTTATATTCTTTTTACGTCGTCTAACACACTTCTATAACAAAAATATGATTCCTGGATGAAAGACCAATAATCTTAGTTTTCTTCGGTTGTTTATGATCACGCGATGGTTCTTTGATATTCCAGATTATCAGGGATGAAAAATAACATATCCAAAATGGCTGACTCTTCGGCGTGAAGCCGCAGAGAATTTCAACGAAGTACGACTTAGTGACGTCATGTTAGTCGACTGGTGCCACGTGACTCGGCAGCGAGGAAATAAAATTTTCGCGGGAAAATTCAGTGATGACCTCATCGTACCGTCAAGGTAACAAAAATTATAAACCTACTAAACGAACACAAAAATTATATTTAAACATCTAATATAAAACATTTACTCATCTCATTCAATAAAAATCTGATAATATTTATAAAACAAAGCATTGATATATGAAATAAAAACAAACGTACCTTATTTGAAATTTCCACAGGAAGCCCAAATGAATTAGAGTTCAAATCCGAGCGAATTTAAATTTACTAACGATTTGCAATGAATACCATCGTGCTGTTATGTTACGACATTGTTGTTGTGTAAAGTATCCTCTAGGGATATGTAGTTAATGTAATATTACGTTAGGTGCTTAAAATAAACCAGTGCGTAATGAAATCGAACTCGTGGGTGTTAAAACATATAAACACGTGAGTATGTAGCTCAACAAACTAACTGCGTTCACAGTATTTGTAACTGCGTCAGTGCATGCATGCTTCACGTGCGACTGACAGAGTCAATACACAGGGAACCCAAAACTAACAATCAAGAACCATCACATAGGAGAAATGTAAAGAGAATAAAAATGAACAAATTAATGAATGAAAATAACCAAAAAAAAAAAAAAATGAATTTGAGTAAATAAAAAGTATAAAAAGACAAAAAATGAATGAATTGAATAACGGAATGAAAGAATAAAACTGATGGATGAAAGAAATCTCAATATAAAAACAAAAGGAAAAGAGAGTGTAGGTTAATATCTTTATATTTATTTCACAGAATTGAACATGGTCATGTAGCACCAGCAGCCACATTGGTAACCGCTATCCCAAAATAATTATCCCCCCCCCCCCTCCCCCCTCTTTAGTGAGGGTCAATCACACTCAATACCATCACATTCAATATCTACAGGCATATAGCACCCAACTCGTAGGTTGATTTTCTGCCAAAGAATCCAGAAAAACCAAGACACATCAAACAAATTCAACTCGCATATACACCTATATTTCAGAAATCGTTGCCGCAATCTATGCTATATAGTCCACACTCTGAAGCATGCAAAGGATGTCGGTATTTCTTCTCTTGCTATCGATCTATTCATAGCATAATAATTTTGGTTGTACATGTTTGTGCCATATGAATAAACACGGTCTTGCAGGGGTAGATGATAAAACAAATATTTATTTTAAAAAACGAGTAATAAATCACAAATTATGTTCATATTTTTTTGACATCCTTTGCAGGTTTCAGAGTGTGGACTGTAGCTTCGGTTGCAACAAGGTTGTTTGAAATAGGAGTATAAATCCAGTTCAGAGCTGGGACCCGAACCTGGACCACAGTATTGATAGCTAGGCAAGAGGTTTACCTACCCACCGATTACAGACAAGATAAAGACAAAGCAATCATATATTTGTTTATTCAACAGTTGATAAAACACAAACATCTTAGACATTTTGATACCCCAACATATATGATTTTTATTTTAGCTGGCATATAGCACAATTTACATTGTTATATCTCATAATCTGCATGCATTTAAGTTATCTTAATTCATATCCCATTATATCAATATATAATTAAAAATTACACCACATATTGGCGGCAATATCTCAGGGTGCAGTTCAAATCTTGATGATATAAGATAAAGTAACTATAAACCAAGATTTACTTGTAATTATATAAGCACATGCAATCCAGGTTTTATAACTGTGCAGTTGTTCCTGAATGCCAGAGCAAAATTATTAAATCAGGCTTTGAAGAATACATATAGTATTGAATAAAGAAAATCGGGGGGAAATGTTTGGAATGTATTTTATTTACATTGTATGTTATTTAAAGATTAGTTTTGATAAATGAGTGAGATTGCATGATTCACAAAGTTGACCCCAGTGGGCTGTTGCTTTGAGAACTTTTTTTCATGAGCAATCAACAATTAAAGCAAAATAATAACAATTAAAGAGTAAACTTGTTCTGACTAATGGATGCCGCTGCTATACTATTGAAACCACGCTAGAGTAAAATGCTCATTTAAAAGTTTTGTTTATGTACCATATGTGATATAGCTTCTGGCCAATCAGTTTGCTCAAAAATGCTAATATATGTAAATGGTACAAAAAACACACCTTCAACAGACTTTAAAAACCCATGGTCACTTACTGTCATGCATTGCATTGTTTATTTTAATTTGAGCATTATATTTTATTCGCAGCTTACGCTCTTACGCAGTAAGAGCGTAAATACCCACTCACATCGTAAAAGATATCAAAATGTCTGAATGTGCAATTTTCATGGTCCATGAAATTCAGTCTTTTGCGTGATGCAATATGCTGGTAAATGACTACGGGTCTTTAACCACTAGTGATTTTCATAGTATATTATCTTCAAATAAATACAAATACTATTCTAAATATAATAATTATACTATAAAAGGCATTACCCCAATTCTCATGTTTATGGTTTGTTCTTCTGAATGTATGGATAAAAGTTAAATAGTTGGTCACAAAGTAAGGCTTATATTATTAAATTAAGCAGCATCTAATACCCATTAAAACTATGTGTTACATTTTCTTCATATACAATGTTTTTGCTTGTCTTAGTAGTCTTTATCTTTCTTTCTGTGAAAAAGATAAACAAATAAACAAACAGATCAATAAATAATCAAATAAACATATAGATAAATAAATAAATAAACAAAATAAACAATAAACAGATAAATAAATATCAAACATAAATAAACAGATAAATAAATAAACAAAAACAAAAAAACAGGGGCCAGTTGTACGAAGCCTGGATAAAGTTATCGACTGGATAAGAGCTATCCAGTATAGAGTTTGTATAGGTTTTATCTGTTGGATAGAGAATTATCCAGTGGATAGCGCTATTCAGGCTTCATACAATTACAAGCCCCAGGGGCCAGTTGTACGAAGCCTGGATAAAGTTATCCAGTGTATAGAATTTGTATAGATTTTATCCATTGGATAGGGATTTATCAGGGGCCGGTTGTACGAAGGGTGGATAAAGTTATCTGCAGATAAAAGTTATCCACTGCATAGGTTTTTTATAGATTTTATCCGGTGGATAAGGATTTATCCGGTGGATAGCCCTATTCACCCTGTTCCTTTTCGCTTCCAAAAGTAAGAACTAATTTTGGTAAATTCAATATAAGATATTCGGGAGCAAAATGCTGGAATTCAATTGATGAAACTCTAAAAAAACAAAAAAATAGAAATAAATTTAAAGAGAGGCTGAGTGATGAATTACTCCGCTCATACTCTAGCTGATATTATTCATATTTCTATAAGTCATATCTTAAAAGTTTGATCCATCCTTATCCTTATCCTTTTTTTCTTTCATTTTCTTTTTTTTCTATTACTATATACTATTTTTTTTTTCACTACCAATTGCATTAACCATAACTTTTAATTTTATATAGACCTATATAAAAAAAACAATTTACAGTTAATTTATTACATTGGTTTGAAATTGAAAGAAATGCAAGATAAAAATATCCCAATTATGAAAATAAAAAATAAGAATAATTATTGAATAAATTAAACGAAGACAATAAAAGTTGACTCAGCTAAAATATCATTATTTTCAAAAACACCACATATGCACAGGTGAATAGACAAACTCTAAATGACAGAAAGAATGAGAAAGAAAGAAAAACAAAATAAAAAGGAAAACTCAAAATCAACAAATAAAAACCAGGAACAAAATAAAGCAAGTTTTTCAAAAAGCCAGTTGAATGGGTTTCGTTGAATGCACTTAAGGTAGTTCCGGACTCTTGCTACTGCGCATCCATTTCGCGCATCTCGTTTTCTATCATTTATTTGAGTTTTTTTGAAAATTTATCTAAATAATATTTTAATTTGAATCCTTATCTATAACTTAAGAAAGTATTATGTCATTTCATGCAACTTTGGAGGTAAAAAACGACATTTTTCGAAACATGCTCAGATTTTCACTACCTGACAAGGTCGCTGTTTTGTCTCAAAACAACAAATTTACAACTTTGTAAAAATGAATACATAAAATGTAATTTTGACGCCTTTAGTCGTAAAACTAATACAAAATAGGTTTTAGGGTTTCTGGGGATGGCAAGGATAATTTGACAAGTTTTAAGCAGATGTTTAAAGTACTAGAACCCAGTCCCGCGCGGACCGTTGCAGTGTTTTTTTTGACAAAAAAATGGATTCGGTCGCTTATAACTCGTCTATTAGTACGGGGACCCCCAATTTTTTTCTTTTTATTCAAGACTGCATTTACTACTCTTATGATTTAGAATAAAAAATAAAATATTCATTGATTTAATTTTCTGAAATTTTACAAATGCTACAACTCTATACACATATAGGGTGCGTAATTGGCGTAGAATTGTGCTTCTATGATTCACTTATACCCATATTTTGAAATGATTCAATGATTTTTATGACAGCAAATGCTAGATAGCCCTTAGATCTATCGTTTGATATAATGTTATGCTTTTCCTAGTAGAATACATTCGCATTCTTTTGACTGCTTTGAATAGGTACTTTTGAGCAAATCACCGCAAATTATTGCAAATACCTACTTTTACTAAATCTTATAACTCTATAACCAATACGGTGACCCCAATTTTTTTTCGCGTTTTTTGACTTGCCTAACAATGATCTATAAATGACAGGATTTATAAAAAAATTCATTGAAGAAATCCAAGTATCCGGTACTACCTTAAGCATAAAATTAATTGTATGACCAAACTTTTTGTAGCCTGCGTGCAGCCGGTTTAATTACCCGTAATAACCGTCTGCGAAAGTTCGCCAGATATCGTGTTCTCTGTGACCCGATATATGAAGCGATTTCTGATTGGCTCTCGCTAGGATCAATTCTTACGCGAACTCTGATTGGTCAACGGCACGGCATAATCTCTTCCGGTTGAGATGTTTTCGTTGCTACATGCACGTGAGTTTGACCATGTTGACAGCTAGAGCAAAGAAATGGTCTAAATATATTACTATGAGTGTATTTACCTGCGATTTGTGCCGCAGCACACAACTTAAACCAGAAGAGAGGTTCCTCATTGAAGGAAAGTGTGAAATTAAGATTCTTTCAGAGCTCCAAATTCTTTCTCGAACGCCGAATAATGACTATATTTGCCGTCGATGTTTCGTACTTTTGAAGAGACGAAGGCGTTCGCTTCAAGATATAACCTCCACCGAAAGTGCTTTTAACATCACAGCGTCCTTTGAAGAACATTGTGAAAGTGCTGATTGTAATATATTTAGACCATGTCTTTACTCTCGCTGTCAACATGGTCAAACTCACGTGCATGTCGGCAACGAAAACATCTCAACCGGAAAAGATTATAACGTGCCGTTGACCAATCAGAGTTCGCGTAAGAATTGATCTTAGCGAGAGCCAATCAGAAATCGCTTCATATATCGGGTCACAGAGAACACGATATCTGGCGAACTTTCGCAGACGGTTATTACGGGTAATTAAACCGGCTGCACGCAGGCTAACTTTTTGTTGTTGTTGTGTAATTTGTTTTCTTGAAATAATAATAATTGCTACTAGAAAATATTTCAAATCTAAAGCTAAAAAACAATGTTTTTTGCATGCAACAAAAACAATGTTCTTAAAATAAACATGACGTAAATTTATATGGCTCACTGAAGGGGAACAAATTTATCCTGCTTCGAACAAGAAATTTCGCAGTTCGCGAGCAATACAAAATTTACATAATATTTTCAACATTTCTGATTAAAAATTAAAGTTCTTACGATGTTTAACCAAGTTATTGTACCTTGAAGTGCTATTAGTAGTAAACAAGCGAGACATCTATGTTGTAGATGGACGAGTTGGTGATATGGACAGGAATAACGGTGTCAGTGAAATAATCTCCTTTTTTCAACCAGTCTTGGCTGTTTGGCTTCCATCCCATGTTCAACACTGAACTCAAATCGTAAGAACTGCGTTCTGAAGGCCGTTTGCACTTGATTTCGTAACTCAAAGCAGTTCCTTTCTTATACAACGTCATGTCAACTTGCGTCGAAGCTATCTTTATCGAAGACATATCCTGTAAGCTGACATCTTTGAATTCGACTTTCAAGTGCGAGTTGCTTGGAATCGAATCTGGAACCCTGTCCTTCGGGAAGATTATGTGCCCAAATATCTTAATTTGGCCGACGCTCTGTTGTGGAAGAGCTGTAGCTGTGTCTTCTGTCGCTTTTTCGTCTTCTCTTGCGTGTTTGGTAATGGTTTCCACGTCTGATTTGTTGTTGTCGTTTCGAAGATGGTCGAAATCAGGAGCACGAATGCCGCCATTGTCAATCTTTTGCTCGCAGTGGAAAAAGCATCCAAATCGATCAGTTGAATGAATCGTTATGAAGATGAACAATCCCAGAACTAACAACAACGACAGGAAGAGTAGAGGTAGCAGCCAGTAAGGCCATCGGAAGGTCTTTACCTCGTGATCTTGGTCGTTAAACTTCGTATACTTCTTCATGTTTCTTCACGAACTGTTCAAGCTGTTTGTGTTGCGTTTGAAGGGCGATGATTTATGCAAGCAGCTGAAGCGAAAGGAATTAACGCCGGACCAATCAGAGTGCAGGGGGAAAGGACAAAATATATGACATGGTAGCAAATATGCTTTCCATTTGTTCAAAAAAACGGTGATTTGGGTTGGAAATAAAATGGTGTGGTTATTTCTCCGGAAATTCCAACCGTAATGATAGGACAACCTTTCTATATCTGTCCCGCCGTTCCGTTCCAAAAAATTCCTAACAACAGGGCTCTCAACTCTCTGCGACTTTGTGCGGGTACGAAACAGTGGTCAAATCCCGTTTTTTTTCCTTTATCAATCAATAACCAAACCGATCATTTTTGATAAAAATTGTAAAAAAATACAAACATAAAACTAATTCGTTGAAGTTTACGTCTAGCACGCGTATAATTAACGCAAAAATAACTAACTACAAAAAGATCTTGCATTTTTTCTCATAAGCGTTTTGGAACCGTTTCAGCGTTTTCGTTTTCATTATGTGGCATATCAGGGGTGGATCTGGGATATCCCTACTGGCATCGGACACCCACTAGCGCCGCAATTACCCCTATTTTATGTACATTTAGGGATTGGACACCCCCTAACATTAAGAGCCCTTATCATTTGCAGTTGGGACTCCCCCTCAAAAATCTAAAGCAAATCCCTTCAGATAGCCTTAGTCATGCAATGATTTTTGTAAGAAATTGTATAACATTTGAAATATTTTTGTCCAAATGACACCCACTTTAACCAGAACTAATACCTTAAAAAACAATTTTATTCCTTATAATTGCAATTATAAATTCTGAGCCTCAACTTTCCTATCAATACCTCGCGTAATTTTTTGCCATTTATAACTGACGTCATTAATGATGGTAATTGGACTGAGTGGAGTCCAATTCGGTCTGTAATCATACGAGTGATTACAAAATCGGACGACCGCGTAGCGGGAGTCCGATTTGTTTATCACGAGTATGATTACAGACAGAATTGGGCGACACAAAGTTTGATTACCAATTAATCATAGCATATGGGCATTTTGTCTGCGCATGCTCGTGTAAATGGAACGAAAAGGAATGCGGTCGCCATTTTGTTTGCAGAAAGCGTTCTTTGGGTTTTCTATGGAACGATCTAAGAACCATAGGGCTTTCGATGGAAGAGTTTGAATGGAAATCCAATCTACTTACATAGAGCAAGCGCTTCAGGATATCAACAATGCGATCATGTATTTATTTGGATAGAAATAAGTCGTCAAAATGTGCTCAAAAAGCAAAAACCTCGAGAGAGGACTTTCTTTGCTGTTGTCGTTTTCCTACATCCAGCTATTATTTTGAAGAAATCTCAATTAGAGGTGAGTAATTATGTAATGGTGTTTTAAAATTGCCCAAACACTGGTCTTGTCTTGAAGCCGATGATCTAAAATATATTGTTGTTTAAACGAGAAATTTGAGGATTGGCCAATTTTCACTCATTTGCAATACCAATTTACTCAAAATTTTTACCGTCCCCCACGTTGGAAATGGCCTTTATAACAAACCTTTTTACTTTATCTTTGCAGGGGTATAGCTTTTTTGCTTCTTAAAAGTGCATAGCTATGTGGTTTTAAAGGAATACTGAAGACCACCCAAACTATTTTGCATATTTGTCAAACAAGGAGTATTTTTCTCTGCCATGGTTTACGAACATCGTCAAGTTGTTGATCGTCAAATTGCATTGCACAAGGTAACTTAAGTGTCTAAATATTGTTGTCTATTTTCTGATTTTTAGTCACCTCTTCTAAATTCACGCAGTCATTTTTTTAGCTCGAAGACATTTATACGCCGAAAATTGCATTCACTCAGTACTACCTCGAATCAAAAAACATGAAATAAGTTGAAATTTTTACCGTCCCCCAGCTTTCTTTTTGTCATCATTTTGATGCTAATAAATCAAAGAATAACTTGTGTTATTTATTGGTCATAAAAAATTGCACAGCTCTTGTACGGGCAATCCAAATTGACCACTTTGAAAACGTCTCGATATGTATTTGTGATCACGTGAGCATTCGAACTCATGATACCATGCAAGATTCGGTATTGATAATAATATTGTATTTTGTTTGTCAGGTCCTGACACCCTGACAAAGTAAGTCTGCAAAAGGTACAAGCAGAGCTTGATATTTACCAACGCATTGGCGGAATCAAGAGTTTTCACAAGGATTTTCCTTTTAGGTTTTCATTTTGATAGTTTGATGAAAACGAACGCTGATAAAATGTACTGCAGGCACTCATGGGAACAGGTAGCCCATGTCGCCTATGGTTTAGAAACATGAACTCAATAAAAATTCATTGTAAAATTCATTGATGCGTTTTCATTTTCATTTATTTATTTCCTTTTATTTTATTTTATTTCTTATATATTTTTTGATGCTTGAGGGAGTTACCAGAATGCCTGTACCTGTTTGCCTAATTACCTTGATTCGGCGTTAAAATAAACATTTATAAAGATGATTGGAATAAATTGATTTAAGAATGAATTAATAATTTGACTAATTCCAAACAGAAAATCAATTTCTTTCATTTTATTTTTTCAGACGACAAGACCTGACACCCCTGACAAGCCCTGAAACCCCTGACAAGGCCTGACACCCCTGACAAGGCCTGACACCCCTGACAAGGCCTGACACCCCTGACAAGGCCTGACACCCCTGACACCACTGACAAGCCCTGAAACCCCTGACAAGGCCTGACACCCCTGACAAGGCCTGACACCCCTGACACCACTGACAAGCCCTGAAACCCCTGACAAGGCCTGACACCCCTGACAAGGCCTGACACCCCTGACAAGGCCTGACACCCCTGACAAGGCCTGACACCCCTGACAAGGCCTGACACCCCTGACAAGGCCTGAAACCCCTGACAAGGTCTGACACCCCTGACAAGGCCTGACACCCCTGACAAGGCCTGACACACCTGACAAGGCCTGACACCCCTGACAAGGCCTGACACCCCTGACAAGGCCTGACACCCCTGACAAGGCCTGACAAGGCCTGACACCCCTGACAAGGCCTGACACCCCTGACAAGGCCTGACACCCCTGACAAGGCCTGACACCCTTGACAAGGCCTGACACCCCTGACAAGGCCTGACACCCCTGACAAGGCCTGGTCCATGCAAAAACGACTCATTTATTTTCCGGTACTCATCATCTCTAATTCGAATCTAGCTTTCGATGACATAAAACATACGTAATAACCTCGTACAAAAATGTTGTATACAGGCTGACATTATAAAGTCATCAAATTTTAAACGGTAAAAATCCTATAAATAACTTTGTCGGTATTAGCAGAGGCAGATCTAGCGAAGGCAAAAGTAGGAGGCTAGCCACCCTCCCCCATCCCTTCCCTTTGGAGACTAAAAAAGCACAATAATTAAATGATAATTGTACAGGACAAACTTGCATGTCAAGGTATATTTACTTTCAGTACTTATCTTTGCTAGACTGATTCCATAAGTCGTAGTTTTCGCTCCTTGATTTATCGATTTGTCGCTTACTAGCGGCTTACGGCTTTATCAGAAATCGCTGTACGAACGAAAACGAGGCTCATATACCGGAAAGGAACAACTAACGAACATGAGCTATATCAAATTTACACCGTTTTCAAATAGTACAAGTCATGATCAAAATAAATGTAGAATAATATAACCTTCTTCATATAATAGTTACTTAGAGCGGTTTTCATATGAGTGGGAAACTGACCGTACCTTACAGAACCATACCGTAATTTCTATAAAAACATTCTGCAGTAGCAGTAGTCGTGCGCTTGTTCGAAACAGATTTGAACGTTAGTATTTCATATAATTAAAAGTTGAGTTATTGTAGGTTATGCTCATATTTATTGAGAATTTAATCCATTCAGTGAACAGTAACTTCTTTCGGGTATTGCCAATCGGCGAGCCATGCGACTCATATGCGAGCCAGAAACCAAAAACACTCTGTCAGAGATGTTTTTAAAATGCATAGACAAAAAAGTAAGAGAAAAAGTCGTAAAATGGGTAAAAACTTCCGGGAAGCCGAACTTTCACAATCACCGGTTTCCCGCCAGTCGACCGAATTTTTGGCGGCAAAATAACGTAAACAGACACATCGCTAATTACGAATAGCGTACAGATCTAGATTCGCTGATTAGAATCATGACAAGGAGAAAAAAACGTCAATAAAATTAAATAGTATCTAACATCAGTTTTGATTGAGAAGAACGGCATTTCTAATACCACTCATGGTGTTTTCAACATGTTCTTAGAATCGATTAAGATGCAAACGACGACACCGCGCAGTTTTAATTATACGCAGTGCAGTTGAACTTCTTTAACTTGACAATTGGAAATACCCATTATGGCTCGCGCTAAATTTCCCAAAACTGTAGTATAAGTCATGATATTCGAAATGTCTTAGAATTCATGTGACTCGCACTATATGGCTCGCACTATGACTCGCAGGCTCGCTTTAATATTCTACGGACTCAAATTCCCACAGAAATGCCAAAAATAGATTAGCTGAAGTAGATTTTCTGGAACCTGCATGTGATTTTTCTTTGATCCAATCAAATGTGAGGAAGAGACATTAGATGTGATCCGCCAATCACATGCGTCCATTTTAAAGCGCGCGGATTTCGTAATGAAAAGCCTTGAAATCATTGTACTCTCTCATTTCCCGTGCATATCGTGATAGTACGGGTTCGGTGGCTAAATATTGTAGGAGAGAATTTTCGCTAATGTATTTCGAATCTTTGTCATCTTTGCTATAGAAGAATATTTTATGTAAGTATTCAAATTTGTTTTGAGTGAATAAGCATTTATATCTATCCGATCTATTAACTCTGATATACCGGTTTACAGTACACAACGTAACATTGGAATAGAGAAGTAGCAGTAGAGTGAAGCAGATTTCTTTTGATATTATATCGTGGACAAAAAGGTAAGAACCTCATAGAATTAAAGTATTTTACGTTCTGATGCAAAACGAACTACAAGTTTTGACACATTTCCCCTCTATTTTTGAATTTGTTCGAGCCTTCGTCTTCGATCGAGCTTCCAGCCAAATTCAATCTACCCTCGATTTGCCACTCTTGTGCCGATGAACGACTGTAGCAGTAACGAAGACTAGAGATTTATTTATACTTTCGGTAACCATTTACATTTCTTCAATTATGCGCTAATCTAGATATGAAGTTAAAAGCTTCATCTCGGAGTCTTCCCGCCAAAAAAGTTGGCGCCAAAAAAGTTAGCGCCAAAATTATTCCTTTATCTCTGAGCCTCTCGAAGCTTGTGTTTACTGTGGACAAACTGAGATATTGTCCATTTATTTACATCGTTTATATTTCCTATTACTGAAACAAATTTTAATAGCGGAGCTCCCGCGCGGGCCGAAGGCCCGCGCGAGCGGAGCACCATACTTAAGAAAAAATGGTAATGCATCGAGTCTATTTTCGATGGTTTTTACACAGGTATCCCAAGCGTACGTCCGACGTCCGACGTCCGACGTCCGACGTCCGACGTCCGCGCCCATCGCGATGCTGATTGGCTGTTACATTTCGGCGGGAACAAAAGTGACGCGCGCACCAAATAGCACTAGACCAACAAAGCAAAGTTTTCTTTTATCTAAAAAAGGCAAACAAACAACAACAAAATACTACTTGCTAATAGCAGAGCTCAGTTCATTAATTCAAAATAACAACGGAGAAAGATGAACTTCGAAGAACATAAAGAGAGTTGTGACCGAAGAAGAACATAAACTTGAAGGACACAAAAACGAAGAAATTATACTAAAGAAAAGCAAAAGACTGATTCCAAAAGATCAAGAAAACGTATTTGTAGATACCTTCGTGGAAGAATATTAAAAGACTACAGCAATTCAAAACAAATTGATAAAGAAGCGACCTTGTTTGTTATGAAAACTGTCTTCAAATTGCTTCCCTCGGCACAGTTTATTGAAGGATTTTCAAGCTTGGCAGTTGAACTATGAACAATGTTTAATCCATCAAAATTCAAGTACATAAGCTTACATCTATTCGTCAAAATATGATCAATGTCATTGAAGAAAGAAAACCTCAAGAAAATAATCACCGATAAAGTAAGTTCAAGTGTTTTTTTTATCCATGGTTCAAGATTATCATTTGTTTCAAGTTTTTGAAAGACAAAACTCAACAATTAGTTCAATCTTCAACTCGTTTCGTCGTAGTTTTCGTGTAAAAGGAAACGGAAAACATCAAAGATGAATTGAAATACAAACATAATTTAAAATTGGTTGAATAACTTCTGTTTATTTAGCAATATTAACTATTTTATGCTTACTAAACGAGCTTTTTTAGTAGTTTTTACTTCAAAGTCGTTAAAGTTTTTTTTACAGAACAAAATGATGTTTTACACAAAGTTTTTCATAATAAAATACCTTGTTTTAAAATCCTTGTCTTTTCAAATCGATCTTGTGTTGGTAGAACTTATTCTTGACGCGTTTAATTCCATTTCAAAAGAACTTTTTGTTTTGTTTTATGATTTGCCATGACTACTTTTTAATAAATCTAATACGATGAATAACTAACTTTGGAAAATAAAAGAAGGTAAAAAGCGGCCGTAAAACGACTGTTCAGCCAAAGCACTTTTTAAAGGCGTTGTCAAAAGCAAAATAAGCTTAATGACTTAAAAATAAAAGGGATAATAATAAGGCTATTCACACTATCGTTTGGGAATCGTATTTTCCATCAAAACATTTCTGAACACTTTTTTGTCTGAACAACACTATTGACTGAAGTGACAGTTGAAAATTTGAGAAAAAGATGAAAAAGTGCATAGAATGAAAACGATAACCAACCTAAGAAAAAGCAGTGGAATTTATTACAATTTTTTTACTTACATTAAATCAATTTCCATTCATGAATTGTCCATTAACATGCTTTTATCGGACTTTTTTCAATGAGAAATCTCCGTCCCTCGTGTAAATGACAAACTTTCCTTTCGTGCGTTGCGTTACATGATGGCGTCATCTACATTGATAGCCAATGAGGTTTTTGACATTATGTCAATCAAAAAGAGAGCGAGAAATATCTTACATTTTACTGGCTTTTCCAGGGCTTTGTTTTGATTCTCTCTCCGCGCGCTGAATCTCCGAAAGGTTATATTTTTCGATGAAAAATGCTATATAAATTACAATAAACAGTAAGTTGTATAATAAATCCCTTATTAGATATTTTCTTGGGTATTACGGGCTGGCATTTTACTCATTGCTTGCTGATTAAACGTACGCAACTCGTAAAATATCAGCACGTATATTATACCCAAGAAAATATCTAATAAGTGGTATTTACATGCACATATTGATGTTGTAAGAAAAAATTAAACTGGGAGCTCCGCTATTAGGTATTACCTAATTTGTATATTATCTATAAAATTTGAGCGCCATTTCATTTGGAGAAATCCGTCCGCCTAAAGTCTTCACATTGAGGTTGTACTGTTCCAATTTATATGTAGCATACTATTTAATACTATTCTACATTTCCTTCGAGAACAAACAATATGAAAAGCTTGGCGAAATTTTCTCCTTGTAACATAAATGTACATCAACAATTTATATACTTACCAATTAACGCCCGATTTAAAGATTTGTTTGTCACTACTTTGAAACCAGTTTAGGGTTGTGTAACAAGCTCAATCGAGGTGATCAATGTGTTCGAACATCACAGTAGTGTCTCTTTGAACAAAATGCCAATGAATGCCAATCCAAAATGCAGAGCAATCAGTTCAGGACTTTATAATGAGACATCTTATATCCTACCTAGACACATGCTTCAACAATCGTTCCCCAATGAGAACCGTTTAGCGTATTTTATGCTTCGAGTCCTGTTACTTCTTTTCAAAAAGCTTTGATACTTAGCATGCGATATTTGCAAGATTCTCAGGAGAATCTACGCATGTGCAGACAATGTGTTTACTTTCTCTGTTATCAACGCTGTACCTTGAAATCTACAATGTTTACATAGTCAAAACGGGATAATTTGCTAAATATCTTTCCATAGAGAGGGAAATTAAAAAATCTATTTCCATACGATTTTAGAAGCCATTAAGTGTTGTATTTTAAGCGATAAATGGGTTCTTTTTATGGCATACTGAAAAAGTTTCTCCGAAGTGTTTGTTTTACCATATGTTTCTTAAAAATTTTGTTGATGGGGAGGGGTGGGTACCCGATTTTTCAATCCTTTATAACTCAACAAATGTAAATCCTATCGAAAAACGGTTTTC
The DNA here is from genome assembly GCA_949775045.1 of Metridium senile. NCBI lineage: Eukaryota > Metazoa > Cnidaria > Anthozoa > Actiniaria > Metridiidae > Metridium > Metridium senile. Next base: position 7,971,708 of record OX459103.1, on the reverse strand, counting down.
AGATTTCAAATCGCATTGTGCATATCTTTCATAATAATGAAATGAAATGCTCAGATTTGTGATTCCAAAATTTGCAATAAAATCGTAACATTGATTATGACGTCATAATATCAAATTTGTGTCATCAAAAAACATTTATCACAATAGTTCCTTCCCATTGAGAAAGTTTCAGCAAAAAATAATAAAAGCATAGAAAGTTATGAAAAATGTAATCTAAAATGATCGATTTGAGGGGGTTGTTTGCCCCAGCGTGACAGCAAAATTTCTATGGTAAAATATTACAAAACAATAAATGTGAGCCCTGATCCCCCACATAAAAACACTGCACATGCAGGCCCCATTTTCAAATTTATTCCATCACATTTCTTATAGCATTTATTTGCTTATTAACTTCGGGGAGGGGGTTGGGGCTCGATCAAAGACATGAAAACCAAAGGAAATTTTAAACTGAATCTCAGTATTCATTATTATAACTATTTTGAATATGTATCTATTGTTGTGGTATTTTTATATGTCCACCAGCTTTTTATACTCTAGTTATCTTCCTGGGTGTATTGCTGTTATTATTATTGTTGTGTTATTATTTCCCATCACAAGAACAAGCAATTTAATGTATGTATTAATTGATAATTAGGAAAGGATGCCACGAATAACCCAACAGAATGGCGTGATTGGTCACATCAATGGAGAAGTGTTTTCCCCAAAGTCATCTTTTGCACTTTCATTGATAAAACATGTTGTAACAGTTGGTGGTTCAAGTGGTTTTATTTGTGAAGTACAGAGAGTATATGATAACGTACTACGGTAAAGTTTCTTTATTTTTTTCTTATATAAAATATATTTGAAATAGGTCAACTGTATATAAGACATCTATTGATATGTTGAAATTTTATTACCTTAGTAAATGCTTTGTGTCTGATGAAAGCCTCCAAGCAAAAAAAGACTTTATCAAAGAAATTAACAGAAACACTGGCTTGGGGAATCTAACACTACTCTTAAAGGATTCAGAATATCTGGAGTTTATGCAAGGCCTGATAGAGCATTACTACAGGTAACTTATACATTGGTCTATTTACTGATGTAATTTATGATATAACCACGAAAAAGGCACATCTTTGTCTTAGATGTGAGTGGCATAAATTACCCACTTCAAATTGTTTGGATACCTGATGAATCACAACCTGGAGTCTTTGATCTTCAGATTGAAATAATGTGTACAAGTGTTGGATCACATATTCAAGCAACTTGGCACTATTGACTTTCCTTGTTTTACCCTTAGGTTCCCATTTAAATCTGTACTTATGCAAATTGTGTTGATGTGTGCTAAGCAAGCAAATCAACCAATCTGACAGAGTACATTAGTTCTAAAGTGAGCTTCTCTGATTGATTGATCTGTTCCTTATAATTATCCATGAATTTGTGAATATATTTTTCTAACCATGTATCTAGTGTCAGATTTTGCCTAACTCATCTTCATATAAGTTTTGAATGTTTATGTATCTCCTCTACATTAGAAACTGTATTACTGAGGGTGTTCCAACAGACATCACAGCGGCTAGTCGGGTTGGTAAGATAGAAGGACAGAATGTATGGGTTTTAAGCCAGAATTGCCAGATAAACCATAGGGGAGACCTAATAGCAGAGGAGAATCAAACTGTGAAGTGGATCTCTAACCTTTACAAAGCAAAGCGGAACTCCCAAGATCCAGTATGGGTAGACATTGCCAAACCAGACCATGAATGCGCCATAAAGATGCCTCTCAGTAGTGAAGGTCTAAAAACCCTTGTTGCCGCAATAAAAAATGCATTTGGAGGAAACTGGTTATCATCTATTTTCCTTCTAGGTAATATAGTAATTAAACTTCACAATAATTATAACTCAGTTTGTACAAATAAATTTAAATGCTACAAAAATATCACTAACAGGTTCCCATTTAAATCTGAACTTTTCCATTGAAATCTGTACTTATGCAAATTGTGTTGATGTGTGCTAAACACACAGATCAACCAATCAGAGTATATTATTTCTGAAGTGAACTTCTCTGATTGGTTGATCTGTGTGTTTAGCACACATCAACACAATTTGCACCAGTACATATTTAAATGGGAAAGTACAGATTTAAATGGGAACCTCTTCACTATTAAAAATTGTGAGGGATTTCCTTTTTGCTCGTGCAATGCATGCACCCCAACCAATATCCGTATCATTATAACAATCATTAATATTTCAACTTTTCCTTTCTGTATATAGGGCATGGCATGATAGGTGTTAATTATGAAACATGCATGGACATGAAGGGCGAGGTTCCCATCGCCATCGCCATAGGGGATAAAAATCTTGGAAAATCGCGTGCAGCAAAATGTATGCTTTCATTAACTGGCAGAACAAAAGCGTTTTATAGGAGGATATCAGATGCAATGCAGACAAGAGTGCTGGATGAGTGCACCATGCCATTTGTCCTTGATGATGCAGGGAGAACAACAGATGAGAGAAAGAAACTAGTAGATCTCTTACTTGATATATTCAATGGGGGAGGCATCGCCAACTGTAACAGAGTCAGCAAAAGTACAACATCGCCCGTCATAACAATGAATGATTGGATATTGGCTGACTTATGCATTGATAGAGCGTAAGATAACTATTTATTCTTTAAGATTTGAATGATGTCTCTTTATGTGGCCATTGTATACCACTAATAGCTAAAATATATATCAATTACAAGGATATAAAAATTGAAAGCTACACAAATTAAATAAATATAAAAGTTACGTTTCTGATTGAGAAATCAATATCCTCAGTATAGTCTAAATTAGCACAATTATGACGACGATGACGTCAAAACGTTTTATATTTATTTAATTCTTATTAATAACATTCAATTGTTTATATCCTTGTAATTAACACATTTAAAGAAAACGTGAAATATGACAAACAATATAATCAAAATTTAATTAAATGTAAATTACTTGTAATTATTTTTTTCTCAGTGTCATTTCAAGAGCCACCCTCATTCCATTTGTGAAAGTTACCAGAAATTCTGTGGACATTCAGGGGAGATTTGAGAAGGAACTGGACGAAGCAATGAAAAATGCATCCCAGTCTATTGGTCAATTGATAAAATTTGGGGAAGAACTTAGACATAGCGAGTACTACTTTGAAACAGATTTGGTCCCATTTTTGCAACAACTGATAAATGATGACAGGCTTCTACGCACTTATGGCATCTCTTTATTTGCTGCAGAAAAGGTAATTAGTTCAAGTCCAAACACTAAAAGTATGCAAGATACACCACTAGTGAACTGCAGTGATAATTGTACAAAAAGAGAGATGGACCAGATTTTGCAAAAAGAACACAAAAGTATTATCATTGCAGACATATGGTATTTGAGCCTCATTAATTATGAAGTCTGGATTATTACCATTATCAATTTTAATTACAATGGTAATAATGGTTGTGAATTTCATGTCCATTATTGTTATTTCTATTATACAAAGGTAAACATTCACATATAATTACAATGTTTATCTGTAGGTACTTGAATTTGCTGATTACCCTGAAGAAATTACCAATCTCAGACAGTACTTTAAAGAAGTCATATATCCGTTTGGTATTCTGCCATACCAAGCTGGCGATCAGGACGACTGTGGAACGAATCACCTGATGTTCTTGGAAGAAGTATTAGAAGTTCTATCAGACTGGAACCCTGAAAAGGTATATGAAGTTTGAAAAGATTAACATGCAACTCAACTCAATTTTTTTTATTAAACTTATTTGGTTTACTATACTATCACAGACGTTTATGATTGCCATGAAAATTATTTCTGGCCAATGCAAGTTATTATATCATGAGGAAATGTTTCAATGTTCTCCTTCTCAAGTAAACATGCATGATTACAGAAAAGCTTAAGTACAAATTTTGGGTTCAAACCTTCTGCACTACCCACAGCAATGGGCTATATGTTGTATAAATTCTTAACATTATGAGTCATCTCAAATTGCTACTCTATGACATTTAGACTGTAAACTGTGATCCAGTTCACATGCATATATAATGTGAACAATATCATACTCTAAGACAGAATGTTATATCCTTGTTAGGTCAAAACCATTCTCATATCAAACTCCAAGTGGAAAAACAAACAAGACATGGTGCCAGCAATTGCCATCAGACTGAAGGAGTGTCTGGATGAACTTGACAAACGACAATACAAACATCTACCAGAGAGTGTCATCAGAAAAGGCATAAGACAGTTTGACCTTGGAGCAACAACAAACACATCACAATGGTTTAACAAAAAAGATGGGAGTGCAACAAATTTGCAGTTACCCTCCTCAAGAAAAAACAAGGAGCACAAAGTCTGTGTTTACATTAGACGTTCAGCCATAAAAGAACATGTTCTACTAGGGCTAGACAAAGGTATGGTTGCATATATATAAAATTAAATGGAGCAACTTTTCATTTAGTCTATTTGATGTTGTTTATGATTAAACATAATATTTTCATTTCATGACACTATCAATAGTTTTACTAGAAAAATACTAACATTGCAAATGTGTTTACTTTTTGCATGAGAAAATATGTGTCGTACATAGTTGACATCTGAAGGAAATTGGTCATTCAAAGTTAACATCACATATTTTACAATTGTTGTCATAAACTGAATTTTCTGTTATGGTTATTTTACAGCTTGTGGGAATGTAGAAAACACTAATTCAAACTTGGATGAAACAGCACCAGCAAGACCTGGAAGTACTGAGACAGAGGTAGAACCTGCCAGATCTAGAACTTCAAATGATCATGATGAGACAGAAGTAGAACCTGCCAGATCTAGAACTTCAAATGATCATGATGAGACAGAAGTAGAACCTGCCAGATCTAGAACTTCAAATGATCATGATGAGACAGAAGTAGAACCTGCCAGATCTAGAACTTCAAATGATCATGATGAGACAGAAGTAGAACCTGCCAGATCTAGAACTTCAAATGATCATGATGAGACAGAAGTAGAACCTGCCAGATCTAGAACTTCAAATGATCATGATGAGACAGAAGTAGAACCTGCCAGATCTAGAACTTCAAATGATCATGATGGGACAGAAGTAGAACCTGCCAGATCTAGAACTTCAAATGATCATGATGAGACAGAAGTAGAACCTGCCAGATCTAGAGCTTCAAATGATCGTGATGAGACAGAAGTAGAACCTGCAAGTATAGTATTACAGACACCTGACCTTCATCATAAGTTAGATGACAGTGGTTTCTTTGAGGAAGGTATATTAATTCTTTGTTTTTATCCATTGAAACTTACATTTGTCACACTTTTGTCTTAATTAATGTAACCAATTTTTAAACTTAAAACTCAACAGATAAAGGCCTGTTTCCAATAGTAACCTCTACGGCATCACCCTTTGATGTGGTGAAAACAGTTGAAAAAGCCCAAAAACGGTGTACCAGTGACAAAATCAGTACAAAAGAACCAGCCAGTAAGAAGAAAAAAGATGACTTACAAAGTAAGTTATTCAGTCTGCAAATACCAAGTTAAAAGTTAATGTCATGACCATATTTTCTCAATTAAACTAGAGACCCAGATAAATTGGGAGCTTCACACACTGGGTTGATAAAAAAAAGAAATAAATGCTTAGTGAGTTTTAATATTATTGAAAAACAAAATGGTACATTAGAGTTAACGTGAGAGAAAAAGAGTAATGGAACAATTCCAACCGATACAAAACCTGGGTTTTATTTATTTTTTGCAATAAAAAACATGATTTATGTGAAAATATACCGTTTCTGCCTTTTGTAAAATTTTTTTATTTCTGATTTTAGGCTCACAAAAAGCTAAATGGTACCAGGAGATCATTGGACGTAAGATTGGCCATGTATACCTTGTCGGAGGGGAAAAAAAGTACTATAAAGGCAAAGTCATCTCCGTAAACCAGAAAAACTCAGAAATACACATTAAGTACGAGGGCTACAAAAAAGGATTCATTGACAACCTTCATTATGTATACCAAGATTATATTAATGGGGACTTTCAATTACTATAGTTTTCATATATTAACATGCATTTAGTACCTTAAGTACTGCAAATAAATATTTATAATGTCTTTCCTTCTAAGTGCATTACAATCTTAGCTATTATGCTTGTTATAACAGATTTGAATTTACAAGAAAGATTAATAATACATGTTCATATTAAAATGTTTTAATTTTGACAGTGTTCACAATACACAGGGTTCAAAATAATTTTTCAAAAATTGCTGAAATTTGCAGGCTTTTTGGGTGATAAAATGTTAATGTTAAAATGTTCAACTCATATATGGCAGGGTTTTATTTGGGATTGATGACATTTTTTTTTTGCAGGCTACTAGGATAATTATAATAATTTATTTAAAAAAAATTGAAATTGTAATGTGCTATTTTTTTCATAATATAATGCTGTAAACATCCAACCAGTTTGATACTATATCATACCATTTGTGTCTTTATTTGTTAAAAAAAAAATCGCCGGCTATAACCGGTAGCTGGCTTCTATTTTGAACCCTGATACAGCACATTGCACTGTTCAATAATAAAACATCTAGAGAGTATTATCATATCAGGCATGATTTAATAAAGACTTTGGTGCTCCAACAAATATATCTCATTGATTCATTACTGAGTAAAACTATGAGTGATAGTATACTTTACAGCCTATTGAACCTTTAACTTATATATTTATTTACATAATTTGAAGAAACGTTGTCTGGTCTAAAACCATAGAAGGTGAGACCAAAGTTGTGCATGGGATGTCAATCCTTAAATTCTGATTTATTCATTCAAGCTGCAACCGTTAAAAATTGAAGCCAAACGGCACACCAACGTAGGTCCTGATGAAGCTTTTTGCCATTTGGCATCGAAGGCAAAGCATAAATAAATGAATCAGAATATAATTGACCTACCAAGAACCAATTCTGTCTCACCTATGTTTTAGACCTGACAACATTTCTTCAATTGACTATATACAACATCTTAGTATATGGAAAACAAATCAAAGACAATCAAAGGGTACTTACATAGACATCAATAGGATTTCTTTCCTTTCTTGACTTTTGGTAATAGTGGTTTCTGCTTTGACTTGTAGCATCGGGCAGTATATGCATTGCGTCTTTTTATCATACGATGCAAGTAAAAGAGATGGTGGACTTTTGGCATGGCACAGACTATTTTTTTATACCTACCAGCCCAGACAAATGTCTGCTCGGCAACTTCAGAATTGTCATCCTCAAGCAGAATTTTGTCTGGGTGGTACTTTTCCTTACAGGCCGAGTCGGTGTGGTTGCCATAATGGAATCTGTCCAGTACTTTTCCTATAGCCTGCCACATACCATCCCAAGGCTTAGGGAATGGCAGGCTTCTTTGGGATGCTTTGAGACCATCCAAGTGGCACATGTTGTCATAGACTAAAACAACATTTCCCCAAAGGGTGACAGGTATGTCCTTCAGAACATTGTACAGCCAAGTTATGACTATGAGAAATACTTGAGAAGGAGACTCTGACCTACAGTTAACATTAAAAAAGTACTAATTATTGCAATCAATATCATCAATAGATTACTTATGTGGTAATTGAATATGGCATATTTTCATTGTACATTTGGAGAGCAAGCGATAAATACAGCAAAATGTACCTTTTACTCATTCATCTGCAGTTTTCTTCACAAATTTAACAACTTATGACATTTAAAAACTTTTTGTTCAGTTTCAAGAGTTCATGAATACAAAATTGCAATCAAAAATTAAGACAACTAAAATTAGACACATATTTACATTTGAAGATGTAAATGCTCATGATGCTCCCCATTTTTATTTTCTGTGTTTGTTTTTCTTTAAAATAATTTCTAATATTTTATTTTGACCATTTCAAAACTTCTAGTAGCAGGTGATTGCTACCTTGCCACACTCTCCAATAATGAAGTTAGGTGCTTGAAATACAGATAATGCTTCATAATTCTTAATAGCGTTATCTGCGTTTCAATGACCTAACAGGCTGGATTTCATAAACATTATTCTGGTCCATATTTTGCAAATTTGTGGCATTTACTCAAGATAAATATTAAACATTGATGTACTGTCTTAACATACTTGTAAAGAGGCTGAAAGGTATCTATGTGACCACCAGCACGGACAACAAATTGATGACCACGAGACCAATGGCGCATACGTTTTGTTTCTCCTAGATTTTTTCGGCATACTGTAGGGTTTTCTTCTATGCAATTCTCTAAAATTGCATTTATGCTGTCTTTGTTAGATAACGAAAATTTGTCCATTCCTAAAAAAAAATATTATTTGAGATGTAACCACTTAAAAAAGTATGTGTTTACAATTGCATTATAAATAATAAAATAAAGTTTTAAAATTTCTATCCATTATTATTTTGCGAAATTATTTTATAATGACAGTAGGGAGCATAACATTTATACTTGAGACTTTACACTAAATACAACCAATTTCTAGACATTTATGATCATTACCAGTTCACTACAATTTTCAACACAAACCTTGAGATTCAAATACAGTTTCACCAACATCAGGGGATACTACATGTATCTTATTAACAACTGCATCAACAGATTGAGATACTTCATGTTCAGTATCGTCTAGTTCAGTATCATCTTGATTCTCCCTAGTACTAGCATCAACTTTTGATATAAAGCAAAAAAGAAACATTACATAATCTGTATACTGTTAATGTTACAATGTTCAACTCATATATGGCAGGGTTTTATTTGGGATTGATGACCTTGACAAATTGAACTTAAAGTTACCCTAATGACAAACACCACGTATAAGGAAAAACAATATGAAGTTTATATCTAAAGAACATACTATCCAATTCTTCTTCTTTTGTCCTGCATGCTTTTAAGAAACCCCTTACATCAGTTGGGTAGCCAGCTTTCTCAACTTCAGTGCAGTGATCCTTGCAAAATGCTTTACCATATGCACATGGACTGGTACAAACATCTGGATAATTTAGGAGGGGCATATTCTCTATGTAATTCTGAAGTGAACATAAATCAAAAGTTTAGCTATTTTCCTATTTGCAATTTTCACCAGACATTTACATATAGACTTGAATTTCCTACAGTCACTTGAAATATATAGTATTATTATAAACCTAATCAGTGTATAGTCATTTTTGCATGCTCTGGTTGGCTATCAAAACAGAACATTCATGGCTATTGACTGTTTTAAGAGCCACAATTTTTGTGAGCTTTTTTGCTCTCTGTTTTTTCAATTTGATGTCCAAATTTACCCATTTTTATCCAATGCTCTCACCTCTCCTTCAGGAAATAGTTGAGAGAAATAAGTGGCAGATCCAATGTATTACAAGAAACTGTAACTTATATTTCGAGTTGTAATTGTTAAATTGTTAAATACTTGTAACAATTAAACTCCTCTACCAATTCCTTTAAAAGTTTCTTCAATAACTATTCTTCTTAAAAGTTTACCTTCTTTTGCATCATGCAATGGGGAAATGTCAATTTCCATATCCCATCTGTGACCCAAACTCTTCCACATCCTTTTCAAAATAATTACAGTAATTAATATACATTGATCATACATGTAGGCACGAGTAAGAGAAAGCAATGTGGCCAGGAGAATATTTTAAATAATACTGTGATCTTATGTTAATATATTTTGCATCTTTTACCTCTTTTCTTACAGTCTTCAACACAATCCTCTGGCGGGTGGGGGTACAAGGTATTGCACCTAAAATTATAAATGGTAAAATCAACAACAACAAAAGTGGCATTCTCTTCACTTTCACCTATCATCCTATAATAACTCTATTAAACCTTTTGTTAATAATAATAATAATAATAATGAATTGTATTTTAATTAGCGCAAATTCCCAAAGGTTCAACTGCGCTTTACAAAGAATATGCAAAACTAATTAATTTTTATTGCATACAATTCTTATTAAATTTTTAAGATTTATATAAAATATTGAATTTATTAATACATAAATATATATTGACGACAAATTGTTGTGTATTGTATAGATTTAAAATTTATAACATATAAAATGACTAATGAAATACTTGCTTAAAAAGCCAGGTTTTAACCATAATTTCTCTTAACTTGAGTCTGACACTAACACTTCTAACTTCTTTATTGACCATCCCCTTTTCTCCTATTGAGTACTCATAACCCAAATGGATGAATGAACGCATCACATTTAATTAATCCATTCTTTCATTTTCTTAATTGTTTAATTCTTGTTACCTTGCCTAGGTCTATCTTTACTATATAAACTCTAACTTTTACTTCTGTTCCTTCTTATAATAATGACGATTGAAAGACTAACGTCCAAAACGTCAGTAAGTTACCTTTCTTAATTTTTACAGTGTGCAATATATCTTTTATCACAACAACAAAAGTATTTGAGTTTAGTAGAAAAATTGAATAATTAACCAACCTTATAGAATCTATTTTTTTCATGACTTTCTCCCTGTCCCCGTCATGCTTATACAGTCCAAAGAAGTCGAGACAGCCCAACTCTCTACATTCGACCTCTACTTCGCCATTCCAAAAAGTACTGGCAACCTCTTTCTCTGTTAAATCTTGCAAGTATCACAAATGTATTGAAAAATTAGCAGGCATCCAGTCACCAGGGAAGCCTTAAAATTACATTTGTAGGAACATTATAGCATTATCAGTTATTGATCAGAGATCACCAATTTAGGACAATTATCGGTTGATGGTTGAAGTCTGCATTTTGAAATTTAACTTACAACATTTGTTGATTTCCTTTTTTGAAAGTTTAAAAACAAATTTAAAATCTCATTTATGTAGAAGGAAATAAACCCTTAAGGAATAAGGAATTGATATTAGGTCTACAAGACAAAACTAGTTTTCCTTACAAATAAATTTCTTGGCTTTAAGTGTGTAAAAGACTACATTCTTGGGTTTATTCCCTTCAAATTCTACATAATGAAATTTACAAAGTCTTTGGAAGTCTGAACTAGAGATATATCAAATTTAAAATCAAGTTTGGAAAAATAAATCGAGCCTTCCAACCTCGATAGGAACGCTTGAGTAGTCAGTAAGTTTGGCTGTAATTTCGGACCCTGACTTACCTTTCAAAGGACAAAACGTTTCCTTGTATGCCTCTGCGAAGGCCGAGAACGATGTCCAAGCATGGTTACTATAAACAAGAACATTCAAAGTTTGAGTTATTGCAAATTCAACAAATCATCTATGAAACTTTACTACAAATATCTTCAATATTATTGAATCTTATATTAGATGATGAGCAATACCTTGTCATTATTTGTAAATTATAGATGTTTGATAACTACTTCCTAGCTTACTTTTTGTACTTTTTATAGTTTTTGATTTCTTTCCTTTTTTCCATTTCTGTATTTAAACATTTTTGGGTTGTTTTTTTTTCTTCTATATTTTTCTATTAAATTTATATGTATATATATTACTCCTGACCAAAATTTTGTTAAAAAATCAAGTTTAATATCTAATTGTGTAGTTCAGCCTTGTATGTTGTAACAATTAATGCGTGTGAAAAAATAGGGAATATCAAAAACTGTACAAATGCGATATAAATCATATATATACATAGTAAATTCTATAGTCAAATTGTACATTTTAATTTAAATTATTTTAATTTTATAGCACTAAATAAACTGATTGATTAATTAATTGATTGAATGGATTTCATTCGGTTCCGAAGTTGGTAACCGGTAACGAGATAGAAGCCTAGCGCTATAGCAACATACGATCGCTAATCAATTTCACTTTGAAACTGACAAGTTTGAAAACTCAACTTGATCGGATTTTACCTTAATGAAGTCATCCACTGAAAAACTTTTCTTTCAACAAAGCATGTATCTGATGCTTCGATGAGTTCTCTTTCATCCGGATACAAGCTCCAGTGGTCGCTCGGACTGCCATACTTGCTGTAACTGTACGTATGTTGGCAGCCATTACATCTTAGCGACCACTTCTCGCCATACGCCAGCCCTTCCACTGTGTAAATTCGAACCGTAGTTGGAGGGTGATTAACCACCAACTGTCGCTCGCATGAATAACAAGTGGCGGACGGCGGAGTTAACAACTGTATTGTAGCTGTACGTGTAGAGTCGAGTCTGGATACCTCACGACCTCCAAAGAGACCAAGTAAAACGGAACCTTCTTCCTCGGGTGCCCCAAGACATTTAGACAGTTCCTTTTCCTTTACAACATTTGGTAAATGGCACTTTACCACTTTTAATGCCTCACTTACTTTGCTGAGGCCAAAACGACAAACAAGATATGCCTCAAAAGAAGTTCTTGAGTTTGTCAGACGAGATGTTGGCGGCGTGAATCGAAAAGCCGATACCTCCGCAATTTTCTCCTCGAGACTTTTCGTCTTTGCTATACTTTCTGATACTCGTTTCTGAATGGCAACAGGATCAATTTTTAACTTTTTAGGCGGCATTTTTTGATCAAAATAATAAACGGAAATCTCTGAACACGAACTGAACTCTTCACAACTGAACCCAGACCCCAAGACCGCGATGTACCCAGACCCTTCCAGCCGGTTAGAACGAGATGTCAGGATGTCAGGCCTGACAAACCGTGGTGAGTGCAAAAAGGATACCAAATCCGACACCATATGGAACTCATTGTTGAATGTTTATGATTGAAGACGAAGTTTTATGTTTCCAAAATTACTGTTTTTTCACACTGAATCATTTTTGTACACAAACGTTTATAGATTAATTTTTGCACATTCTTGTTCCATGCATCCACAAATCATTCTCTTTCACTGTATATATATATTTTTTCTATTTACCATGGCTCTCAACCAGAGTAATGTTCATGCAAAATATAGTTTTGGTATGAAATTATATAAGTATAAAAACTACACTATTTAATATAACACCTATATGTTTCAAATAGACTATTGTGCTCTAAATTGCTGTAATAAACTAACTTGTGTCCCATATAACACTGTATAATACCTAATACCATAACCATAATTCAATTATTTCAGTTATAGGATAGCCAAGCAATCCTGCATGACCATGACCTGAAGGTTATGTTAAAATTACTGACTCTTCCAGTGACACTATAAGCAATTATAGTCATTTATAGTCATCCAGTAAATTAAAAAATGTGCCATATCACTACATCTTTCACAAACTTAGCAATAGCTGTGTCTAGCCTCGATACAAAACCTCTAAAAGTAAACTTGCCCTGCAAGGCTTAGGGTGTGCAGCAAATTTGCTTTTAGAGAAATTAATAAATTTATAAAAAGGATGAAAGAAACTGATTATATGTTCTCTACTATTCAGGGAAATATGCAATGGACCAATTACTAGAACAACAGACAAGAGGGATGGTTGTGGCACCAAGGCTTTGCTGGAATTCTCAATAATATAATTTGTTGTCAGTGGATATGTATACGTCGAGTGATCATAGGAATTATTGACTGTACTTAGGTTGTGGAGATCACACATAGTGCCAGGGTTATTGCTATCAAATAATCTTTAGATTCATAAGCATTTTGTCTACAAACAAATTGTTATGGCTAATCACCAGGCTGTATAACAACACAGTTTGTCATGTATTCAAGTAGACAATGTCATATGTGGCATTGAAATCTTCTCTTGACTTTAGTTTTAACTCAATAAAATCAAGCAAGTTAAAATATCATTGTTCTCACTTGTCATTTTGACTAAACTGATGAATATTTATTATTTGTCGGTCATGTTCTTGGTTGGAAAAGGCACAAGTCAACCAATTGAGCATGCTCATAGCATGTTTCACTAAGAGTATGCATGCTAGATGCAGAAGTGACTATATTTTGACATTCATTTATGTTTAGCCCATTATGCTCTTGCATTTTATACGTCTACTTGATTGGTATGGCTTGTATATTTTTGAATACTGCTCACTACAATTGTGTACAATGTCTTAACTTGTGTGAATTCATTTTTTCTGGTCTTTTGTTTTGATTAACAATAACAGCCATTGATTTCTTTAAATTTCATTGCCAATAAAGGAATCAAAAGAGCTATGGTGGTTATTCGAAAGGTCTGTAAGGATTTTGTGTGCAGTTTTCCTTGAACAAGTGTTGTCAAGTACAATGCATGTGCTGAGTTTCCAACCCATTCTGGATGTAGATATAATTATTTGTTTGCATAATTGCCAACTAATAAATTTAAAAAAAAAAAAACATTTTCGCAAATGAATAAATCCATGAATTTTGTAATTCATTTTAAATAGTATTAACGTGGTGAAAGGTTTTTCCGAGACATGTTTGCAGGTTTCTGTGATCTTCATGATTCAATTTATTTTCGTAATTTCTGTCCCAAAACACGTCCGAAAATCTGCCTAAAACTCCTAATTTTGGAAAACATCACACTGGTTTTTTTTCCACACACTACACAACCAGTTCGAGACCTATGGCTCACACTAAAAATGCTGATAAACAAGAGGAAAGTAAATAAAACGCTTGTTATATTTCGCCATTGCCGATAGCTTGTTTATGTTTTTGCGAAGTGCAGGCGCATGTCAGCGGTTAATAAAATCAAAATTGGATTTTTCTGAGCGTGCGCAGACAGAATGCCTACATGCTATTAATCATAACTATTACTATTTCAGAGAAAAATGTGTGGGGTTTCTAATAATCAAAGTTGAAAAAATCCTCCATTTTTGAAAAAAACTCATTTCAAATTTGAGAATAATTTTCGTTGCTCTAGTGATTTGTATCAATTCAGTGATTGGTTGATTAATCTGAAAGCAGTAAAATCATTGGCTCATAAAACTGTCCGATAACAACTGTCCGATTACAGCCAACTGTCCAATTACACTGTCCGATTACAAAAACAAGATTGATTAGTGGAAAATAGAGCAGTCTGTCAACCAATCAGATTCGAGGAAATTGTAATAGTTATGATTAAAGTGTGAATCGAAATTCTTATTGAAAAATATACGTTCTGACTACCCATACATGCGGTGTCCCGCAAGGATCAGTCTTAGGACCTTTGCTCTCCGGCTTATAGCTATTAAAAAAAAGTAGAATACTGAATACTGCATACTGAATAGTGCATTGCATGACCGAAATTTTGTAGCTAGTTATGGAAAATAAATAATAAAATATCGCTATATATTTATGACCCATTTATGGTTCAAACTAATGAGACCCACAATACCCTTTGGTCTTTGAATGCACTGTTTAGTATTCAACGTTTTTTTATTAACAACATACAGAATGGGATCATGGGAACAAAAGGTAAATTACATTTAGGAAAAAAGGTATTTTACCGATGGACTGACAAAGGAGAAAATGCAAATTAATTTTCTTTTTCAGGGATCAAGGGAACATGAAACCCCCCTGGGAGGGGCTCATTAATAAGAGTAGAGGTAGCACCAAAATACAACAGCAACATGCAACGCCATTGGACGGTGTATCACTCCTCAAGCAACTTGTGTAGCACAGGCAGGCAGCTATTTTTGGATCAACGGTTTGGGTTCCCTGTGTAGAATGTCACCCCTGGCCCCAGCCCTAGCTCTGGCCCTAGCCCAGGTGGCCCTAGCCTAGAAAGAGTTTGTGAGCATAACTTTGTTTGCTGACTCAACTCTTTGAGCGAGGTAAGATTAACTGCAAAAGAGTGTATAACACACCCTTGATTTCGTTTATGGTAAAGTTAACTTACTTTTTGATCTTTTCGAACAGCTGTGCAGTGTCTTAATTTCATCCTAATTCATCGTACATTGGTCTCGCATAACGAGCTATTATTTTCCAAGATGGAATGCTGTTGTTCCACTTTGTTGTACATCGCCGCTGCAGTTATACTGCTTGCATCGATTCTGCTTGCTGTTTATGCTGCCTATATTGCATATCTTCGTAAAAAGTATGCTCATCTACCAGGACCGCCAGTTACAAGGTCAGTCGAGGCGCCAACTTTACTGCTACAAAGCAAGTTAAAATAATATATTTAATTATGTATTTAATTTAGGCAACCAAACTTCGTTTTGTCGATCGATTGGACTTTCTAGGAACGTTTTTCTTGTAAGTGAAGTGGGTATATACATTTTACTCAATATTGCGATAGATGCAGACCAGTTGTATCAAAGGCATAACGCATTATTGAGGCTGTAAAAGGATTTTTGGGAACGGAAGAATTTATTTTCAGGGAACAGGAATCATTTTCAAATTCTTCTCAGGGAACAAAAATATGATAATAACGATCGAGCAGACTTGCTAGGGAATTTTTTTTATGAAATCAAAGGCTATATTCACGTAGAATTTGATGGTTCTTCATACATGCATGGATGCATGACGTAATGCTTGCATAATATTGAGCCTATAATTCTATAAGGGTCTTTCGAAACAGAAGAATTTATTTTCTGGGAACAGGAATCATTTTCAAATTCTTTTCAGGGAACAAAAAAATATGATAAAACAATAGTTTTTTGGGGGACATGGGAACAAAAGGTAAAACATTTTAGGAAACCAATATATTAAATACTTACTGCGGTTTTCGACTTTGTGCGAACTGAGACATTCCAACACCAGTTGTGAATTATGTATTTTAGCTGCCGCCAATCAAGAATTTAAAAGGTACCAATTAATTAGTTTTGATTGAACGTGTTTCACAACAAGCCGTTAAAATGTCTGAGTTTGTAGAAATTCGAAAACCGCAGTAAATGGGTAGCCTGTGTCACATCCAGACTTTCTCTGTTAAATTAAGACTGGGACATGTTAAACCAAGAAGATCCAGACAGACAGACAAACAATTACTGATCATAGTTCAAATGATACAGTTAAAATGGTAAATGAAATCTATTTCTTTTCAGTTTTTTCAAAGGAAACTTTGATGAGTTCAAAGCATGCACAGACCAAGGGAAATCAATTGATCAAATCTTTTTAAGATGGTAATGTAAAATACATTAATAATATATATAACAGGTTCCCATTTAAATCTGTACTTTCCCATTTAAATCTGTACTTATACAAATTGTGTTGATGTGTGCTAAACACACAGATCAACCAATCAGAGAAGTTCACTTCAGAAATAATATACTCTTATTGGTTGATCTGTGTGTTTAGCACACATCAACACAATTTGCATAAGTACAGATTTAAATGGGAACCTGTTATATATATATATATTTAATTTGTATTAATAGGAGAGAGCACATTAAACTTAGCCCCATTTTCTAGAACATATGGCATGATGGGAGACTGAGTCAATCCTTATGCACTATTTTATATTCTGATTTTCGTTGTTTGCGAGGGTATGAACAAAATAGAAAAATATGATTTTCTGTGTGATAAATAAATGTTATTTTTTTGCAAAACTGAGCAAAGATATATTTTTACTAGTTATCTCAATTGATAAAATAGGGGTCACCGTCCAATTTCTTTAATGATTTTGTGCCAAACATCGAAAAATTGGCTTGCCTGCTTATCTTTCTTAAAGAAACAAAAATTTAAATTAACTTGGCGTGTGCAGTAATATCAATGAACAATCTGCGCGAACGTCCTTAAATTGACTATGGTTATTTATATTACCATCGTGATGTTTGATATTATAACACTTGTTCTATTGTCCAGGCATTTGAAGTATGGAAGAATAGTGACATCATGGTTCTATCATAGTCTATTCATCAGTATTGTTGATCCTGATATAGTCAAGGTATATTTGACATCTCATTATAATGATAGGTATTTATAATGAAATTTGTAGCGCCGTAAAAAATGTTAACATTACTGACGTTTTGAGCTTTAGCCTTTCGTCGGAGTACAATTCTTATGATTAAAGGCTAAAGCTCAAAATTTCAGTTAAATTAAGTTAACATTTTTTTATGGTGTTACAAATTTCATTATTATATATCCTTAGCTATTCAAACTTGTTTTCTTATTGATCGAGAACACGTCATGTGGAGGGAAATAAATCTCTATATCTCCTGCATAGGTCCGTAATAAATCCACAAATTCATAACAAATTTTTTTTTTCGTAAATAAAAAATTTTCAAAATGGAGAGAAAATTTGTCTTTGTTTGAATAGGGTATATAATAAAACACTTAATGACTGATCCCTCGGGAAATCAGTTAATTTTGTTTCCCTCGAATCTTAATGTTTCCCTCGGCGTTTCTCTCAGGACCAGTCATTAAGACGTGCTAATTATATTACCTAAATGTTTAAATAACAAACACCGACGCAGCCAATACTAGTTTACTTGCTATAGTTTCCATTCATTATAATGATGATAATTCCTCTTTTTCCATAGTTGTAGTCTCTTTGAAAATTTTTTTTATATTCTTTCTAGGATCTTATTATCACCAAAAACTTACTCAAAAGTCCTGAAGCATATGATCCCCTGGCTTGGGTCTATGGAAAAAGGTAATTTTAGAATTGAGTCTCAAAAACCTGATCGCTGTATGAATGCTTCAAAGTTTTTTTGACATAAATTATTGCTTCAACCAATCCAAGACGTCATTCTAAACAATATAAATGAACATTTCTTTATACTATGAAAATCACTAGAGTGGTTAAATGTACGTTGAAAATTTGGCCTTGGGGGTGTGTCTTTATGTACCACATGACCAATTTTGAGCAAAATGATTGGCCAGAAGCGATCACATGGTACAAAAAAAATTGGTCACGTGGACGGAATTTTTGGGGCATGATTACCAGTCTACTGATTTCAATAGTAACAACCAATCACAAGTTAGATCTTGCTTGTTCTGTTCCACCGTTGAACTTCAAAGATTCACAGGTAGATGCAAATGACAGTAACTCCACAAGTGTCTACAAATAATGTACAAGAATTAAAGGTCTGATGAATAATATATTGTGTTCTAAAGTATCAATTTAATAGTTATAAATATAGCATGTTTTCTATTCATATTTGATAACCAGTAGAGATTTTCCATGTGTGGCATTGCATGGTAGCATAGCAATATACTGCATCCCTTTCACTACACTGTGAAAAATGTCTTTCAACAACTTGCTTTAAATACGTTTTTTACCTTTGATTTTCTTTGCAGGGCTCTTGGGCGTGGTCTTGCTACAGTAACAGACCATCAGAAATGGTCAAAAAGAAGAAAGGTCTTCAATCCTGCTTTTCAACGCTCGTGAGTTGAATTATACATCTATGAGATTCGATAGTAATGTACTTTAAAATATTTAATACTGTCGCTTGCATCTACCCGTGAGCGGTTGCGACAAAAACATGTTCTGTCTCACAGTCAAACTTCAAGATTGGCACCCTGGGTAAACTTTGCATGTTTGTAAACCACTTTTGTCAAAAAAGGCAAAAAGGAAATTTATAGATATGTACTGCAGTTGCATCTAGATCCTGAACAGACGCAACAAAAATATGTAATAATTTTGCAAAATTACCTCAACAAATTGAATTTATAAGGAAATAGGTTATTCATCGTGGAATGTGAAATTAAAAGGATACTTAATCAATTTTCTCACGATTGAGGTCATTGGTAGAAATACCGTGACGTTTCGACTGCAATCTGCTAGTCTTCATCAGGCGATGGTGTAGACTGGATGATGGTTGTCTTATATACTGTTTGTCGGATTATCGGCGCTGTGATTGGCTGACGCGTGATGTCCCAGCATGCTTCTTGATAGTTGGCATCCATGCTTCCGGTAGATCGATGCCGCAATCCCTATTGATGTTGTTAGGGTGTAGTCGGATCTGAATGGCTTCCTTGACTCTGTGTGTGTGCCAATGTACTTCTTGGTCGATGTATTTGACGTCTTTCCAGCTCAGGTTGTGTCTGGTCTTGTGGGCATGTTCGGCTACGGCTGAGGTCTCGGTACGGGCCAGTCTTACATCTCTTTGGTGTTCTTTCAGTCTTTCATTCACGGGTTTCTCCGATGTAAACTTTGTCGCATTCACCGCATGGAATCCTGTAGACTACGCTGAGCAATTGACAAAAGAATTCACATCTGTGACAGAGGTTGTATATCCGTCTTCGACTCGCCACTGTATATCTCATGCAGATCGGCCACTCATATTGTATATACAAAAATTGTTGTTGCAGCCAAAGCTACAATCCACACTCTGAAGCCTTAGTCATAATATATTTTTATTGTAGGTGTTTGTGTTATATGACCATAACAAATAGTTGCAGTGGTGGATGATGAAACGTAATATTTCTTATAAAAACGCGCAATAAATCACAAATTATGTTCATATTACCGACATCCTTTGCAGGCTTCTTCTTCAGAGTGTACATTGTAGCTTTGATTGTGACAACGATTTTTGAAAATAGGTATATATGTTTTGTTTTTGAATTGATACAATCATTGACAAAACTGTTGGCACGATTGTTGATTTTGTTATGTTCCTATATCTGTAATACCCCCCCTCCCCCTGTCAATGTTGCTGGAGGGGTATATGAACCTTGTCAATCGCGGGAAACATTTCCAACTCTTGTACTCTTTCATGAAAAACAGCAACATTGTATTGGGGGAGGGGGGTAGACAAACTTATCCTCATAAATGAAAAAAATGATAGACCCACAAAAAAGTGTCCGAAATGTGATCGTGCCAACACATTTTGGCAATGATTGTCTGAGGGACATATTGTGGAATTTCATTAAAAATAAACGAGTAAGAGGTCAGAAGCGTTCCTAATTACAAGCTATGCCTCGAAAGGAAAAGATTGATATGTAATATGTGTATATCCGACCCCTAACGACATGAAAACTAGTGGAAATGTCATTTTGCCGTAGCAACCCTTATATTTAAGTGCGAAATTATGCCAACGTAACAAGGGGATACACCAAAAAAATATTTTAAAAGGTCTCTAACTTAATAGAATGAAGTAATTATCAGAAAAGATATCATCACCTTCACAGTTAATCCAATAATAACCACGTTCTCTTTAAACAATGATTTTCTTATCAACTACATCTTATGTAAATACCTACGAATGTGAAGTTACTTTTGACGTATATGCTATAATTGACGCGCCTCAAAATTGCTACATTTTGTACGTAATAGCGCAAACGTCACATATTGCAAAAGATGCACGTCACTGGTTTGGTACATTATAAAAGTTGTGCATTTGTAAAATAAATCTCATACTTCAAAGCGTTATACATAAAGAACATTATACAACAACTGAGCAGAAAACGTCTATTTGAAGTTCACATTGTGATCATGGCAGAGTCAATGCCGAATCGTTCGCAACGTTTGGTCTATTTAGTTACATACAGTCGAGCAGATCCCGAAAAAGTCCATTCTCGTGAATCGTTTGCAAATATTGTTCGTAATGCATGGGGTACATCAACGACATCGCGTATTGTACAGTTTATAGTCGCTAAAGAAGAGCATAATCACAACGATACAAACAACAACCTGTCCGACAAAGTATATCACTACCATATGGCTCTAAAGCTCAACAAAAGAAGTAGATGGCTTCTAGTTCGTGATACATTAGATGCAAGGTTTGGAATTCAAGTCAATTTCAGCAACAATCACAGTAACTATTATAGTGCTTATCGCTACTGCACAAAAGAAGATACAACACCGTTTTTATCGCCCGACCATCCAAGCTTAGAGGACGAACCGAGAACTACTGCAGCCTCTGCAGCTACAACATCTCGTCGAGCTGATGGCCAAGACAGTGGCCCCAAGAAGAAGCAAAAGAAGAAAAGAAAACGAATGCTAAGCGTCTACGAAGTAACCACTATTATTCGAAACAATAATATCAAGACTCGGCTCGATCTAATGGCCTATGCAGCAAAACAGGAGAAAGAGGGAAAAAAAGATCTTGCACAATTTATAGCGAATAGAGGGATCAGAGTAGTAAATGAAGCATTATCTATATCTTCACAACTGCAAGATGCTGAAAAGAAACAAGAACGCTTGAATAAAAGTCGCATAGAACTACTAGTAGAGGAAGGTGAAAAACACTGTATAGAAGGATGTGAAAAGAAATGGCTAGCGGCCGCACTACAGATACTTCACCGAAATGAAATAAATGTGCATGTCTATGCTAGCGCAATTTACTCAGCACTTCACTATGGACGTGCAAAATATCGAAACATATATATATATGGACCGGCAAACTCAGGTAAAACATTCATGATTTCACCTCTGAAAGCTATTTACCATGCTTTTGTGAACCCGGCAACTGGTGGTTTTGCGTGGGTGGGTGCAGAGGAGTCAGAAGTAATAATCCTCAATGACTTTAGATGGTCGCCTTCTATAATCGCATGGTCCGATTTCTTGCAAATGCTTGAAGGGGATACTATGCACTTAGCCGCACCTAAAAGTTTTGTACAACAAGACATTCTCTTCGACAAGGACTCACCCTTTTTCGCGACTGCAGATGCCCCACTCGTTATGATAAAGGGAGGATCAATAGATCGAATTAATACTGATATGATGAGAGTACGCTGGCATTATTTCGAATTTTGGAGACAAATACCAGAGGTTGAGCAATGTGCAATGAAACCATGCGCACGTTGTTTCTCAGAACTTATTTTAACTAATAAATAAATGAACAAAGAATATGTATGTATGCTAATAAATTTTTGTACATACATTTTTGCTAATAAATTTGTGTACATACATTTTTGTCTGTCTGTCTGTCTGTCTGTCTATATATTTATATCTATAATTATATATATATATATATATATATATATATATATATATACAGCCGATCTCAAAAAGGTTGTCAACTTGAAAAGACATATATACTAAAAGAAATATCACGTGACTCACTTATATATTCATTTTCCGCGCGTGTAGCAAGTCAGGTGCGTTTGAAAGTAATATGGTGAATTCAAACAAGCAGTATCTTTCCTCGCTATAGAAGTACCTGACCTTTTACACGCGCGGAAAGTGAATATAAAATAAGTCACGTGATGTTTCTTTTAGTATATATGTCTTTTCAGGTGGACAACCTTTTCGAGATCGGCTGTATATATATATA
Source organism: Metridium senile (assembly GCA_949775045.1). Lineage (NCBI taxonomy): Eukaryota > Metazoa > Cnidaria > Anthozoa > Actiniaria > Metridiidae > Metridium > Metridium senile. Next base: position 7,948,741 of record OX459103.1, on the reverse strand, counting down.
TATAATATATGTGTAATAAATATAAATATCTTTATATCTATACTACATAGATATATATATATCTATACTTATACTATAGATATAAATATATTTATTATCTCTATACAGAGATAATACATTAAAGAAAACATTGTTTGTATAGACATGACGTCTGTAATGTGTCATTCAACACCATGTGCGCTTGTATATAGTTGTCCGTGAAATAGCAACGGTTCTCCACTGTTAAATAATAGATTACTCCCCAAATTAAACAAATATCCCTCCAATTTTTTCAACAATAGGGTTTGTATATATTCTTTAATTGTCTGACGTTTAGTTTATATTTCAAATTGTAGTATTTAACTCAAAACCAACGGTACTCCACGTTGAATCACTTATAAAAAGATGAAGACATGTTCAAAACAATTAATACAAGTTTTGTGTGGAGTACCGTTGATAAAATGGGCATGTTAGGCTTTTTGAATATAATTTCTGTAGGAAATAGTTAGAATAAACATCAATAAAACATTGATCAAGGTCTAAGCTCTTTTTATTGTTGCACTTAGTGAATCATTACGATTTTACAATGGAGAACCGTGTTCTGCACAGAAGACACTGCACACTATATAAATACTGATTACGTGACAACAATGTGATTGTGAAAATATCAATTTCATAAGACAGTGAAGAGAGTGAAAATGGTCTTTAAAGGCAAAATGGATGTACTAATACAAGGTAGTAAATCTAATATTTAGTTCTTAATCCCTTGGATTTAATAATATCTTCAAGTCTTTTGGGAATGCTTTGAATAGTTTTGTCTATGACAGTTGTATCAAACGAATATAAAGTATCAATAACACGTTCTTTAAAAGTTTCAAAATTCTCTTTAAGAATATTTTGCTCTATAGCATCATTATTTATTTTTCTTTTAACTAAATTAAAAATATTTTCAATCGGATTTAGGTCTGGAGACCTTGCAGGAATACACACCATTGTAGCCTTTGATTTTTTTAGTGCTTTTTTAGCTAATGAGCTATTTTGACTAGGATCGTTGTCCATAACAAATTTTCTGGCTTTGGTTTTTGAAAACTTTTTGAAAATGTTTTCAAAATTTCTAGTAATAAAGTCAGCGAAATACTCGCCATCCATTTTGTGGTATTGTTCAATAAAAATAGCACCTTGTCTATAACTAATAAGAACCAAAAGGTGGAGCCTTCTTCCTCCTGCTAGACTCTTCGAACCCTTAGATGTTATTTGTAATCCCTCATTTCTTTTTCTCCAAACCCTCCCTTTAGGACTCATTGCATTTGCTTTCGGATTGTACTTATGAATAAAAGAAACTCCGTCAAGATAAAATACCATGTCCTCCGTCCAATAGTTTGGTGTAGTTTTCAATGTTTTAACATTGTCTTTTGCAAATTTAAGTCTTTTCTTTCTGTCAGATTCACTGATTAGTCCCTTTCTTCTTGTCTGTAAACTCTTGTACCCTAATCTTTGTATTTCTCTGAGGTAAGTCCGGTAGCTTGTTTTCCGCTGCGAAAGCCCGCAATACTCTATTAAAGATTTCACTGTAAAATTTACGTCCTCTTTCCTGATCCTTTTGATTCCCCTGGATAGAATTCTTCTTTCTCTGTCAGTTAAGTTAGTCTTTCTTCCCAACTTACTTTTCTTGTCGGGTTGTTTTGAATTCCGCTTCATTTTGTTTAAACCAATTCTTCTTACACTGCTTTTTGATATAGAACACATCTCTGCTATTTCCGAAAGAGAGTATGTGTTTTTTCTAAACAGAACATACGCTCTGGCACATTTATAGGCATTAATCTTGCCTTTGAAGACCATTTTCACCCTCTCCAAACGTTGATATCTTCACAATGACGTGTATTGTTGCGTACGCCTTAAGCGCGTGCATTTTTGGGCGTTACTATGGTTATCCAATTTTGCGCGAGCTATAGTATAAATATATCAACTACGAAGCATATATGTGTTAAGGACTGCTTATTACCTTAGAACATTTATTTTGAACACGGGTGTTATCGAATATAGAGCATATAAGTGTCTTGTCATGTAAATTTTACATTCATTTAAAGCACTTTAAACAAAAGTGACGTCACATGATAGTATTAACTTCTTTCTGGAAAAAATTTTGCTACTGTTCAAATCGGTACACTATGTACTTTGTGTCCTGAAAATTTCATATCATTTCCACAACAATGTCAATGGCGTTTTAAGTCATATGTGTCTCAGACAATCATTGACAAAACTGTTGGCACGATTGTTGATTTTGTTATGTTCCTATATCTGTAATACCCCCCCTCCCCCTGTCAATGTTGCTGGAGGGGTATATGAACCTTGTCAATCGCGGGAAACATTTCCAACTCTTGTACTCTTTCATGAAAAACAGCAACATTGTATTGGGGGAGGGGGGTAGACAAACTTATCCTCATAAATGAAAAAAATGATAGACCCACAAAAAAGTGTCCGAAATGTGATCGTGCCAACACATTTTGGCAATGATTGTAGGTCTCTAAAAGAAATGATGGCAGCATTTAATTCCAGTACAGACTTGTTTATTGAAAAGCTTCTAAAGAAAGCAGATGGCAAGACTGAAGTGGTTCTAGCAGAGGAGTTAACTTTAGCAACATTGGATGTCATTTGCAAGGTATGACCACAGGCAGCCCAACTAGTCTATCTAACTAATTTATTTAAAGCGAATGATATCATTTTTTACCGCGCGCATGTGCGCCATGAGAAAGTACTTTGCTCCTTTGCTTGTCTTTGCTCACTTAGCTTATCTGAGGAATAATTTTTTTAAAGAGTATAATATTTTTTTTTACCGCATGTCTATTAATTGAAAAAGAGTACTTTGCTGCTTTGCTACTTGACTTGAGCGCACATGTGGGCTTCCTGTGGTGGTTAGTTTGTCATGCGGAATCATACGCGACTTTCTCACTCACGACAGACATCGAAGCGAGTTGTATTTTTTGAAAAAAATACTACCCTCTTTGAAACCGCACGACTTTGATGAAAAGCCACAGTAATCCCATCTGCATGCATTCAAACAAATACACCACAGGAATCCCACCTGCGTGCTCGAAAGATCAGACTTTTTCCAAAATGGCACTCAGTGCGCGGTAAAAATAACTTTATTGTCATTAAAAAAATCCTCAGATAGAATAGCTGGGCTGCCTGTGGTATAACTTGTTTGTTTAATCAAGATCTCATTTTTATCTCCTTTTTATGTACTCTTGTGTTGTTGTATATCGTGGTTGTCTGTCTCAACCAGTTGTTATTCTTTTTTTAATAAGGTTGCCTTTGGGACAGATTTGAACATCATCAATGATCCAAACAGCAAGTTTACTAAGGATGTTTCCACAATGCTTGTAGGAATGCAAGATGCATCTCTGGACCCTTTTGCGTGGGTAATAATAAGTTATAGAACCATAGCCATTAAATACTAGTGCTTATAACCCCAGTAACTTTCAATTGTCAGTAAAATATTTAAGTCACAAATAACCTATTTTTGAAGAAATGAGAACGAAAAATTAAATTGTGATATTTTTATAATTACCATTTATTTTTTCAGTCTCATGATCATTTCTTCAAAAAGAAGTTCCAGGGTTCATATTAAGCACTTTAAAATAAAATTTATAGCATGTAGTAAAAAATGATATTTAACTTTTATTGCTGATATTTAGAGCTTTTAATTAGCCTTTTGTCCCTAAAGTTAAATATCATTTTTATGGTATTACCAATTTCATTTTATTGGCTATTGTATAGATGGTTGAAACCATTCCCAGGAAACTGATTTGAACAAAAGAACCACCAGTCATGGTGATGGTTTTTGTAAATCGTTGTTGATACTGTTAACTTCGATTTTGAAGTGGACAATCGGACTTTTTTCCTTTTTGGACGGAACAGGAACAAGACACATTTTGGCAAGATCAAACTGTCAGCTACGGACATTGTTTTATATTTTCAATTCACCCTCCTGGGAATGGTTGTAAGTACTCTCTGTTGAAATCTCTTTCTCATGCCACAAGGGTTTTTCTCCGGGTTATCCGGTTTTCCTCCCACCTCCAAAATCAACATGTGAGCAGAGTTGTGTGTTGTAAATATGGAATGTAGTGGTAGTGAACGTGAGTGAACCTCATGGAAGAGCCCCGATGGGGAGTGATGGTTGTAAAATAGTTTTATAGTTTTTTTATACTCCATCTATATATTAAACACCAGTTGACACTTGTACCTTTTATACTACTTTACACCCTAGTTTCACTTTATAGTTATAAAACACTTAAGTGAAATTAAACATTAATTTCATGACAAGGTTTCCATTCTTGCAGATGAAACCTCATAAATGGCCAAAAATATGGGGGACCAGAAAAGCCATTGAATCTATACGAGAAACTGGTAAGAAAATCATTGAACTACGTCAGCTTGCAATCAACCATGGAGAACAAGTACCCAATGATATCCTGCAACGTACATTGGCCATTGCTGGTATGTACAAACATGATTCCAGTGACTATCATGAAATGGGACAGTAAAATAATGATGAAGATTGTGGTGTTGATAAAAGTTGTGAAAATGATGATGGCGATGGTTTTGATGCATGATGGTGATATCATGGTGTTGGTGATAGTTATAAATGATGATGTCAATGGTTTTGATGATGATGGTGATATCATGGTGTTGGTGATAGTTATAAATGATGATGTTGATGGTTTTGATGATGATGGTGATATCATGGTGTTGGTGGTAGTTATAAATGATGATGGCGACGGTTTTGATGATGATGGTGATATCATGGTGTTGGTGATAGTTATAAATGATGATGGCGATGGTTCTGATGATGATGGTGATATCATGGTGTTGGTGGTAGTTATAAATGATGATGTCGATGGTTTTGATGATGATGGTGATATCATGGTGTTGGTGATAGTTATAAATGATGATGGCGATGGTTTTGATGCATGATGGTGATATCATGGTGTTGGTGGTAGTTATAAATGATGATGGCGATGGTTTTGATCATGATGGTGATATCATGGTGTTGGTGATAGTTATAAATGATGATGGCGATGGTTTTGATGATGATGGTGATATCATGGTGTTGGTGGTGGTAGTTATAAATGATGGTGGCGATGGTTTTGATCATGATGGTGATATCATGGTGTTGGTGGTAGTTATAAATGATGATGTCGATGGTTCTGATGATGATGGTGATATCATGGTGTTGGTGGTAGTTATAAATGATGATGTCGATGGTTTTGATGATGATGGTGATATCATGGTGTTGGTGGTAGTTATAAATGATGATGGCGATGGTTTTGATGATGATGGTGATATCATGGTGTTGGTGGTAGTTATAAATGATGATGGCGATGGTTTTGATGATGATGGTGATATCATGGTGTTGGTGATAGTTATAAATGATGATGTCGATGGTTCTGATGATGATGGTGATATCATGGTGTTGGTGGTAGTTATAAATGATGATGTCGATGGTTCTGATAATGATGGTGATATCATGGTGTTGGTGATAGTTATAAATGAGGATGGCGATGGTTTTGATGATGATGGTGATATCATGGTGTTGGTGATAGTTATAAATGATGATGTCGATGGTTTTGATGATGATGGTGATATCATGGTGTTGGTGGTGGTAGTTATAAATGATGATGGCGATGGTTTTGATGATGATGGTGATATCATGGTGTTGGTGATAGTTATAAATGATGATGGCGATGGTTTTGATGCATGATGGTGATATCATGGTGTTGGTGGTAGTTATAAATGATGATGTCGATGGTTCTGATGATGATGGTGATATCATGGTGTTGGTGGTAGTTATAAATGATGATGGCGATGGTTTTGATGATGATGGTGATATCATGGTGTTGGTGGTAGTTATAAATGATGATGGCGATGGTTTTGATGCATGATGGTGATATCATGGTGTTGGTGATAGTTATAAATGAGGATGGCGATGGTTTTGATGATGATGGTGATATCATGGTGTTGGTGATAGTTATAAATGATGATGGCGATGGTTTTGATGCATGATGGTGATATCATGGTGTTGGTGGTAGTTATAAATGAGGATGTCGATGGTTTTGATGATGATGGTGATATCATGGTGTTGGTGATAGTTATAAATGATGATGGCGATGGTTTTGATGATGATGGTGATATCATGGTGTTGGTGGTAGTTATAAATGATGATGGCGATGGTTTTGATGATGATGGTGATATCATGGTGTTGGTGATAGTTATAAATGATGATGGCGATGGTTTTGATCATGATGGTGATATCATGGTGTTGGTGATAGTTATAAATGATGATGGCGATAGTTTTGATAATGATGGTGATATCATGGTGTTGGTGGTAGTTATAAATGATGATGACGATAGTTTTGATAATGATGGTGATATCATGGTGTTGGTGGTAGTTATAAATGATGATGGCGATGGTTTTGATGCATGATGGTGATATCATGGTGTTGGTAATAGTTATAAATGATGATGGCGATGGTTTTGATGATGATGGTGATATCATGGTGTTGGTGATAGTTATAAAATAATGATGGTGGTTTTGATGATGATGGTGATATCATGGTGTTGGTGATAGTTATAAATGATGATGGCGATGGTTTTGATGATGATGGTGATATCATGGTGTTGGTGATAGTTATAAATGATGATGGCGATGGTTTTGATGATGATGGTGATATCATGGTGTTGGTGATAGTTATAAATGATGATGGCAATGGTTTTGATGATGATGGTGATATCATGGTGTTGGTGGTGGTAGTTATAAATGATGGTGGCGATGGTTTTGATCATGATGGTGATATCATGGTGTTGGTGGTAGTTATAAATGATGATGTCGATGGTTCTGATGATGATGGTGATATCATGGTGTTGGTGGTAGTTATAAATGATGATGGCGATGGTTTTGATGCATGATGGTGATATCATGGTGTTGGTGATAGTTATAAATGACGATGTCGATGGTTTTGATAATGATGGTGATATCATGGTGTTGGTGGTAGTTATAAATGATGATGTCGATGGTTTTGATGATGATGGTGATATCATGGTGTTGGTGGTAGTTATAAAATAATGATGGTGGTTTTGATGATGATGGTGATATCATGGTGTTGTTGTTGATAGTTATAAATGATGGTGATAATATGATGGTGGTTTTGATGATGATGGTGGCTTTGATGATGATGGTGATATAATGGTGTTGGTGGTAGTAATAATAATGATGGAGATGGTAAAACTCATGTTGATGAAAAAGATTATGGTGATGATGATTTTGGTGGTTAGGGTGATGATGGTGGTGGTTTTGATGATGATGATGATGATATAATTAATGGTGTAGGTGGTATTAATTATGATTGTCATGGTGGAAATCAGATTATAATCTCAACTCAATTCTAATTTTAAATTTATTTATGTTACCATGGAAACATCTCAGAGGAAGATCCAACAGCAGATATGGAAGATTTACTGGATGAATTTGTGACTTTTTTCATTGCTGGTAGGTGTGCAGTATTTATGTCACTTAAAAGAATTAAATAGAACAGACCAACAAACAGACAATGCAACCATGATAAATTATTGCTTTTTCGGAAAAAAAATATACCTGTAATTGAAAGCATAAATCACAAATCAGATATTATACAATAAATCATCTAACAATACCTAAAACACATTACCATTATCTTCGCCATCAACATCACCAGTCTCATCATTATAATTATCACCACATTAATTGCCCACCACCATCATCATCACTGTCAATGACAACACCATCATCATTATTTCAGGCCATGAAACCACAGCCAATAATCTGGCATTCTGTATCATGGAACTTTTTGACCATGAAGACATCACCAAAAGGTATAATACTATAGTACAGTAGCTATTAGTTAAGAGTAAATTATCTTTGACTACATGTTAAATGTGACAGTATGCAATCTCAAAAATGTTGTTCAAATAAATCATGACTGTAGTAAAACCTCTCGATTACCAGGCATCACAGGGACCAAGAAAAAAATCTGCTTTCATAGGGGTTTCAGTTTATTGAGGATTTATTTATTTATTTGTGAAAATTTGGAAACAAAAACTATCTCCGGTTTAGAGAAGATTCCATTTTTTAAGGTCTGATATATATTTAAAATGTCACTGAAGGTTCTTTATTGATATCAAGAAATATTGTTTAAAAATGGCATTTTCAGTTTAGATTTACTGATCATTATTATTGTTGTCTGTCAGGCTTGAACAGGAGGTGTTTGAAATTCTTGGTGATAGAAAAACTGTTCACTTTGATGACCTGGCTAAGATGCACCACATTGGAGAGGTATGTACATCATCTTTATTTTATCAATATATTGTTAGTTCTCTGTGGTCTTCCTCCTTTTGTGGGTTTGCACTATTTGTGTGGTATTGTCTTCAATATAGTACTCCGGTTGTACATTGCCCTAGCCCACTTGGCAAAAATGGAAAATATACTTTCAATTTTATGTTTTAAATTTGTATATATAACTTCCTCAAAATGTCTTTTCACTAGTTGTGCAGTATTCAATATACTAGGGTTGTACTTTGATTCATCATCAACATCATGTCCATTTATAACGTCATATTTCCACCAAATGTGGGTTAGACGATGAATCATGATCAGTAACCCTGATTGAGAACAGTTATACCAAAGTTTGAGTTCATCATATAAAAAGATAAGCTTTGAATAACCAGAACTTGATGTATTTGTACTGACCTTTGCTAGTATTTTCTTTCAGACTTTGAAAGAGACTTTACGTCTATATAATAATATATTTTCTTTCAGACTTTGAAAGAGACTTTACGTCTGTATCCATCAGCTACCGGAACACTACGTATCACTAACCAAGATGAGGTGTTAAATGGGCTGTTTGTACCAGCTGGAACTAATGTGATTGTAAGCATCTATCTCATTAAGAAAATTCAGTTGCATTTGCCACAAACATACTACTTTACTAACAAGTACTAAAAATAGCAATTTTTTCCTTACTTTAATATTGATGGTACACGATTACAAGTACCTGCACCTAGATAGTACATACAGCCTTCACAGAGCTCTTCACCTTTCGCTGTCGGCTACCACAGTCTGCACCTCGTCCCATTAACACCAGCCCACCTCTCTTCGTGAATTAATTTCTTGCTCTACAGTTCGTCTCCATGTTGTTTTTCTTCTTTTGCCTTCTGGTGCAAGCAGACATGTGTATAAAAATATTGAAAGAGAAGGAAATTATAGAATATTATTATAAGCATATTTAAAATGCAGACTTTGCAGACATCGACTGGAGAACAGCTGCATTAATTGTTAACCTTTTCTTTTGCTTATAGTTTAGTTCATTTATCATGGGGAGATGGCCTGAGTACTGGAAAAATGCTGAAGAATTCAATCCTCTAAGGTTTGAGGAAGAAGAAGGCGAAAAAAGGTATATTCATGTGAAGGGCATTGCACATATCTGAAAAACAAAACTTAGACGTAGAGTGTGATGTCATCAAAAATAATTTTCACTTTATGACTTTATGTTTGTTTTTAGGTCTCACTATACCTATTTTCCCTTTTCTCTTGGCCCAAGGAACTGCATTGGACAGCATTTTGCTCAGGTAAACTAGTATTATTATAGTGTTTATAAACTGATTGAAATATTACATGAATGAATGGCTAAATTAATAAACAAATGGATGGATGAATGGATGAATAAATGAATAAACAAATGATTAAACAAATGGAAGAACAAATGAGCAAACAAATGAATGAACAAATGAATGAATAAATGATAGAACAAATGAGTGAATGAATACATGAATAAATAAATAAATTATCAAATCATTATGAACAAATGAAAGAAAAAATAGTTTGATTTATTTGATACTCATCAAGCACGGTTTTGGCCATTTAACACACACCTACTAACACAATTTTTCATAATGGTTGAATTAAATACAGTTGATATTTAAACCCGGGGGGGGGGGGCTCCCTTTAAAAATGGATAGGGGTGCTCGACGGACCTTTCAGGGTTGAAAATAAGACCCTTGAACTTGAACTGACACCGTACCTTTTAGGGTCAGTTTTCAAACTTAACATTATACATATTAAAATAGTGTCATTTTAAAAAAATGGTGTCGTACCTTTTAGGGTCTGAAATCAATATCTGAGTTAATTTATGTGTACCTATTAGGGTCATTTTCAAAACCGTCCGTCAAGCACCCCTATCCATTTTTTAAGGGAATCTCCCCCCCCCTGGGGTTGATAACCTTTGAAGCACATTTTATCTCACATGTCTTTCTTTGCACAGATTGAGGCAAAGGTTCTGCTGTCTAGATTCCTACAAACATTCCATTTTAAACCAGTCCCTGGCCAAACAAAAGAGATCTTGGATCGCCTGACCATCAGGCCACGTGATGGTGTCATTGTTACTCTTAAGGAGAGAAACACTCCATAGAATTTGATGGAAGAAAAAACATGCATGTATTTAATACCACTGTTTTCATAATATGCAGTTATAAAGCACCCAGGGTTGTCAGAACACGAGAGAAGTGTTAAGAGAAGCACGATGCGAAGCACAATACAGCACAGAAAGCAAGTTTTTTATTCCTTTTATAAAATACAATTTGATCAACATGCAAACGCGCGTGCTGTGTGCTCTCATAAAGCACGCGCCTCAACCAATCAAAATACGTGATTTCTAATAGTTATTTTATAAAAGTATTTAAACAACAGGGGCTGGTTGTACGAATGATGAATAGTGCTATCCTCTGGATAAATTTCTTATCCAGCAGATAAAATCTATAAAAAAAACCTATGCAGTGGATAACTTTTATCCGCTGATAACTATATCCACCCTTCGTACAACCGGCCCCAGATAAATAAAATGTTAGACAATTATTTTGGGAATTATTTGAGTGATCATAAACTGCAATGAAGCAAGTTCCTGCCATGATTTTTCTAATGTCTATGATTATATATCATTAATAATAATTATAATTAATATACTCTGTAACATGTATTTGCATTATAATCAATAACAATAATTTGTTTAAATAATTAAAAGTGATCTGTGATATAAAATACACAATACAAATTAAATGATTTGAAACTCAAACTTGTTGATAATTGTCTATTATGAAATAATTATATCCCATTGAAAATTAACTACCTTTATTTGTTTGATCTATCAATTCTCTTCCACCTCAAGTGCTGAAATTGCAGTATATAAGTGAAGGCTAAAGTGATGAGGGGAGGGGAGGAGGGGAGGAGATGGAATAGCAGGAGGAGAAAAGGGGAAGAGAAAAGGGGAAGAGAAAAGGGGAAGAGAAAAGGGGAAGAGAAAAGGGGAAGAGAAAAGGGGAGAAAAAAGGAGGAGAAAAGGGAAGGGAAAAGAGGAGGAGAAAAGGGGAAGAGAAAAGAGGAGAAGAAAAGGGGAGGAGAAAAGAGGAGAAAAGGGGAAGGGAAATGGGGAAGGGAAAAGGGGAAGAGAAATGGGTAGGAGGAAAGGGGAAGAGGAAAGGTGAAGGGAAAGAGAAATGGGGAGGAGGAAAGTGGAAGAGAAAAGGGGATAGAAATGGGGAGGAGGGAAGAGGAAAGGGGAAGAGAAAAGGATGAGGAAGATCAAAGGGGGAAAAAGGGAGAGGAGAAAAAGAGAAGCAAAAAAAGAAAAACAAAAAGGGGAAGCAAAAAGGGGAAGCCAAAAAATGGAAGACAAAAGGGGAGGAGAAAAGGGGAAGACAAAAGAGGAAGTAAGAGAGGAGTGTAGAACTAGAGAAAGAAAATCGAGATAAACCAGCATAAATCAAATCTAAAATAACATTTTAATAGACCAAACACAACCAGTCTTGCAAATTAATGGTCAATTCAATTTACAAAAAACTCTGTTAAATAAATATAATATTACCCAGTTAAGCATACTGATAAAAATGCCACTGTCATGCAGTAATAAAATATAATTTCTAAATTCAACTCATTGTTGAAACTGAAGCCTATATCAGCTGAACCAAATTAAATTGTACTTAATTATCAAAGCTTCAATTTGGCTTCACATTGTTAATTTACAATTGAAAGAATTATATCATATACTATTTTTACAAATGGAAAGCTCCAAAGCTAAATATTGTACACTAATGAAATGATAACAGTAGAGTGAGGTCATTAAACCCGTGAAATAGACATTAAACTAAGGCCTTGTCTACACGAATCCGATCCGGCTGAAACCGCATAGAAATATTTGCGTCCACACGAATCCGCATATCCAAATAAAGGTATGCGGCTTCGGTGACTGGATTCACTGGATTCATGTGGACGATAGGCCGATTTGCATCAAAGACTATGCGGTTTCAAAAGTATCCAGATCCGTGTAGACGGGGTCTAACACTCTTTAGGAGACCCTAATTCCATTGTTTTCTTTTGAGTCTATTTTACTATTACAGTCTTTAGCAAGCAATTTCTATTTCTATAAAAACCAAAATAACATTAAATTGAATAATACTGAAGAAAGTCAAAAACCTGAATTCTTCAAATAAATAAATTTAAAGCAACTAATTATAAAAAATGTCCATCTGACACACCTATACTTTTGACATCAGTTTATTTAAAGTTTGATAAACTTTTCTTATAAGATGGACATAATATTATATATGAACATTTAAAATTCCCCATTTACTGTGCGACTCGCTGTACCGTAGTCACTTGATGAATTTTTGACAATATTTTGACTTTTTTCATCTCAATCGGACCAATCAGGTACAAGTTTATATCAAGAGGTGGAGACTTAAGAAACATTGATGTCTGTAATTGCTCCCATTGAGATGAAAAAATGTCAAAAAGTGACTACGATACTGCGAGTCGCACAGTAAACATTTTCCACTAACTTGCCATGAATTACTTATTGTGTAACTGCTGTTCAATCCACCTACAACATTCTAGCAGTAACAAACAATTAACTCTTCTCCTATTAATTTATTGATCTGCAATGGATCAATAAATTACCTTTAATAACCTTTAATAACCCTTTTCACAGTACTCATTGAACAACCTCAGCCTCGATAGCATGTAATATTTTCTTTAGAATTTGACTACAGCCCATGGAATTTTTAAGTGTTTGAATTCAATGTTTGATAATGTGTACATAATTTCATTAAAGTACTGTGAGTTGTAGTCAAATTGTATAGAATATATTACACAATATCGAGGCGGAGCTTGTAGACGAGAACCGTGGAAATTACATATATTCATACTGTATTCACCTAGTTATTTCAAACATTGTTGCCGCAGCAGAAGCTACAACAGTCCACGTACACACTTAAGCATGCAAAGCATGCCGGGCACACATGTGCGCACCTGAAATTGCTCATTTTGGCGTATTTTAAAAATTTCAAGTTCAACTTTCATCAAACTTGGCAGGAATATAGGGATTAATCAGACAAATTCAATTTGATGACTTTTAGCGTTATTACTATGATTATGATGTCATGATGACGTCAAAACATCGTTTTACAATGGCTTTTAATAAATTTCAATTTGATTCAAATGTCGGAAATGTGTAAAACTACATCGTTTGACACTTCTTGATATAGCCAATATGAATTTGAAAACCATTTTTTGATTGGACAAGTCAGTGAAAAGTTATGAATATGAATATGCCATGAATAAATTGCTAACAAGAGAAGGAATACCAACATCCTCTGCAGGCTTCAAAGTGTGGGTTGGACTGCAGATTTGACTGCAACAACAATTTTTAGGTGTATATACTAGATGCGATATGTTTTCACCTGTACACCTCAGTCAGAACTGAGGTAATACACTGTCTTGAATCTCTTTTCCCTGCTTTGGGCTACCTGTGGCTACTCTCGCTATGTGTGGAATCCACCTTTCTAAAATTCTAAATTTGCCACTGAATATGCCATGAATAAACTGCTAACAAGGAAGGAATACCGACATCCTCTGCAGGCTTCAGAGTGTGGGTTGGACTGCAGATTTGATTGCAACAACTATTTTTAGGTTACATAGATGCGATATGTTATCACCTAGCTGTACACCTCAGTCATCACAGCTCAGCAGTTTTACATCTGGAGCAGAGTTTGTCATATGTCTTGAAAATTTTAAGTTATTCATTGAGGTGGTAGTACCACCATTGTACTTCAAAGGTGATCGGTGAAGGGTAGAGGAAAATGGTGATGTGCTAGGGCGTTGTTCTAGCCATGATGAAGATGTTGATAATATTGAGTACTGACTTGTTATAAATTCTATGGAAAAAATGAATTAAATTAAGGGGTAAGATATACGGTACCAGATATACAAGATTAGGTCAAATAGACGTTTTGCAACAATAGGTCACGTGACCCTACCCCTTTTAAATCGAACAGCTGCGTCAAAATGAACATCAGAAATGAAAAGAGCACCTCAACATTAGTATGGAGGCAAAATATCGGCTCATAAAATGTAACACAAGGGAAATGGCATTAAATTAAAAACTTATTCAATAATTTATTATGATTTGTATGGAAAACCTGCTCTGGAATGCAAGCTTTGCCATCCAGTGGACATTTTACATACAAATCCTTATAAAATATTGAATTTTATATTTATTAAAAATGCCATTTCTCCTATGCTCAACATGAAGAGCTAAAACTTTGGCTTCTTACTAATATGGAGGTGCTGTTTTCATTTCTGATATTTATTTTGACACAGCTGTTCGATTTAAAAGGGTTAGGGTCATGTGACCTGTTGTTGCAAATTAGGCCTATTCATGATGGAGCAGCCGTTTGTGCTTAAAAAACCTAATATATGGACTGCAGGGGCCCAGGAATGGGACAGCCTGTGGTGGATAATTGTTTTAGTATAAAATACAAAAGTGATTATTTGAAAAAAGTAAAAACAACCAGCCTTTTGTGAAGAAAAAACTGTTAATTTCTTATTTCTAAAAGCATGCTGTAGGTGATGACTGCATCGAGAAATAGTGTAAATTTTGCTACTAATCCCAGTGTATGATATTCTATCCCAGGCGATGTACTCGGGGGAGGGGGGGGGGGGGGGTAAAATGACAGGGTGGTCCGACAGAGCTTCATATTGCAACCCCCCCCAAAAATACTCAAACCTGAAATTTTACACCCAAAAAAATACATGACATGCAAATTTTGAACCCAAAAAATACACGCCTTGCTGAAAAAAATTTCCAACAAATAATTTTCTGATACACATATCGAAACAAAAATTGAACTCGGACATGTGAAAACCCAAAGAAAGACGGGTTTCTTTTTGAGACCTAAAAACATATGTGACAGGTCTCTTGACCCCCAAAAATACCCAGAACAAATTGTCAACCCCAAAAAGTATGTCGAACCTTCCCGTCATCTTACCCCCCCCCCCTCCCCCGAGTACATCGCCTGGGTATTCTATAACCATGCACATGTGTATTATTTTATACTAACAGTGTTTATTTGCTCACCTTCTTTGATTGAGCCTGTTGATTTAGACAATGTTTTGGGTAGTGGTTTAGATATACAAAGATGTTTTGTTCTTCCAGATAACAAATCATTTTTCCCCTTTTTGTTTATAACTGAAACAAAAAATATAATTTGAACACATGATTATTTCAAAACATACCAGAATCTCTGTACAAATTACACATCCATGAATTTTGACAACAAAAATTAATATAAATTAATTTTGCCAGTAGCTCAGCTGTTTCAATGGACAGTTAGAAACTCAGATTCTAGTCATTTAACATGTAGGCAAACTGGTGTGTGAGAACTAGTCCAAGTTAATGAGATTCCAATTTGTATCTATACAATGAGTTATAAATACTTACTTGATGTAGTGCCAGTAATTCCTGTACTTAGAACAGCATTGCTAGGTAAAACAATTTGTTCATCTGAAATAAACCAAAAACATTTAACTTATTGCAATCTAATAGTAACTGAATCTTTGTTGATTTTTGTGGAGAAAGGAAAAATGGACAATACTGCAAAAAATCTTTGTGGCATGGGAGAGAACAACAAATCAAACAAACTCTAAATTCACTTAATAATTTATAAATTCATGAATGATTATCAATAAAAATTGAAAAAAAAAAGAAATCACGTTCATGACAAGTTCTATAAAAGTCAGAAAGATTTTGTTCTGATTTGCATAAGTTTCAACTCAAATTTTCTCGTCCAGATTTACTTTTATCTTCAGTTGACAATTTTAGTAAAATATAAAAGAACTTAACACATTGGACTTTCATAAGTACTATACAATATTCGTGGCTGATTTGTATGAGATAATTATACAACGTCTGATCTGTATGAGAAATACAACGGCTCATCTTTGACTCACATACAGATCAACCACTCATACAATTGTATATATTACTTGTTGCCCAAGCCAGGAATCAAACCCAGGTCACAGTGGTGAAACGATCCCAAGCTGGATTTAAATCAGTGGTTTCTTGCATGCATGACTGTAGGTCAGTACTAACACAGTAAAAAATACCTTTGCTACTCTTGTTGATTGAGTTTAATAGTTTTTCTTTTTCATCATCTCCATCAATGCCGGACGCCAAGTCATCTGGTAATGTCGAGACAAGTATTACACCAGGCGGTAGAGAAGTATCATCATCATCGTCATCATCAACATCATCTTCATTACTCAGACCATTATTAATTTTTCCAGATTCTTTATTAGTGTCCCATGAAGAAACATAATTGCCTTCATCATCTTTGACAGTCACTCTTGGAACAAATGATGGAGGGGGGAGGGGTGGGTAGTGCTAAAAATAATTGAGAGTTTTTATATCAGTTACCTTTCCATGGTTTTTGTTAATCAATCTCAGTGTCCACAATTTTTACAGTTAGCAGTAATTTATGGAATGCACACATCAATTTTTACAGTTAACAGGAATTTATGGAATGCACACATCAATTTTTACAGTTAACAGGAATTTATGGAATGCACACATACATTATCAAAGACTTGGAACATTTGAAAATTCCATGCGCTGTAGTCAAATTCTAAAGAATATGTTGCATGCTATCAAGACTGAGGTTAATTGATGATAACTGTGAAATGGTCTACCAATTGAGCTGAAAAATAAAGGATATATACACCTACTTGCAAGAACGTTGTCATACAACATTTGAACATTTTGTAATTTAGTGGATTAGGAATAAATTAAAAATACAAAAAAAGATCATTGAAGCAGAACTCTTTCGTTTGTACTTTTAATTTATTCCTAATCCACTAAATTACAAATGTTCAAATGTTAATGAAAACGTTCTTGCAAATAGGTGTACACAAAGAAGATTAAGTTACCTTGATAGCAAGTCCTAAGACATACATCCACTGATGGCGTTTTAGATTTGATGGACACTGAAATTATAAAACTTTATATAAAATACATCTATTACTAAATACATATATGTACTAAGAGATGTGATGATATCCTGTCACTGCGTTTTTTGACTTTCTGCAAACTCAGATATTCCAACAGCTTGTTGTGAAATACGTATTTCACTGCTGTCAATCAAGGATTTAAAAGGTACCAACTAATTAGTTTTAATTGGTGGCAGCTAAAAACATGTTTCACAAAATTATCAGAATAAAGGTACTGGTAAGTGAACTGCAGATAGATATATAAAATATGAAGAACTAACAAGTTACAAGTTGGAAAAGAGTGATGTTTGCTGACAAATGCAGGTCTAGGCTATATGTAAATACCTTGAATAGATGTGTTCCTCTTTGTGTTGTTAGATAAAATGGAAAACTGTAGCTTCTTCTTTTACCAACAGAGTATTTTGTATTCTTTAATAATTCTAATGACCCACGAAACTACAAAACAATGAAAAATAAGTAATAGAATTTAAAAAAATAGAATAATTAATCAATATAAATCAATCAATCAGTAAATCAATCAAATGAATAAATAAATGAATAAATAATAATAATAATATAATTATAATAACTTATTCACATAGAAAGCGCAAATATCGATTGGTGAGTTTTCAAATGCACTTGTTAAGGAAAGAATAGAATAAAAAATTGATGAATACATTCTGTAAATAAATAAAATAATAGAAACAAACATACAAACAGTGCAGACTAAAAAAAGTTGTTTTTTTCATAATTTTTTTTTTTTTTAATTTATTAATTTTTTTATTTTATCAAAATCAAAAATAATAAAACATTGTGAGGGTAGACACATTATTACCCGATGACCTGGTACTTTTCATAATTAATGGCCCTCAGATAAGAATCCCAACTGGCAAGGCGGCATACCAGTTGGCTATCTTACAAGTCTAGAGACTGAATTTGACGTAAATTTTAATTATGTCGTCTGGGTATCAGACAATGTATTGTTTGTTGTGATCATAAAAATTGAGTTGTGGACTTGGGGCAACCACTGCATTATTTACTGTGTGCTGTGTTTATATTAGGACTTGAGGGAATACTAGGAACAATATTGTATATAATATATATATACAGTCATTTACACCCTTTCCGAGAAACTTTGTCACCAGTAAAGTGAAAAGGCTACAAGCTAGTAGCGCAGGGCATTATGGATTATCTATGTATACTTTATTTTTTATATATATATTTTCATGGCCACATTGCTACACTTGTCAATATGTTATTGAGAAATGTCCATTTTGACTTATCAAACAACAAGAAAGGCGTTTCTAATGGACATTTAGTTTCTGAAATGATCCATGGTCCTTTGCGCCACTAGCTTGTGTGCTTTTCACGGGTGACAAACTTTCTCGGAAAGGGTGTATATGATATATAATAATCATATTAAATTGTACTCACATTACTTCTATCAGTGACTTTGTTACATGAATAGAACAGCATCCAAGACCCACGGATCACTACCCAATAATCTACCCACTGGAAAGAATATTAAAAAATTGATTACTTTTCATACAAAATATTTCTTCATTTATGATTAGTCAAATCAACTTGCAAATTCTTGGTATCATTCTATGAGCAAGCACTAATGAATAATTTTCTTTTTCTTCAGGAAGTGCCTACGTCACAAACATGTTTTACAATAGGTTCCTGCAGACTTGACCTGCAGGGCTGCAAATAATTTTTTCTATAAGATGGTCATTTGTCAGGCCAGGGGCAAGTTTGACCTGTCAAAAACCCGGTCGGACAAAAATATTAATTTTAAGTGAACATAATAAAAAAGGAAGAAAGAAATACCTTATTCATACTATTTTAAGCGAAATTTGATCAGTCAAATGTCCAACCAGAAGCGGTCATTTACCAGTCAAATTCCAAAAACAAAGTTTCCCTTCCTATTATCATTAATATTTTAGTAAAAGATAAGTAAAAAATTCTAACCATAATAATAGCAATAATAAGAAAGGCTTGCTTGCATTTACTGTTGCTATGTCAACATAACATTTACAATGTTTAATCCCAAAATAGTGACCTATAGGTCAATAAAATCATATCATTTTGAGCTAATTAAAAAAGTAAAATTACTAAGAGAAAAGCAAAATATTTAAAATTAAGATACATAATTATTCTGGTTATTATTTCAAATTGAATTTGCTTACGTTGACATTTGCTGCTGTTATGTAAACAAGAAAAGAAAATCTTATTATTTAATCTTCAGATTCCCAAAAGCAAATAGAAACGAGACAAATTATCATTTCAAAATTTAAAATCTTATACAATTTTTAATATTTTTAAATGCTATTTCATTGATTTAGGTTAATTATTTTTTATTTCCTTTTTATGTATTTTTAAAAATATTTTTTTTATGAGATTTTTTTATTACAAAAAAGGTATAGGCCATCTATTATTTAAAAGAAATTTCAAATTACTATTTTAGGTGCATAATTTCAACAAAAATATATTTTTTCTACCTTTCCTTTGCCCTCTTTTTTCGAGAGGTAATCTTCATAATACTTTACTGGTTCATCCATCATTATCTCTGTAAAAAGAAAGTAAAATCAATAAGAAAACCTAAATAACTGAAAATAATTATAAAAAAAAAGAAAAGGATCAGTACAAAAAAATTCACATGATAGTTCGTCGTCATGGCGACTTTCCACTTGGATTAATATACATAAGCACAATAACATGAAGTTGTTTATCTAAAAGATGAAAATTAAATAAATAAACTGGAAGTAACTACAAAATTATAAATGTATCGTAAATAACCGTATTCACCCTTTTTTAAATAGCTTTTTTAACTGAGAAGAAAAAAACAAAGTGACCTTGAAAGACGCTGAAATATACAAAACTACGAGGCTTTGTAAATGAGGACTTTGGGATTTAGCTAAATCTTAAGATCAAGAATTATTTACAAGAAAACGTACAAACAGTATAAAATTTGACGAGAAAATAGCAAACTCTGAAAAATATAGACGACTTTTCAACTAGAGCAGGATTTTCAATGCTTCGCGCACTTTGTCTTCGTCACCTAGCTATCTCGCTCATTTAGACTCATCGCGCTCAACGACAACCCTGCCAACACGTTCAACCTAAATTACTTGGAGAAAAAACCAAATTATTCGGAATAAAAACTTACCTTTATCGCTTTACTATTCTCCAGATATCTCTTAGGATTTTTCACTTGTTTTAAGACAAGTTACTGATATGGTTTCACTGATATAAACTTTCAGTATTTTCAAACTCTTTTCGTCCTCGCGTTGTACGACAGAATTACTCGACCGGAGATGTAGTTTGTGTCATTTAGAAACAGTGAGTTTAACATGTTCAAACCATATCTTCAATAACGTTTCTCATGAATAAGTAAAATGATTTGAATACCAAAGTAGCTGATTGTCAGAAACCCTCACAGACGCGACGGCCTTCTGTAGTACTCGTAGTACACAACAAACGTTCAGGTTATGTGCGTATGAGTGGGAGATACGTTCAATTTATCGGATATAAACAGCTCCTCCAAATTAACCCTGAACTAAGACGTAGTCCTATTATCTTGTAATTTAATATGTTATGTAGAGTTTATCAACAATAATTAACCTGAATTTTAGAGGATGACAGCAAGGAGAAGATTACCGCGCCGGATCCATGGACGGGTGGACGGGTAGCAGTTTACCTTCCGAGTGACGTCATATTCGGAAAGTCATCGGAAAATGTTTATTCTCGATTGGAAAAAGAAAGAATGAAAGAGAGAGAAAAAGTGAGAAAAAAGGAAAGATATGGAAGCTGAAAAAGAGATGCAAAGAAAGATAGAAAAATGAGGGAAAAATACTTGAAGAGAAAGAATGAAATGATATAGAAAAGAGAGAGAAAAGCGATGAAGTATAAACATAACAAATTCTGACTAGGGCAAGCTAAGGATAAGTACAGGAAAAAATTGAGTTGGAAGAAAAAGTATCGAACTAAGGAAAAGAATGAAAGCAAAAAATTGAATGACAAAAATATAAAACATAACAAGATAAATTGTTGCAACATCATTTTTATGTTCTTTGTAGGAATGTCTGGGATCATAACCCCCAATCTAGTAACCAAATACAATCAAAGAACATGAAAGAATGACCTGCACAGGGTTGGATCCAGAAATTTGTCACAGGGAGTGTCCATATTACAAATGAAGGGCTGTTAAGGTGTTAATTATTATAGGGTGTCAGGTTCTTAAATGTCTTAAAAAATAGGGGTTTAATTGTGGTGCCAAGGGGTTGTCTGGTGCCACCCCCTAGATCCGCCCATGCTATATATATATACTGTGATATAAACACACTCCATGGGAGCTGTACATGTAGAGCAAGAGAAGTCAGAAAGAAAGATGAGGCATAGCCAAGACAAGTGCCAGTCTTTGACTCTCGAGTACTCTACATGCAGCTCCCAGAGTTTATATCACAGTTTATAGACATGTACAAGCAAACGTTTTATATTGCTTTTCTAAAATATTTTTGAACTTTTTTGTCGAGAGTGATTCTGTCCTCTGATATATAAACATGGTAGCCAGCCAATCAGAGCACACATCAGTATCTCAAATATATTTCATAGGTATTACATTGTAAACAACAATATGTTTTATTTTAGTTACAGTGCGACTACTCGAACCAAGGCCACCCAAACAAATTTTTCACAAATCATCCAATCACGTCCAAGTATCTAACAATAGAATTACAGGAAATTTATGATTCAGAAAATTTTACTGTCGAAATGCAATATCAAAGTGTAAACAAAAAACACCAGAATTATCTTGTATAGGGATTGAATAATTTGTGACAAACTTGTTTGGGTGGCCTTGGTTCAAGTAGTCGCACTGTAAAATGTATGCACTCTATATGAAAAAGGTAAAAACAGGCAAATGCTTTTTTCAAATGTTTTAATATCCAAGATGTTTTTGATATGAAAGCTAGGACATTCATCTTTTTTATTTGACTTTTTATTATATAAGTATGACAAAAAGCACAGGAAGCCCGACAACAGCTATATTGTACAATATATATATAACATCGATTAAAATAATTCAATATGATAATGTACAATCTCAATATATCCATATAAGTTAATTCTTCTACTTTTAAACATACCAATACCAAATTTTTTATGGATTTATATGCGGGTAAAACATGAGCCATAGACGGAATAGAAATATGGCGTACTCTTATTGTTCTTGACTGTCTAGCCTTGTGTTCATGTTGGAAAACAATAGAGTTTTCACATGTATGCGAGGCTGGGCAGTCAAGAAGAATTGTTATTCAAATAGCTGTTATTACAGTTATATGCAAATGATTTTGAACAATGGGTTGAAATCGAGGCTTTCGGGCGAAAACAATAGGTTTGCCCGAAAGCCTCGATTTGAATCCATTGTTTGAAATCATTTGCATATAACTGTAATAACAGCTATTGGCCGCCATATTTCCATTCAGTGTATAGATGAGCCACATTAAAATTTCGGTATGGGATAATTAAACCAAATCTACACAAACACTAATACAATCTTTGTTAAAATCTAAAATTACTTTGTAGCTTCATCTGATGGGATGCCTTGTTGTTTCTTTACCTTGGTATTTCTAAAACAATTAATATCTCACAATCTTGTCTAATATAATTTTCAAAAATAAATCAGCTATAAATGTCTTGAAGTAAATATTTTGATAACAAATAATCTAATAATTGAAACATTGTCACATAAAAACCTATAACATCATTTATAATACTGCCAGGCTACACTACTAAGCTGTCACCTTAATGCCAGTTAGGTGCGAGATTGCACAAAAATTATGCAAAGTAAGGCCTGATTTATCCTGCGTAAATAGACACTTATATTTATAGTGCTTGAAACGTCTCCCATTTCTTCGCGTGAGACGTTTCAAGTGCTAATAATGGTCTATTAACGCAGGCTAGGCCTGATTTAGATGGTGAACATTTCATGTACTCAATTGATCATGCTGTACTAAATGTGGAATTAAGTATGGCAAAAAGTAGGGTGGTTTTGACATTATGAAGTTTTTACTTACGTGAGACCAAATGAACTTAACTGTCAGATTGAGTGGTAGGTAATATAATGGAATTTGTAACACCGTAAAAAATGTTAACATAACTTTACTGACGTTTCGAGCTTTAGCCCTTCTTTGTAGTAAAAGAGGGACTAAGAAAGATACTCATGAGTATAAATAAGAAGCGAGAAAATTGATATGCTGAAAGGTTGCTGTGTACCTAAGGAATAAATTAGTCACTTTTCTTTAGATTTACGGTTACTGATTGAGAAGTATACTATACTATTAATGCACTCCTTCTTTTTACACCCCCTTTCATAATGAAACAACCACTCACGCTCAAATGCCAACATGAATAAGGCAGTTTAGACTGCCATCAATAAAAAATATCAGTCTGTATATATATACACCTTTGATATTTTGATTGACAGCAGCTCAAAAATGCCTGATACTTGTTGTTGAATGATCTTCAGTGGCTGTGCAATTATTAAAGGCACTGTAATAGTGCAGATGATTACGGTAATAAATGATTGTCTTTTAAAAGTCCTATTATTCTCCTTAAACTGCTAATCTTATGTCAAGTGATAATAGCAATTCTTATATGGCTAGAATCAATATAATAATGACGATATATAGTAATATAAGATGAAACTAATAATTAAAATAAAAACTATATTCTTACTAATAATTTTTGGTATATCAAAGTAAAATAAAAAATTATTTGCTAATATACAAGAAGATATACACATCAGAATATATATATGTATTTATATATATATAATAAATAATTCTACTTAAATCTAATTCTAACTTGTCGTAACAGCTATAGTATCAGCCATTGTAACAACAGCCATCGATGGTCTAGACAAATCCTGTATTAGACTATCCCTTCTCCAGCGAGCTTGTTCATTTTTAAACCAAGTATTTACATGCCGAAGACTCACTGCTTCATGTGATCGCCGAAATTCTGAATTATTCAAGATTTCTGTATATCGATTTAGCTCTGCCATGCTGGGTTTGGGGTCACCCTCGTACCAGGATCGTAACATGGGGATTTCATGAGCAGGGCTAAAAACTATCTTCTTTCCTCTTTGTGTGGATATTTCTGGTTTCCTTGGAGACAGGTTGTCTGGGTCGTCTTCATCTGCAAGATTGGAACGCTCATACCATGCTCCGAAATGTTTGATCTTGTCAGTCGAGAGCCGGCATGGATATTGATCACGAGAAATCTGAGAGAGCATACCCTAATTGAAACAATTAATAGAATAATAAGAATTTAAGTTGTCAAATAATAACAATTATTATAAATATAGTATTTAGGGAGTGGTCATTAATTAATGGGGGGAGAGGCGGTAAAATTTCTAAAACATCATCCCAAAAACTCTTGTCCCTTCCCAAACCTTAACTTACTGTCCCTTATGACCCGGCTCCCCTTAAATGTCAGCCCAAAAATTTTGGCCCTTAATTCCCAAACCAAAGCCCAAATAATCTTAGCATCCCCCTAAACTTACCGTCCCTTATGACACTCCCCTTAAATGTCAGCCCAAAAATTTTAGGCCCTTCCCAAACCAAAGCCCCAAAAAATCTTAGCCCCCCCCCTAAACTTACCGTCCCTTATGACTCTCCCCTTAAATGTCAGCCCAAAAATTTTGGCCCTCCCTAAACCAAAACCCCAAAAATCTTAGCCCCCCTGAACCTAACGACCCTCCCCCCAGTAATTAATAACTGCATGTGCTCCCTTAGTCAATATAGGTTGTTAAGAGAGATAATATTTGAGTAAGCAAGTGCAAGTGCAAGTGCAGGACAAAAAGATACCAGAACAGCTTCATTCCAAGTTCAATTAAGAAATGGGACTAATTTAACATGTATTTTATCTACAATTATATTCTTTTAGAAATATGTATATATATATATATATAATATTTAATCATGCAAATATTTTAGCTATACTTCAAAACAATGTAAATATTGAGTTTTTCAATTCGTTTGAATTGCCAGTCAATTTTATCAATAATGTTATTATTATTATTAAAAAACTCATGAATAATTAATGAGACATTTTCAAAAGAAACCATGACCATGATGAGTGTTGTAAATCTGATACAACACTAGTGTTGTATATCCTGATTTGCATAAGTTTTAACTTGTAATTTCATGGCAAAATTCCTTTTAATCTTGAAAATTTTGGTAAAATATGAAAGAGCTGACCTAGACGTTTTTTATGTCGTTTACAACATTCGCGTCCGTGTTGTATCGGCTATAAACATACAACACGGCCACTCATGTTGTAAACATTACTTATTGTCATAAGGGTATTTTCTTTCCATAGTGTAAAATTATATACCTGTGAAAAAGGGCACTGCATTCTTTCTAAATGTGTCTGACTATAGTGTTCTAGTAGTTTCTTAATTGTGTTGCGGACTCTTTCTTCACTCCAGTCCCGCCTACAAATAAATAAATAAACCCATCAATAGATCCATCAATCAATCAGTCCATCAAGTGAATGAATATTAAATATTAAATGAATAAATAAATACATAAACAAATAACTAAGTACAATAAATGAGTAAATAAAAATAATAAATGAATGAATGAAAAAATAAATAAATGAATGAATGAATGAATAAACAAATAAATACAGAGTAATGAAAACTTAATAAAGATAAATTCCATGCCCTATATCTCTTAAAAAAGTATATTTCCCAAAATATAGAACTGGCCATTACAGGGCAAACCCCAAAAGTGTGGCCGGCGATAATTTATTCATATTTTCTCTACATCTCTCAATCATTTCCTCTAGATTAAATGTCAACATTTCTCACTGTGAATCACGAGACAAGAATGATGTCAACCTTCAGATGAATTTTGAGGTTAAAATAGCTAGAATGAAGTCTATTTGAATCCAAAGCAACTACAGACAAACATGTCAAAAGAATGTGAATAAATTATCTGCTTTTGGGCTTTGCGCTGTAAGTGGAAAGCAAATTGAGTTGTAGCATGTTTGCACTCTGGTCTTTATATCTATTCTGTCCTGGTTTTGTATCGAAATAAATTGTAATACTTACTCATGACAGAGATGTACATGGATGCTCATTTGCGAATCTTTGACTTGTAGCACTTCACCAAAAGCATCCAGTAATGTAACGTCTTGATTGCCGTCACTGGTATAGTCAGAAAGAGGATGAGGCTTCCAGGTATCTCTTAATTGTATTAACACTAGAATAGATAATATTAATCATTATATAACAAATAATAATAATAATAATAATAATAATAATAACAACAACAACAACAACAACAATAATAATAATAAATGTATGAATAAATAGATGAATGGATGGAAAAATAAACAGATGAAAAAATGGATTAATGAACAGATGAATGGATGGACGAATAAATGGATCAACAAATGAATGAATAACGGATTAAAAATGAATGATAGACAAATAAATAAATAAACCTAACTCTTTTACTTTGATAAAGGGCTTAAGCTCGAAACCTGAGTAAAGTTATAAGTCATTTTTTTACGGTTTACAAATTTCATTATATTATTACCTATCGTTTATTATTACCTATCGTTTATATCAAACACAGACGCAGCCTATACTAGTTTACTTGCTAGTTTCCATTGACAACTAAATGGTTGAACAAATAAACAAATGAATAGATGAACAGACAAATGGATGGTTAAATGAACAGATGGACAAATCTTGTTTTGTTCAGCCCACCCGTTGTTATAATTACATTTGTAGCTTGTGATTTGAAATCGGGAATATAATAAAATTCTAATTTCATCTAGATATATATATATATATATATATATATATATATATATATATATATATATATATATATATATATATATATATATATATATATATATATATATATATATATATATATATATATATATATATATAAAAGAAGCACTAAATAAAACAATGTATGTGTATTATATGTATGTCTATGAATAAAGAAGTGGACAAGTAAATGTCTAAATGAACAAAAATAAACAATTTTATGGATGCAAAGAAATAATAAAGAATGAGTAAACAAAAGCATTAAATATTATATGAATGGATATATGAATTAACAATTGGATGCTACACTAGATAACAATAGATTTGTTCTTGAAAGTCATTAGGTCACTTAAGCACACAACTGAATTTGAATATTAATATCCTTATACAATTTACTGGAGGCAATACACAAATTTACTTGAAACCCAAAAAATACTGATAAATTGTTACAATTTATAATGAAAATAGATAAAAAATATTAAAACATTAAGTATCACAAAAAATAGAAAAATATAGAAAACTATAACAGAATAGAATTAAATTAAATTGTTACAATTTATATTTGAAATAGTTAAAAAATATAAAACGTTAGGTATCACATAAAATAGAAAAATATAGAAAACTATACCAGAATAAAATTATAGTTTATTAAAATTAAAAACACAAAATCACATCATTCAGAGAGAAAAAAATTTAAACATTCTTTAAAAGTATTACAAGTTTTAAATTGTTACATTAATTTTTTGTATAAAATTAAAAATTCACCACAAAAATCTGAAAGATTTGGATATTAAATTAAAGACGTGGAAATTATGTATATCGAATGTAACTCGATACTTGAATGGTGAGAACTGGTGGATTTGAACAAAAGACGAACACCAAAACAATAGAAAAAGCTTTCGTGCTAAGTACATGTTTCCTTTTAGGGGTTAAA
Organism: Metridium senile; assembly: GCA_949775045.1. NCBI lineage: Eukaryota > Metazoa > Cnidaria > Anthozoa > Actiniaria > Metridiidae > Metridium > Metridium senile. The sequence continues at coordinate 7,920,568 of OX459103.1, read as the reverse complement.
ATATATGTTACCCATAAAGGACGATGTCTAATCTTCTGAAACACTAGAAAGTAACGTTAAAATCGGACACAAAATGGGAAGAAAATCACAGACCTTGAAAATTAAACATGATAAGATTTAAAAGCACCTGTTTATCGCACAAAAGAATAGCGAGAGTTGAAAAAAAAAGAAGAAAATCTCAATGGATTAGAGTGCTCATTCGATTTAAAGAATTGACATATAAAAAATAAAAGTTTGAAGATTTGCTAGTTTTTACGTTTTAATTTGATATTAAAAGACCTTAAAGAAAGGAGCTACAAGTTACCGTTGTTTTCTCTGGAACTAATTCATTTCGATGAATTTGACGGGAGTAGAAAACTGACAATGACAACTTAACTACACGCGAGTTCGATTTGTTTTGCTTGAAGAGGGGTCAAAAATAATTCATTCAAAATTAGTTCCACAATTTTGGAGTGAATATAAGAGTATGAAGAATATTAACAACTATATATCATTCACTGATATGTATAAAAGCGCCCGTTATTATTTATAAAAATTGAAGTTTATCGCGAAGTTTTTCAAAAACTTCAGAGGTTTTACACAGAAACCTTTAGCGATCCCAAAAAGCTGGCTTTTTTTTTGGATAACATAAATTAAAACTACCCAATTACCTTTCGCATTATCGGCTTTCAGGATAATTTTCCCCTCAATTTCGCCTTTCTGGAACATATCGCTCAGTACATCAGCCGCGATAGAAGACAAAAGAATATTCGGAGCTAGATCGATTCCGCTACCACGGACAAGGTTCGGCGCCTCAGTACCGTCTTCGTTAATCAAAGGATGATGGACGAAGCAGCGGAATCGAACCCCGACGACATTTTCCCCCATTTTAAGCCTGAATTCACCGTCTAAAACTCCCCAAAACGTACTCAGTTGAATCAACTCGCTTCAAAAATGGCGTCTCATTCAATGATGAAGACGAGAACATGTGATTAGAGATTATTTGCATCCACCAATGATTTGCCGAGTTAGGCTCACACCGACCAATGGCGATTGAAAATCATTATTAACAGATGTCAAAAAGATCATTAAGATTATTTTAAGCCAATACAAAGCGCTGGGCTTGCTTTTAACTACTGTGTCTTTTGTTCCAAACACGTGCTCAACTATAATAATGGCAAATGCTAATAAATATATTCACTGAAAATTTAAATATTCATCTTTATAATCAATAAAGGCACTCACTTTGTAAGAAATATCTGGTATCGGTTGTTTTGAAGTCGGATAAATAAAGAAAATAGATAAATCCAAAGATGTGTAAAATTTAAAAAAAAAAAATTTGAGGGGCACAAACAACAATTTTAATATCTTGAGAAATATTTACAACTGTTGGGCTTCCTGTGTGACAGAGTAATCGGGCTATTTTTAACACTGCATTTTTATTTTTGTCGATTATTATTTAAACTTTTTACTTTCTTCTTTTACTGCTAATGATAATTTAATTTTCATGCAGCAATGAGACGTCTGTGAAACGCACCACAGCATAAGCACCATGGCACATAAGCTTTTAGTCATTGTTTTTTTTACTAACCATTTCTTGACGTATTTCTTTGTGCATTTATTTATTTACTTATCTATTTACCTATTTATTGATGTATTTTATTAGTAACGTATTTATTTATTTTGGTATCTAGTAAAATCAAGACCCGGACCGGCCAGGACCCGGACTTAAAAAAATATTAAATTAATATAAATAAATGAATAAATAAACAAATAAATAAAATGTATAATATAAAAAAATAATATATTTTTATTAATTACTAGCACATACATGCACAAAATGTTATTCTTTAATTGTAAAAAAAAAAATTAATCTATATTTGAAAAATTGATTTAATTCAATATAAATTAAATCGCAATGCGGAGTTACTTTATTAGTTCCATATTAGATTATCACAAAAAGAGGATATTCTTGATCAACGGCTCGCTGCGTTTGAGAACAGCGCCTTGGTTAATTGTGGGGTAGCCTGCTGCTCCAGTCAACGTCCGTCTTGACAAGGGAACAGCCGATGTCAGCTGCAGTAACGGCTTCACTGGAAAAGGTGATGTTTATGCATGGCGGTTTTTTTTTCATAATTTTGTTTGCGTTTGTTGTTCGTTTATTCATTCTTTCCTAAGTTTGGCTCTATGCATTCATTTTAAAATTAATTGATTTGTTCGTCCATTCGTCCATTCAATCATCCATTTTACGTTCGTTCGTCCGTATACATCTATTTCAAAAATCTTTGTCGCAGCCGAAGCTACAGTCAACACTCTGAAGCCTGCAACATGTGCAAAGGATGTTGGTAATATGAACTGAATGTGTGATTTGTTACAAGCTTTTTAAGAAATATTTGTTTCATAATCTTCCCCAGCAACAATTTTTTATGCTCATATAACACAAACACGTTCAACCAAAATATGCTATGAATAAATCGATAACAAGAGAAGAAATACTAGCCTGCGTAAACAGACCCTTGAACGCTAATAAGGGTCTGTTTACGCAGGATTAAGAAATACTGACATCCTTTGCAACTTCAGAGTGTGGACTGTAGCTTTGACTGCGACAAAGATTATTGAAATAGGTGTATTCGTCCATTCATTTTATTGTTTTTATCTTTCGTTCGGCATTCATCCATCCATCCATCCATCTATTCATTAGTTTTCAATTCATCCATTTCATTGTTAATCTATTCATCCATCCATTATTTATCTATTCATCCACTAATTCGCTTAATTATCTATTTATCCATCCATTCAAATATTATTGATTTATCCATCAAATATATATATTTGATGGTACTCAGTATGTCTCTATTATTGAGATCCCTTTAGACTATTGAAGCAGAGATGCTGCGACCAATCTTTGACATCAACGTGTTCAACATGTTTCTTAAATTTATGACACATCAACGATGCACTACGATGCACCACGTCGGAATTCCGACGATCATCATTTCATTGATGCTGAGATAGAACGGTGTATATAGCCTAATTAGCGAAGAGCCGGGGACAGCAAGGGCATCTACATCTATCTTACATACATCTTTACTTCGTTGCTGGATGAAAATCACAGAAGACAATGATGCTGGGGAATTAATGGCGCGATTCTGATAGTTAATATATTTACGATTTTGTCGAAGAGATGAGAAACAGGACCCTTAAAATAGCGGTTGAAGCAATCTCGGCAAAACTTAAGTGAGGTAACTGCTTTGAAAATAGGACATTAATCTTATACCGCAATGTGCGTGCCTTTTGGGCTTGAATTTGTTGTTAAAGACACTCCCCCTCCCCCATTGCATAGAGAGGGAGAGTAGGATTATATCGAAAATGTATAGGAATAGGTCAAAATAGAGAAAATAGGCCACTCATGCCACCCACAGTCCACACTTCAGATGGTGGACTGAATAACCTATTGCTACAACACAGAAGATACTACTGAGTGAGGGAGAATTCGGGCAATTAGAAGATAATCTTGATGGAAGCTCGCAGACAAATGTTCTAATGTGTGTTGGTTCGGATACAACCTTCTCGTCAAGTGAAAGTGAAAGTGGGCAGATGGCGGAATTCGAAGGAGAACCGCAGCTAGACGACAGAAACGGTGTGGGGTCGGAGAGTAGCTTTCTTCTTAGAGATGCTGGTTTGGACGTTCTTATTTTAGACGAAAGCTCTCTGGAAGAAAGTGATAGAGATCTGCATGCACAGCTAGATGGAGATCCGCTGAGTATCTTTATTCTCAGTTAGAGATGCTGGACTGAACCTCTTAAAGCTAGGTAGAGATAGTGCAGGGGATCAATAACAAGCAGATAGTGAAGACGAGAGTGCACTGATGGAAGAAAAGGCCTGGCTCGGATTCTTAATTCGACGTTATTTAATGCGACTTAGTGCGATTTAAGAAGTTTTAAGGCGATTTTAGAAAAAAAATATAAGAAAATCAGAGGCGACATCAGGTATCATATAGGGCAATTTTAAGCGATTTAAGGCAATTTATGGTGACTTTTAAAAGGATCCGAGGCAGGCCTAAGAAAGCCTTGGAGCGTCTTCATGGCAAGTGCCTCTTCAAGCGTTGATTCACCCATCAGTCCTGATATAAGTATTGATAAGATGGTGGTGAGTTTGCAGACATCAGAAAAACCCTGTCCGATGGAAGAATTTTTTTTCATCTGAAATGGATATAATAATAATTTAATAATTTTAATAATTTCTAGAGCGCTTTAATCTAAATTCTAAAGCGCTTAACAACATGCAAAATATAAAATATATATAATATCTATTAACAATAATAATTAACAATAATAAAAAATTTTAAAATATTTTACAAAATGAAAAGTTAAAAGGCAGTCTTAAATAAAAAAGTTTTTAAATTAGTCTTAAAGCTATTTATATTATTGTTGTCCTTGATATATTGAGGAAAGGCTGTTCCATATCTTTGGGGCAGCAACTGCGAAAGCACGGTCTCCAAAAGTTTTGCATTTTGTTCTTGAGACCTTCAGAATGTGCTGATTAGCACTACGAAGTGCGTAGCGATAAGGTGTTTGTTCAGTTATTAGTTCACATATGTAAGATGGAGCCATTCCCCTAAGAGCCTTAAAAACCAGTAAGGCAATCTTGAATTGAATTCTGAAAACAATAGGCAGCCAATGAAGTTCCATCAATACAGGTGTTATGTGTTATGTGTTATATAGAAAAAGATGACAAAAATAGTCAGGAAGAACCTGAAAGTGAAGCAGAAAATTTCGATTATGATGATGGAGAATCTGAACGGAATTTCAACGAAAAGCAAGAGACTGATATGATTTCCGTTGTTGCTGGAATGAATGACTGTCAGTTTGTGCGCTGGGAATCCAACATAGGCGCCACTTGTTAATATGATATCGTTCAGATGGCATTAAATGAGACAGATCCGCAGCTGAACAGAAATGGTGGAGATCCGAATGTTGATATTATTCCTGCATTAATTCAATGGACGGTGGACATCAAATTCCTATTGTGAAGCTAAAAATGTCAACGGAGATTCTATATAAATGATGATTTTGAAAGTTCTGGAAGAACAGAAGAGCACTCCTATGATTCAGATGACACCAGCTACGGAATTGAATATCCGTTCATATAACAGATGAAGAAGTAATTTGCAACATGAACGACATCAATGATGGAGAACAGGGACCAGAAAAGGATCGAGTTATATTGGTATATAGAGCTGGGGATCCAACATAAGCGCCAAGACAAGTGAATAAGATAGTGTTTGGATGGCGATAAGAAAGATACACAACCTCAATCCCAGAGCCCTCTCCTTCGCTTTTGGGTGGGGAGAGGGTGTGAAGGGAGAGGGCCCTGGGAACGAGGTTGAAAGATCAATCCGCAGATGAACAGAAATGGTGAAGAGCCCGTAGTTGCTGGGATGAATTACTGTCAGTTTGAGCGCTGGGGTTCGTAGCTGTCACCGCAGATGAAAGTTTCTTTAAATTTTTACTCACCTTGGCTTTTGCCTGAAACAAAAACCGCAAGTTTCGCAAGGGATTGTCACGTGGTCTGCATTAGTCAATTTGCATACGACATATTCATTAAACATGCAAATTGAATTGAAATCATGATAAAATATATGTTGAAAATAATACACGCGTACTGTTTTATATATTATTTGTTTTAAACTAGTATTTATATTAATTAAACTATCAAATAGCATTAGAGACTAACTTCTGTGTTTTATACTCCAAATCAAAATTATATTGTGACTAAAATTATTATTTTATATATATAAATTTTTATATACATTATGTATACATTTTTATCCAATATATTAACTTAATATTATTATCGTTATTATTACTATTATTTATTATATAACATATAGTGGTATACCAAGTGATATCAACTAGATAAAAAGCCTATCCTAGTCATGAAGATATCATTGATATCGCACATGCATGTGTGATATCACTTTCAACCAATCAACTTTCAAAATATTTTTTTTTTCTTCAATCTGTTATATAATAAACAGAACATTACATGTGCGCTTGGAGATATGAATTTTATCTTCTCGTGTTGAAAAGATATCCCACTCATTCGCTGCGCTCACTCGTGGGATATCTTATGAACACTCGAAGATAAAATTCATATCTCCGCGTAAAATTCATATCTCTTCTTATTTCTTATATTTCTCATGTTATATCCTCTATATATCTCAGATATATATTTTTATTTTCCATATAGTTAGTGTGGTATAGTTTTTGCTGACTCAATAAAATGTAGATGTAGATGAATTAAAATTAATTTAGAATGATAGAGTACAATTATTGAAATATGTCTTTCAAAAAGCTTGAAAACATGAACTTATCTTAGGTTGTACTTTTTTCAAATTAGGAATTTTCAAATTACATTTAGAAAAGCTTGAAACATGAATTACCTTAGGTCGATTTTTTTCAATTTAGAAATTTTAAAACTGCATTTAGATAGTTTTATATTTTTATCATTTTAATTTACTTGTTTATATTTCTTATTTCTTATATTTCTTATTACCCTATTGAAATAAAGTGCTATTATTATTATTATTATTATTATTATTATTATTATTATTATTATTATTATTATTATTATTATTATTATTATTATTATTATTATTATTATTATTATTATTACTATTATTATTATACAAACACTAAAAGTGTGCAACATAAATACCACTAGATTATTTATAATCAACACTATTTAGTGGTAAATAGTACAAAGTATTGCACACTATTGTACTCTAGTATTTTAGCCAATCAAACCACGCCATCACGGCTATTATATCAGTCCAGAGGGAAACCCCCTACTAGTAATATGAGGGGAATCCCTGATATAAATGTCATGCATTTGCAAAAACACGGACACAGTCCATGAAGTGATTCTATTTTCTTACTTATTACGCTAATTATTCAAAGCCAAACTTAGTATACAGCTATTTCAAAAAAAAAAAAAAACCCGTAAAATAATGCATACTAAAAAATACATTGCAAGACCGAAGTGTATCCTGGGGAATTTTAAAATATTGTTTAAAATAAAATAAATAATAATTAGTTATTTTATTATTTCATTATTTAATTCTCACAACAATATACCAGTTAGTTATGGCGAGACCCACAATGCCCCTTGGTCTTGGAATGCACTACTCAGTATTCAACGTCTTTTGAAATAGCTGTAATATTATAATAAAGTGATTCTTTCATTGTAACGATAATATCAAGTTATCTATTTATTATTTATTTATTTACATTAATACATGTATGCATGCATATGACTGCTGCAAGAGGAGGGGGACATTGGAGTTTGCGGTATTGCGGTATTGGCCATTTTTTCATGCGATATTGCATCCCTTTAGAATTAAGGAATAAAAATAATAATAATAATGCGATATTGCGGTAAAAGGAATAAATTTTTGCGGTAATGCGGGATTTAGGATACCTGCGTTATGCGATATTTATCCCTTTTTAAGCGGTATTTCGGTGAAATAAGCAAAAATTAGCGGTAATACGGGATGTAGAATTCGATATTAACGGTTTTTGTTTTTGTATTTTTTTGGTACGGATGGATGGTGAAAAAAACGAAAACGTTTACTGACCTTTGATTTTAATTAAATGTTGTGCGGTATGCGGCATTTGCGAATTTTTTTTTGCGGTAATGCGGGATTAAAACAAAACAAAACAATGTCCCCCTCCAAGAGGCATGCAACTTTATGAGGGAGCGTTGCGTGACGAGGCTAAACACGGCTGCAGGGGAGACTACAAGAGGCCTGAATAAATAAACACATCATCATCATCATCATCAAGCCTTGAAGTCAACAATATTGAGTTAGACTAATTTAGCCACTCAAACTACGCCACCACGACTGATATCAAAGGGGAAACCCCCTACTAATGATAACATTGGGGGAAATCCCTGACATCATGTCACTTTTGCAAAAACACGAACTCAGGCCATTGAGTGGTTCTATATTTCTTACTTATATTCGTTTCAAAATATCAAACTCTTCTTTCGAAATGTATCTTCACAACTAAGAAATACTTAAGATAGTATTCTGTAGGTTTTTTAGTGGGAAATTAACGTAAATAGGCTGTCATAGAAGAACAGACGTTCACAGTCTATTTTGACCGAGAGGGACTTGGTTTCCCAGAATAAAGTGTTTGGCACGTATTGCATTTTTCATAACCAAAGGAGGCTATCGAAGACATATTTCTTCTGCATTTGAAAGCTTTGATATCGTTTGTGAAAGCGTTAAGGCTAAACCATGAGGTTTATCTGTTGTATCCTCGTTTTTCTAGTGCTAGGCTTGTCATTTAGCCAGAGTGAAGATGTCAGCTGGATGGATATGAGAGACAGGGCCATTCGCGTTGGAAATCTTCTTCAGCAGAATAAAGATCTCGCAAGGAAAGTTCCAACTTTAGCCAACTTTTTCATGGATGTTGCTTCTAATACCGAACTGCTCTCAAACAATTCTGCCGTTGCTGCCTCCACTATTTATATGACAGGTAAAGTCTTGCGATGCCTCAAAAACTCTAATTAGCTCATGCAATCTGCACAAGGTCACGTTTAATACGCTCCATTGTAAAATAAAGGAGAGGTTCCTAGTTGATCACGTTCGGAACTAAAGCAGAATAATACATAAAATTGATGAGGTGGGTTACTTGTTGGGAAAAAATATTCAAAAATGCCAAAATGGTTTTATTAATGCAAAAACAATGTTTCTTCTTAGAAGAAAAGTGAATAAGAACTGGCAGTCATTTGTTCCTATGGTCCTTATAAATTTTCCAGCTCAAAACAGGAGCCCCAGTTAAAGTTTTTTTTTCTGATGCGCATGCATCAGTGCACATTCTTCAGCATAATCATATAGGCTGTGTCAATACCTTGTCATATCCTCCCCCCCCCCCCCCCGAGTACATTTACATTCAAAAGAATCAACTCTCACATGGCCTGAAATGGGTAAAGACACAAGGAAGGCAGTTTCAAGTTAAAAGCTCAAGTTGTGTGTGCATGCAGTGAATAAACATTGTCAATCTTTTGTCTAGGTATGCTTGCTACTATGTATAACTCTTCCCTTGAGGTTAAGAGTCAGCTTCAACGAGCACAGTTTAAAGATGAGGACATCAAGCTAATCATTGAAACAGAAATCCCGGCCATCATCCAATTACTGGAAAAAGCGGTTTCTAGTGGAAGCCAAGAAAGATTTTGCAGTCTTGAAGTGAAAGAAAGGTTCAAAATTCAACTTGATGAAACAGCATACACACTGAAGTACCTCCGTGTAGATATCATAGCAAAGATTGATGAATTATCAGCTGCCGGTTCAACTACAAATGGAATAGGGGTTTATGGTATTTTGGCCATACTAGCAATATTGGTAGCTGCTTACTTTGGAATGTCCTCTGTGGCTTGTCTGCTACTTTTTTTAGGTATGCACCTATCCATGCACCTAATTTGAAGACGTTATCATGCCATATATGCTATATTTCAAACACTATTAGGAAACTCATGCAGTCATTGGCACAAAATCAAATTAAACTTCATAATTTGTTGGAGTCTCGATGCAATTATTCAGGCTGAAACAAATAGGATAACAAGATTAAGTTATTTCATACATAAATTTATCAAATTTATATGATGGGCACTCAAAAATTTATAATTTGTTTTCCTTAGGAGCTGGTGCTGCCATTTTTGGAACAAGTATGGTTGGCCTTGGTGGATTCACGTCCAACAAACTCACCCACGAAGAAATATTGATACCCCTGAACACGTCAAGGCTGACAGTTTACAAAGTAGAGAAGATTTGCAGAATGGCTCGAGCCACAATTGAAGCGACTTGCACAGAATTTGCATTGGATGATGGAGTGGTTGATGTCAATAATATGATGAAAGAACTTGATGATTTCATACCAAAAAAGGAGACTCCCCAGCCAGACTTCTTGAATAGTACTATTTATTACTATTACAACTACTACTATTTTTTTTTTTTTTTTTTTTTTTTTTTATTTTTTTTTTACAACTGCTACTATAATTGGGAAAACATAAGCAATATGGAGCGTTTTAAGGTGTTGGCTATTATTATTATTATTATTATTTTGGTATTTATTATTAGAATAATTTGATCTCCTTAGAATAGATAGTCGCTCTTTTTAATGAAGATGATCTTTTTTCGCTTAATAAATGCCCTATAAAGTTAGTCTAATAGTGATAAGGCTGATCGAGGTTTTTGGGCATAAATATGTTTTTGACCCTTCTCAGGATGCATTTTAACCCTATAGCTTCCTGCGCTCGGGCTAAAATGAACCTGAGTCAGGATAAAAACATATTTATGCCTGCAAACCTCCCGGGACAAACCTCAACTCTATTGTTATAATGTATTATAATACTATAATAATAAATATTGATATCAAATATAGAGGTTTCAATTGGTGTCGCCAGATGAAAACTCATAAGTGCATGCATGCATTGAAAGTTAACTTGAAACCAACATACATTACTTTCTTTTGTTCTATCATTACTAAGTTATTCAGTCTTCTTACTTAATAACTCTAAAAATGAAAATTAAGGAATAAAATAAAGTCTCCAGATATAATATTCAGTTTAATTCTCCTCTGAAAACCACTGAAATTATTTAAAAAATATTTTCAGGCAGCCATCTTGATTTGAGCTTTAAATACCAAATATGCAATCAAAACTCCTTCTTAATTAGCATATCTGAATATGTCAGAACATGGGTATATAAGTTTTGTACATTTCAACCTCTAACCAGTTTCCGATGTTTCTTAATCCAATCAGTTCCAATGTGGATATATGTTAACATCCGTATCTTTGTTGTTTGATGTTATAAGTATGTGAGATACCATCGAATCATATGTGACACTTTTATCTTCACATACATGATCCCAAGGGATCTCACTAGATTAAACAACAGAGATAATCAAATATGATAGGCTGTTCACATGGGATCTCATGAGATCAAACAACAAACATTCTTACCTTAATAATGTTCCAGTGAGATCCCATGAGATCATAAGTAAGTTAGTTATATATATTATACAAAACACTTAAATCATTATATATACTAACATTATACTCATTATACTTACATTATACTTTTATTAATTATTATGCTAAACGAGGCTGGAGTCATTGTGTATTAAAAAAAACACATGTATGTATTTATATTTGTATGAGTTATTAAGTTAACAACAACAACAACAACAACAATAATAATAATAATAATAATAATAATAATAATCATCTTTTTTAGAGAAACTATAGATCATAATATTGTATATATGTTGTAATTTTGAATAAACATGAAGTTGAAGTTGAACACCTTTCATTGTTGTTTGATCCAGTGACAGCTCCTATATGGTATCACATATGTGAACAGCGTATCTTTGTTGTTTAATGATCCAGCGAGGTCCCACAAGATCATATGTGAACATCTTTGTTGTTTGATAGCGCGTGATCAGGTGAGATCCCATGGCATGGTATCAAAGTGAGAACTTTTATCTTTGTTTGATTGAATGAGATCACATGGGATCATATGTACACACTCTTATCTTTGTTGTTTCATCCAACTAGATCTTATGTGAACACTATTATCCGTTAATTTGTCAAGTATGTCTTGTCGTATGTAAATAATCCCAAATCTTTCTGAAGAAAAAAGAAATTGGGATTATTTACACTCGACGAAACATACTTGACAAATAACATCAGTATACCAAGTGACAAAAACATACAAAACCTCTTATATTTGTTGTTTGACCCATTAAAATCCCATGAGATCATATGTGAACACTCGATCTTATCTTTGTTGTTTGATCCAGTGAGATCTCATGGGATCATATGTGTACAACCTCATTTTTGTTGTTTGATCCAGTGAGATCCCATGGGATCATATGTGAACAGCCTCATCTTTGTTGTTTGATCCAGTGAGACCCAATGTGATCCCACGTGAAAAGCCTTATCTTTGTTGTTTGATCCATGGGGCATTTTTGATGGTGCAGGATATTTTTTGTCCTCGAGGCTGTGCAGGATATTTTCTCCATTTGCACGGTATTTGTTTTCAGTTTTTGTACACAGACTACACGATATTGAATTGTTTTAAAGTTAAAGGTTTGTTCGAATTTATTTTGGTTATTAATTGTCAACTTCGCCCCCTAGAATATCTAATCGTCCGCCCCTAAGATGTCAGTACAAATATCCACAAAAAGAGCATAAAACTACACTGATGTAAAATCGGAAAGAAACAACCCCTCCAGTATTGTCCGACTTCAGATCTACTCTTTGTTTCGAACACAATCAATCTCAAAAACAATTTACTTTCCTTCGATTGATTATAAATTAAGGACCATTTAATAGTAGAAAGTTTTCCTTTAAACATTTTAACCCAGTCGTCTAAAAGTAGCTCCGTTCAAATATAACACAAAACAGACGAAAACAAAGATTGAACAACATATGATCAATTATTATACTAACTACATATTTGACTTACCATCCAAACATATGTTTGAATATTCCTAGCGGATTCTTACGGTGGCCCATAAATGTCACGGCAAAACTTTGTTACTCACGGCAAATATTTTATTATTCACGGCAAATCTTTAATTATTCACGGCAAATATTTTATTATTCACGGCAAAACTTATTAAAAATGGCGGATGAAGTAGATCACGGCTCGAATCTTTGTTTTTATCAGTAGAGGATACGGATATAAAGAATGTGGTGTGAAAAGTAAATAATATAAATAAATGAATATATGAATAAATAAATGAAATGCCATGAGCAATAAAAGATTTGCCGCGACTGAATAAAAGATTTACCGTGAATAATAAAAGATTTGCCGTGAATAATAAAAGATTTGCCATGAGTAACAAAGTTTTGTCGTGAAATTTATGGGCCACCGTAGATTCTCTCAGTAGGTCATCTATACCTACTTGCAGTGACACTTGCAGTACTTCGAGATCGGTCAACTCGTGGTTTTTCGATTGATTCTGCGCATGCGTGAAAATTCCGCTGTTGGAAACTTTCGGCTTACTGCAGGCCCATGGTCAATTCAAAGGCCGCTTCAAAAGGTATTTGTGATCACTTCAAAGGAGGATAACTTCAAATCAAAGCTGCATACTTTGCTCGCTTCATAAGTGTAACTGGATCAATTCAAAAATACAGCACCTCGCTTCAATCGAGCATGACCTCACCGCGCCATACAGGTCTTGGTCACCTACCTGGATACCGCATATTAGCTTAAACAACGGGATTTATAGAAAAACATTGAAAAATATACGTGACTATTAACCTTGCAAAGCCGCCATCTTGATGTTCACAAAAGTATAGAAAAACAACAAAAAAAAACATTAAAATTTGTCCTATTTCACTATGACGTCACATCAAAATATTCTATTGGTCTAACGCTAAGGATCATGGTCGCCAGTGGGGGACAGTACGAGAATACACGATAAAATTGCATTTACAAGACGGAGAGGAAAGAAATGACAACAAAATGACATAAATATGAAAGTATAAACATAGACACACAACACACATAAAAACTAGATAATTTGAAGCTCAATTTTCAAAGAGAAAGAAGATTTAGTTGAAATTACCATTGTTTTCGGCGATTCTATCCCCCACTAAAAAACATCGTGACGTCATAATGAAATAGGGCAATTGTCTGAAAAGAAAAAAGGACGATAGCCTGTGTTCAGCCGTCCCCACCCCTCCCCCCGTTTCTTCCCGTAAGAAGGGGGGGGGGGGGGGGGAGGGGGGAGGGGCTTGGAACCACTGTGCATATGCTAGGCGAGGCAGCTTGCTATGCGGTATCCAGGCACGTGACCAAGTCCTGCAAAGGCCCTAGTGTGTATGTGGTTGTTTATAATCATGCACCAATAGTTCTTGTTAACAGCAGTTCTTTAAAGTAACTTTTCTTCCATAGAACACATGTTTTCATATGCATGGAAACTTGTGTAAAACAAGAATAGCTATGTCCCTAGCCCTCTCCCTTAAGTAACCCTAGAGGGGAAGGTGGCGTTATAATGATTAGTTGTATTTAGTCTTGATTGGATATATATTCCATGTGATGATATGTATGTAATTATCTACACCTACTTGTAAGAATGTTGTCATATGAAAAAAGAACATTAGTAATTTAGTAACAAAGGACTATCAGGAATAACAAAAGAAAGAGCTCAGCTTGAGTGATCTTCTTTTGTATTTTAATTAATCCTTTCCCACTAAATTACAAAAGTCAGGACAACGTTATTGCAATTAGGTGTATACAAAAATGAAACAATTTCAATTTTCAATTTCAATTTATTTACAAAAACGAAATAAACTTCGTACGCGTGACGACAAAGATCGTGTATAATAATTGTTCTTCAAGAATTTTTTTTTTAGTCAACATGGGATACATGGGGAAATATTTATTCAAATCTAAATGGTTATGTTAATCCAGAATTCAAGTGTTATACTGCTTGATTGGTTAATGAAAGCACGCCACCAGGATATCAGTCAAAGGGAAACCCCCTTCTAGTAACATAATAGGGGAAATCCCTGAAATTATGTTACTTTGCAAAAACACGAACTCAGGCCATTGAGTGATTTTATATTTCTTACTTAAATTCGTTTTAAAATATCAAAACCTTCTTTCGAAATGTATCTTCACAACTAAGAAATACTTAAGATAGTATTCTGTAGGTTTATTTTGTAGGAAATTGACGTAATAGCTGTCAATGAAGAACAGACGTGCTTAGTCTATTTTGAACGAGAGAGACTTGGTTACCCAGTTTCCCAGAATAAAGTGTTTTGCCCGTATTGCATTTTTGATAACCAGCAAAGGAGGCTATCGAAGACACATTTCTTTTGCATTTCAAAGCTTTAATATCGTTTGTGAACGCGTTAAAACCAAACCATGAGGTTTATCTGTTGTTTCCTCGTCTTGGTAGTGCTAGGCTTGTCATTTAGCCTGAGTGTTGGCCTGAGAGTTGATTATGAAAATGTCAACTGGGCGGACATGAGAGACAAGGCCGTTTGGGTAGGAAATCTTGTTCAACAGAATAAAGACCTCGCAAGGAAAGTTCCAACTTTAGCCAAGTTTTTCAAGGATGTTGCTTCGAATGCCAAACTTCTCTCTATCAATCCAGCCGTTGCTGCTTCAACCATTTATATGACAGGTAAAATCTTTTGATGCCGCGAAAACTCATGCAATCTCCGCGCGCAGAAGGTCGCATTTTGTTCCATTGTAGCAATACCCTTTATTGGTGCACTTATGTTTTTTTATAGCACAAACCAAAATAAATGTACAAAAAGTAAAATGTCAGTTAAATGACGAATATTGTCACGCACCGAACTCAATTTACGAAAAATGATCTTTTTCAGCGGGAAAAAAAGAAATAAGTTTATGTACTGTTTGTTTTGATAGACTGCTAAGTGAAATTAGAAAAATTAAAGTACAAGAACGTCAAACGGCCGATAAGCTGGTTTCAGGTTTCACCCTTTCAAATAAATTGCATTTTAAATACATAAAAACTGATCATATAGAAGTTTACACAATACTTGATATGTCTATAACCTTTGTACAACAATTTGATCTTTTTTGATGAAAAAACTGTGTCGATGACAAACATTCCCTCAACTCCGCACAAGCGTTGTGTGACATGATGATGTGAGCACAGTGTTTCTGTCCTCTTATTGATCACGGTAATTCAACCAATCAGCGCGCGATAATTCACACAAGTGTTGCAAAAAGGCATTTTACGCATTTATTTTTTTCGTATGAAGAGGGGAGGGTTCCAGATAAATGTCAAAATTGTCTTACAGTGCTGCTAATTCAACCGGGGCCACCCCGAGTTTATTAGCCAATCACGTTTGAGCTTAAGAACAAAAGAACCAGACATAGACGATCCGTCAAGTCATTTCGCGCCTATAATTTGATTGGCTGATAAGGAGACAAAGTAGATATCTTTTGTTCTTAAGCTCAAACGTGATTGGTTAACAAACTCGAGGTGGCCCGGTTGAATTAGCAGCACTGTAAAAATACAAAAACAATTTTTTTTCAGAAAACACCACAATTGTTTTATTATAAACGAGAACTTGTGGTCATTTCTTCCTATCATGTTCCTTAATGAATTTTCCTGCTTGACACAGGAAGTCCTATAGCCTGATTTTCAGAGCGGGCCTGGGTCCTACGTGCTCTTAAAATCAGGCTAAGGAAGCCCCTGAATATTTGATATCCGTGGTGCATATGTTCTAGTCAATAGACGGCTTTACTATCAGGTAATGCCCAGTTCAGACCATGTGAAATTTGCTTACATGTATGTAGAAATTCTCCAACTCCAAGGGTTGCATCACATGGTCTAAAATAAAGTAAAATGGTCTACTATCAGCATCAAGAGCCTTGGATGTCTGGCATACTGCATACTTTCATACTGCAGTGAATAAACATTGTTTTGGTTTGTCTAGGTATGTTTGCTGCTATGTATTACTACTCCCTTGAGGCTGAGAGTCAGCTTAGACAAGCACAGTTTAAAGATGAGGACATCAAGCTAATCATTGAAACAGAAATCATTCCACGCATCCAATTCCTGGAAAAAGTGTTCTCTAGAGGAAACCTGGCAGGATTTTGCAGAGGTAAAGTGAAAGAAAGCTTCAAAACTGGACTTGGTGAAACAGCAAACTCACTCAAAGCCATCCGTGAAGATATCTATGCAAAGATTGATAAATCTTCAGCTGGTTCAACTACAAATGGAATACTGCAAGGGGTTTCTGTTGTTGGTGGCGCTGTGGCCATAGGAGTGATGGCAGCTGCTCCTTGCATTGGAACGGCTTTCTTAGCTTGTCCACAAGCTCTTGCAGGTATACACTAGCTAACTATCATAATGTTTTCAAATTGAAGGTGTTAGGTTATTCAATTGGCCTTTTCCAAAACGAGTAAAGGACTGGGAACTAGTTACTCTAATTAATGTAATTAAGGTGACTGGCTACTTTTGGAAATAATGTTAAACTTTTCTTTAAACTACGATTTATTAATGTGAAATTTAATGCTCATGACACATATGAAGGAAAAATGGGGTGTCCCGAGCTTGTTTTTGAGGTAATCAGCATTTAATGGATGCCTACGCGCGAGATTTTGAAGATAAAAATCACAACTTTTAAGAAAATGTTTTTTTCTTCATACTATATCAAGCACAAATGCCGGGTAATGAATCATTCTAAAATACAACATGGATGGTTTTGAATAAAAGAGAAAGAAATACCTTGATCGATCATATTTTGTCCTTTCGGCCGGCTTTCAAAACTTGCATGAAGTCGGACAAAAAATCCTACGAAAATCGATTTTTTTGTATGTTTGAAAAAATATTAACGTTTTGAAAAAATGTGATATAATGTATAGATTTTATTAAGTTCTTTCAAATAACCATAACGAAAGTATAGAGTCCCGTGGAAAATTTGAGGGTTTTGCCCTGTTGAAGCTCATGCAAAATGTGTATGGTTCCTTAAAAAACAATTGTATTTTATTTAGCGGTTTTTGTGTGCGCGCACATCGTGGGCTCAAATCGAACGTTCAAAAGTAGCCAGTCACCTTAAGAAATGAATTAAGTAGAGAACATCAAGATATGTAAGATTCTTGAGTTTGGTTGCATTTGGTTGTATTCTGACCAAGATACAACCTCATAAAAATGCCTAAAAATAGAAGGAAATGTATTGTTTGGAAGGACACCTGTCCTTTCAATCCATACATTCCTTTGTCATTTTGGGCAGTTTTGAATGGCTGTAACTCACTCAATATCCAACCAAAAGCACCAAATCTCAGGAATCTTACATATCTTGAGCTGAGATTTTATATTATGAGGTTCATTTCTTAAATTACAATAATTAGGGAAACTAGTACCCAGTCCTTTGCTCGTTTTGGAAAAGGCCAATACACAAAGTGTCTATAGTGTGTCTTGTCATTTGCCCAAAACTAAATTGAGCTCCACTCAAATAGAAGTCATTTTAGTTTGTAAATTGATCCTCTAAAATCATGCACAATTAAATTCATGATTTTTTTAACATTTATTGTATAAGTTGACACAAAGAGTTTTAGTTTGATAAGGTAACATATTATATAATTTAAGTCATAAATTAACATAAAAAGGAATTATAATATAAGCTATAAGTACTCCGCTAGGATTTGGGTAGGGGTGTTCCGCTGGGATCCTAAAACGGTTACCATGACAGAAAAAAACAAATTCTTATACCCTGTTTATGACAAGTGATAAAAATGGGACCCTGTTTATGACAGTTTAGGACCCTGTTTATGCCGCGAAAACGTGCTGAGTTTCGATCCCGAAAGACGAAAGACCGCGCTGCTCATCATATTACCTAATAAATATACCTGATTATGACAAAAAAACTAATGGCAAATGGCAAATGGGGTAAAAAGGATACCCTGTTCATGACAGAAAACTCAAAAAAACATACCCTGTTTATGACAGAAAGCTCTAAAAACCATACCCTGTTCAGCGGATCATCCCCGTATAGTAAATATATGGGAGTACCCCCCCCCCCCCCCAGGGGCTAAGACTCAAAACCTCAGTAAATTTGTTACATTGTTAAAGTGTTACAAATTTCATTCTATTGCCTATTGCTTTTCTTAGGAGCTGCCAGTTTGGGATCAAGTTTGGTCGGTTTTGGTGGATTCACATACAATAAACTCACCCACAAAGAAACACTGTCACTCCTGAACACGACAAGGCTGACAGTCTACGAAGCAGAGAAGGTGTGCAGAATGACACGAACTGCAATAGAAACGACTTGCACAGATTTTGCATTGAATGATGGGATGGTTGATGTCAATAATATGATGAAAGAACTTGATACTTTGATTCCGAAAAAGGAGACCCCCCAGTTAGAGCACCAGCACCATGATGAGGACCCTTCTGAAAATGGCTTTTTGAATGGTTTTTATTATTATTATAACCATTACTACAATGGGGAAAACAAACAAGGAAAAAGAGGCTCACATCAATGAGCTTTCAACAGGAAATTTTTGGGTGGTTCATGGTGTGGGTGTTTAGTGTTTTTTTTTTTGTGAGTTGTGGATTATAATATTTCATGAAAGTATAATATTATAAACAGATAATAATATAATCTAAATATTTATAATCTATAATATTTAAATAACCCCAGGTTTGATCCAGTAAGGTCCAATGGGATCATATGTGAGCACTTTTTGTTTGATGCAGTATGTGGCATCCTAAGCATGGATCCCATGTGAACACCTTATCTTTGTTGTTTGATCCAGTGAGATCCCATGGGATAATATGTGAACACTCTGATCTTTCTTTGATTGAGCAAGATCCCATGGGATCACATGTGAACACCTTATCTTTGTTGTTTGAACCAGTGAGATCCCATGGGATAATATGTGAACACTCTGATCTTTGTTTGATTGAGTGAGATCCCATGGGATCACATGTGAACACTTTTATCTTTGTTTGATTGAGTGAGATCCCATGGGATAATATGTGAACACTCTGATCTTTGTTTGATTGAGTGAGATCCCATGGGATCAAATGTGAACACTTTTATCTTTGTTGATCATCATAACATTTATCCTTGTATTTTTTTTTCACTATGATATGTGGTGATCCACTGACCTGTTGCATGTAATTATATTTGTAATAATGTGTTAAGTCTGTTAACCAGCCTTAAAACAAGTAGTAGTATTCTGCAATCAATTATGGTAATGTGGCGGTTGGGGCTGGTTGTATGAAGGGTGGATAAAGTTATCCGCGGATAAAAGTTATCCACTAGCTGTATAGGTTTTTTATAGATTTTATCCGCTGGATAAGGATTTATCCAGTGGATAGCGCTATTCACCCTTTGTACAACCGGGCCCTGTGATTTAACAACAATTCAGCAGTTTAGAAAATTAAAGTTAATTGAATTAATTATAGACCAAAAGTTCTTGTTAATAGCATATAGTTCTTTAATTCTTAATAAAACACAGGTTTTCATGCAATCTAAAAACTACAAAATAAGTCAACTTTTTCACTATTTCATTTCTCATAAGCATTTACAAAACGATTTAAAGCTTTTTAACAAAAACAGCTGTACTTAGTCCCCCCCCCTGGTAACCCAAGAGGGGAGGGAAGAGGCATTATAATGCTTATTAGTATCTAGTCTTGACTGGATATTCCATGTGACGTGTTATCTATAAAAAAAATGAAAAAACGAAATTGTGAGAAATTAGGGACTTGTCAGAAATTAGCAGGGGGGAAGGGGGATGGAGATGGAGTTTTGAAATGAAGTGATGAAAATTTCATGACCCTCCCAAAGTAAAGGATCATAATATCTTGACCCTACCCTATGTCACAGTGTCTTCTTTTGCACAATCCTCATTTTTGGTGGTTTATTATTTTGTGATCCTCCCTTTTTAGGTTCTTAAAAAGTGATGACCCTCCCCCAGCTTCCACCCCCCTCCCCCCTGCTAATTTCTGACAAGTCCCTTACTTCAGTTTTTGATTAATGTATAGCTTCATAATTATCATCGACCACATTACTAACATCATCATCGTATCGTCATATTTTCACCAGCCCTGCCAATCACAATCTCCGTAATTAATATCACCACCATCATCACCATAGTTATGCATATACTATATATTATATACAGCAATTTAAAAAAACTTTGAATACTGAATAGAGCGTTCCAAGACCAAAGGGCATTGTGGGTCTTATTCATTTGAAATAGAAAAAGAAATATAAGGACGATTTACTCTCTATGTAGTTAGTAATGCACTAAAATTTAAAATAAATAATAATTATATATTTTACTTTAAACAATATTAACAGGTTCCCATTTAAATCTGTACTTTCCCATTTAAATCTGTACTTATGCAAATTTTGTTGATTTGTGCTAAACACACAGATCAACCAATCAGAGAAGTTCACTTCAGAAATGATATACTCTGATTGGTTGATCTGTGTGTTTAGCACACATCAACACAATTTGCATAAGTACAGATTTAAATGGGAAAGTACAGATTTAAATGGGAACCTGTTTATTACATTTCCCAAAATGCATTTTAGTCTTGGAATGCACTATTCAGTATTTGAAATAGCTGTGTATTACAATATATATACCATCTCGTTCCCATCGCCGTTACATCGTACTGCGCATGATCGACGATCTATTTTGACTCTGGCATACTCAACTATTTCCGGCCATATGATTGGTCATTAGAGAAAAGAAAGCGATTGACAGGAAGTTCAAAAATAATGGTCGATTCCCAAAGAAAATATATGAACATTGCTAATATAAACCACCTGAATACTGGGTAAGGAGATTTAACCTATTGGCACCAGACACTAGCGTCGCAAATACCCCTATTTTATTTAATACATTTAGTGACTGGACAACCCCTTTACACCACAAGAACCCTTTATTTGCAAATAGGACACTCCCCTGACAAGTGACAAATGTCTTGACCCACCCAAAAACACGAGAAATACAGTAAAAACCCGCATATAAGAACAAGTGGGTTATATATAACACCCGTTAAATAAGAACAAAATCAGCCTGAACTCCAAAAATCGGTGTTCTTATATGCGGGTTTTACTGTAACGCGTAATAATACAATTTCATTTTATAAATTTGGCTATTTCCTATTTTGAGCTAAGGGGATTGCAAGAGGTTCCCATTTTTGAAGGTGAAACTCTATTTTATTATTTTTTTGACCCACCCCAGCTTTACCTTTTGTTTTGAGTGCAGTCAACAGAAGGTCGTATCTTTCCAATGACTGGTCCTAATTCCTCAAACGTCTTCAAGTTAAACACGTTTTTAGCACTAGAAGCTATGGCATTCAACTGTGTAGGAGAAGCTTGATGTACACCAACAGCAATCACTTTCATGTTCTTTTTAGATTTCAACTCATTTGCTACTATTAAGAAATCTGACTTTGACCCGCTATTGTAACCATCGGTGAAGAATATAAACAGTTTTTGCACGTTGTCTCCGCGGACTCCGTGTCCAGCGTTTTGATCAAAGAGTTCAGCAGCTTTCTTAAGACCGTCCGTTATGTCGGTCGCTTTTGCACTGGCTTGTTTAAGGTTGTCAATGGCTCGAACTAGTTGGACACGATCGAAGTAATCGTTAAAATTGATTTTGATTTTTGCGTCTTTGCCGTATTCAAGGATCCCTACGTGGGCTGCAGTTGGTGAAATATCGAAGAACTTTGGAAAATAAAAACAAAACAAAATAATTATTATTGTAATTACTAGTATTTCTATTATTATTATTGCCTCTTTATTGAAGATACTAGGATGATTGGATGGATGAATGAACGAATGAATGAATGGAGGGATAAATGAATGGATGGGGGTAATATTTGGAAAAGACAACAGGTGATTTTGCCCCCCCCCCTTCATACACTAATAAAGGAAAGTCCCCTAAGAAATGAACGAGTAAGTGGGTGAGTAAGTTGATAAATGGATACGAACAAGCAAATCAATCTTACCTTGATAAGATCGATAACAAAGTCCTGTATTTTACGATACTCATTGGCTTGCACACTATTCGATCCATCGATGGCTATACCAATATCTATTTGAATATCACCACACCCTGAAAACACAAACCAATATCAATATATTAACTTCGGTAAACGTAGAAAGTAGCTAGAAGTCAGAACATCGTATTAATAGCCCCCTTCCCAGTCCCCTGCGCCATCTTGAAAGGTAGCCGGGCCTTTGAATCGAAGCGAGACGAACGTTGAGATTGCAATGATAGAGACACGTGAATATTTGTCCGCTGTTAAAAGGTCTCTATTATTGCAAGCTCAACGTTCGTCTCGCTTCAATATTAATCCAAAGGCCTGGCTACCTTTCAAAATGGCGCAGGGAACTGTGAAGGGGTCTATTGTAAAGCGCAGTGTAGAGCGTGTGTGAAATGCGCTATAAAGCCACCATTCTCACTAACAATCAGTAAGCTAGATAACCAATAAGAACACTTTGGCATATTTAATGAACCAATAAAAACGTTCAATCCTATATTCGCGCACAAATCGAATCCACACTTACAGTCATAACCGAACTCAAAGAACCAACCAAATCCATCGTACTATCTTACCTACAACTTCACACTGAGGTCCAGTATATCTAACCTTACAATCACAACGGAACTCAAAGAACCAATCAAAACCATTGTACCATTGTACCATCTAACAATTAGTACTATTATTCCACGAACGGTTAGCCAATCAAAACCATCGTACTATCTTACCTACAACTTCACACTGAGGTCGGTATATCTAACCTTACAATCACAACGGAACTCAAAGAACCAATCAAAACCATTGTGCCATTGTACCATCTAACAATTAGAACTATTATTCCACGAACGTTTAGCCAATCAAAACCATCGTACTATCTTACCTACAACTTCACACTGAGGTCCGGTATATCCAATCTTACAATCACAACGGAAATCTGTAGCTCTTTCAACACATTCTCCACTGTTGAAGCAAGATTGATGTCGACAGCCACACTTTTTAACATTGACAGGAGCAGTGACATAGTAACTATTTAAGGAACCTCTTAAGTCTCTTTCGGAGAGGTCGATTGCTTTGGATCGTAAGTTTGGATCTTCAATGATGAAGTCTTGAATGCAGCCTTTGAAACTAACTGACAAACCAGTATTTTGTTTGCTATGGATACAGAGACAAAATCAATGAATGAATGTGTCAAATGTATATGAAAAAGACGCAATTTGAATAGACCTTATAACGGTTCTCATCGAACAACCTCAGCCTCGATAACGTGTAATATATACTTTTATAAAATAACTATTTGAAATCACGTATTTTGATTGGTTGAGGCGCGTGCTTTATGAGAGCACACAGCACACGAGTTTGCATGTTGATCAATTTGTATTTTATAAAAGAAATAAAAAACTTGCTTTCTGTGCTGCATGCAGTTATAAAGCACTTGGGGATTGTCAGAACACTCGAGAAGTGTTCAGAAGCACTCCGCTTCGCGTCGTGCTTCTCTTCACACTTCTCTCGTGTTCTGACAACCCCGCGTGCTTTATAACTGCACACAGCACGCGCGCGCGTTTTCTATTCCTTCATTTAATTTAAATAAAACCCGTGGAATATTTAAGTGTTTCAATTTTTTGATAATATGTACATCCTTTAAATTACCGCGAGCTGTAGTAAGTTGACAAAGAACATATTACACGCTATCGAGGCTTAGGTTGTGGACGAGAACCGTGAAAATGTCTATTGCCTGTTAAAACATAAAATACAAGCAGAGAAAAAGTGTTAAAAGCAACACAGGGGGAGGGGTTAGTCAACTTGGTTTTGGACAGGGAGGTCTTTTAAAAATACTGACCCTATTTAAGACACTTGAGAATAAAAAGAAAATTTAACCTATTCAAGATAAATGGACTCAATTTCAATAGTATTCTCGCAGTGGGTTGCTTTGTTGCAAAAGTTTTCATTCAAAAATCAGAACCCTATCTAAGACACACTAAAAAAAGAAACTTCCAAAATTCTAGATCCTATTTTAAGACAATTTGGGTTAAAATGCATACCCTGTGTATGGCCAAAAACCATACAAAGATAAGGCAACTTTAGGTAATGTATTACAGTGAATAAACGGGAAAATGACAAATAAATGGTTAAATAATAAATAAATAAATAATAATAATAATAATAATAATAATAATAATAATAATAATAATAATAATAATAATAATAATAATAATAATAATAAATAATAAATAATAATAATAATAAATAATATTAATAAATGTATAATAATAA
Organism: Metridium senile; assembly: GCA_949775045.1. Lineage (NCBI taxonomy): Eukaryota > Metazoa > Cnidaria > Anthozoa > Actiniaria > Metridiidae > Metridium > Metridium senile. The sequence continues at coordinate 7,895,741 of OX459103.1, read as the reverse complement.
ATAAGAGCGATTTTAGGTGATCTTAGACGACTTCAGGTAATTTTAGGTGACAAGTAATTTTATGCAATTAACGATATTTTAAGGACCCCGAGGAAAGAACAAAGAAACAAATATATCTAGGCAATAATAATATGCACAACATAAAAAATTGGTACTCACGCCTTTGCCAACAATGCAGCAGACCCATGAGCAGCAGACGTGACAAGACCCATGGTTGAGTTCATATTCATCGCAAAGTCTGTCGCACCAACAAATGTTTTGGTGTACTTTTTGCCATTTACAATCAATGTCATAGTGTTCCTATTTCGAATTATTTGGACTTGTGCGGGCTGGTTAAGACGTAGTGCTGTGTCAGCGGACAGTATATGTGTACTTCTACCGCCACTGAACCTATTGAAAAGAAATACAAAAAACATTAGACCCCTTCACAGTACCCGGCGCCATTTTGAAAGGTAACCGGGCCTTAGCATTAATATTGAAGCGAGACGAACGTTTAGCTTGCAATGAAAGAGTCCTTGTAACACTTTGCAGGACAATAATCCCCTTCACAGTTCCCTGCGCCATCTTGAAAGGTAGCCGGGCCTTTGCCTTGAAGCGAGACGAACGTTGAGCTTGCAATGATAGAGACCTTTTAACACCGGGCAGTTATTCACGTGTCTCTATCATTGCAAACTCAACGTTCGTCTCGCTTCGATTCAAAGGCCCGGCTACCTTTTAAGATGGCGCAGGGAACTGGAAATGGACAGATAGGCAAGAAATATACCTGATCTTGAACAAGACAGAAAAAGAGAACAGATATACAGTAAATTCAAATAGTTTGTCGTCGAAGGGCTCCAACAGGAGCAAATGATGCCACTCAGGAGATAATGTTATAAAGTCTGAGGGCTACGTGAAGATATTTAAAATAGCGCATGTAATAGACGCACCACTCATATTAAAAAATTAAACGTTATCAAACTGTAATTTTACCGAATTGAAGATGGAGAAACTTACATTTTATTATGAAATTTGCTTTGCTTTTTTTATTCAAATGGTCAGTAAAAATCCCGGCAAAGTACCGAAATCAAAACTCGAGATGAAAAAATGGTTTTCTATTCTGAGTTGTGACGTCACGGTCAAATAGGCAAGAACTCAAGGAGATGGAAAAACGGTTTCCTAGTCTAAGTTGTGACGTCACGCTTTCCTATTTATACCACGGTTATAAACGAATCAAGAACAACATAAACAGGACTTACCGATATTCAACCTTGCCATTTCTCAAGGCGATAGACATAAAGCCGTTCTTTGTTGCTGATCCTGTGTAGAAGATAACTCCATCATTGGCTTCGGGCTTTATCTTGAACGACATTCCTTCTATTTCAGGTTTTTTTAGCTTCATTAAGGGTTTTAATATGATGTAGCCATTCGATGACAGGTGAGGAACTTCAGCTAAAAGAATGAACGATCAGGTAAATATGAAATCAGTGAATTCAGGCAGGTACGTAGACCGTAAAGATCATTGGATTTAATTAGCTTGAGATATAAAATACTTGTTAATTTGAAATACTTTTATAGTATTATTCTTCCATAATTTCTCTCGCTATTTTTATTGCATTTGTATCTGCATTTATACATTTGTACAAAAGTTATCTTAAAATATAGAGTACAAACACTAAAAGTGTGCAATACTTTGTACTATTTACCACTAAATAGTGTTGATTAAACAATAGAGAACGAAAGAATTTGCATAATTTAGCAGTATTTAGTGTTATTTATGTTGCACACTTTTAGTGTTTGTACTCTATCATATTCACCATAAATTTAAAATTATCTATGTAAGTATTATTTATCTTTTCATGTTTATCTTTTCTTTATGTCTAGTACAACATATTTATATAATTGTCATACGTTTTTTACATGAGCCTCTGGCTCGGATGTAAGGGCGACCTTATCCCACGTTATGACTTTAATAAATTGATTGATTGATTGAGAACAAGGGACTGGGAACGAGCAACAAGAAACAACGAACAATAGGATATATCAGTAATATTTTCCCATTACAAGAAAGAACATGTCTAAATTAGTAATTTGGTAAAGTTCTGTTATCATATATCGAATCACTGCAAGAGTTATCAGCATTTGAAATGTACCCAAAACGCGAAATCGAGGTTCTAAAGGCCCAAGTGCAAATTTTAAGCCAAATCTTTGTAAATTAAAAAAGCTGTAGCCCTTCTTATCAGTTTATATTTCTTCATTGAACTTTTGGATTATCCCTAACTTCGTTGTGCTGTTTCTAATAAAGGTAATGGTGTCTTCTAATACTGATTAAGTAAGGTATCGCATTTATGCATGAGGTGTATAAAAGCAACAAATACCAAGTAAGCAGGCAAGCAGGCAAGCAGGCAAGCAGGCAAGCAGGCAAGCAGGCAAGCAGGCAAGCAGGCAAGCAGGCAAGCAGGCAAGCAGGCAAGCAGGCAAGCAGGCAAGCAGGCAAGCAGGCAAGCAGGCAAGCAGGCAAGCAGGCAAGCAGGCAAGCAGGCAAGCAGGCAAGCAGGCAGGCACGCACGCACGCAAAAGAAACCAACTAATCAACTCAACAATGCTTCTTACTTCTTTGTTCGCATAGTGTTCCATAGAAACCATCAGCGCAGTTACACTTGGAGATTCCGCTCTTTGTTTTACATATTCCACCATTCAAACAGCCAAGCATCATACATTTATGGTTTACACAACCATAAGTTGGGTTCTTTGCTTGTATGGGACCTTGTATCTGTGGGGACACCTGATTTTTGACGCCCATTACTGCATTGTTTATACGAAGTTCACGTATGCAGCCAATTAAGCCAGCGGTAGTTACCATTAGTTTTGCCAATCTATAAAAGAATAAAATAACCAATGAAGATTGAGCATCATGCAATCGGTTCCTTTATTTGCACTTAAATATTTCACATTAATTAATACAATTTTAATACAGTGGAACCCCGCTTTACGGCCGCCCGCTTAATACGGCCACCCCATTATTGCGGCCAATGTTTTAGGTCCCGACGAAATGCCCATTTAAAATTTACCCGCTTAATACAGCCACCCGTTAATGCGGCCAACGGCCACTATTTTTGTGGCCCCATTGACAAACTTCCATACTTGTAAACCCCGTATTACGTCCAGGACTAAGGTCCTATCCAGCCTGGAGTCAGTGTGGCTTCACTCGTCCGTAGTAGCTTCACTCGTCCGTACAGTGCAAAGTGACTGACTTTTTAAAAAAAGTATTCGTTACTTTTCTCTGTACTATTAAACTATTGTACTACTAAAGTAATACTGTAATTGTACAGCACACGGAAAATCTCAAGATATAGGAGAAGTTGCGTTATAGCTGAGCTCCAATAGTATCAAAAGTTTTAGAAACATTATTTTGAAATACAGTATGCAAGAATTTCACTTAATTTGTTATATTGTTACGTGATGATCTATAAAGCACATGTTTTTGATGTATTTTTTGACAGCCCGCTTAATAAGGCTACCCCGTTAATACGGCCATTTTGGGCTGTCCCTTCCGTGGCCGGATTAACGGGGTTGATTGGCTGATCAGTGCATTTAATTACTGAAACACATCCGAGAACTTTATACCTTGTGATGATTGTTGATTGAACTGCAGAGCTATAGTATTTTTAAAACGTCGTATTTAATTCAGGCGTGGTATTATTATTGACGATGTTATTACTATTCACTCTGACTATGTTACAAGGTGGACGTAAAAGAACCACTGAGAACGTAAACAAATCTCTGGCCGTGACCACCCTCAGTGACTGCCTCACTCTCATACAAGCGCATTTAAATATGTACATAGATATTTGCGCTATATAAATATTAAATAATTATAATTATTGTTAAAGAAAATACCACCGAAGTTCTAGAAGAATTTATGAAAAAAATATTCTTAGCACTAGTGAGGACGACAAGCATGAAAACAGCAAGGAAGTTGTGAAGCACTCGTGTCCCTCAAAATATATAGCAATAGAAAATAGAGCGTGTGTATGATTATGATCGTCGCGGAGAAATAAGCAATTTATGCAATTGCAATTATAGAATTCCAAAAAAATTCGGGACTTCAACGGGATTTGAACCCATGACCTTTGCAGTACCGGTGCAATGCTCTACCAACTGAGCTATGAAGCCACATATGTTGGTAGGAGGTCATTTTGCTGAGTTCAATAAACCACAGAGTGAGATATGTAGATACGTATGTGGGTCTGATCCGCGGTTATATGATGTGTGTATGATTATGATCGTCGCGGAGAAATAAGCAATTTATGCAAATGCAATTATAGAAGCCCGAAAAAAATTCGGGACTTCAACGGGATTTGAATCCATGACCTTTGCAGTACCGGTGCAATGCTCTACCAATCAGAAAATAGAGCATTTAAAAAAAAACCCACAATGCAATACAACCAAATAAAGACACAAGCAAACAAAAGGCACCAGAAAATGTCTCATCCAAAACAAAACCAAGTGAAAAATACATAATCAATCAAAAACAAACAAACCAAACAGAACAATAACAAACCAACAAGCTAGCCAACCAACCGACCGACCGACCGACAGACAGACAGACAGGCATGAACAAAAATAAGCCAATCAACCTACTTAGGAGGAACAGCGCCGCCACCAACACCACCAATATACAATGCTTGATTAAGGTTAAGGCTGGTAAGCCCTTTGGGTGCACTTCCAGTCGTAGATACATTGTTAAGATTGATAGTACCAACTATACCAGTACGTGTGACTACCAGATTATTCCATTTGTTTAAGTTAATCTTGTTGCTACTTTCAATTACAACTGAGCCTTTGCCAAGATCAAAGCTGAAAAAGAACATGAATATCTGTGACAGGTATAAAAAAGACTTTGACGACAGTGCTTGCGTTTAGTAACAAAAAGAATTAAAAAAAAAAAAACCCTGAAAAAAACCGGAAACAAACAAACAGACAAAGAAACAAGCAAACAAAAACAAACAAACAAAGAAACAAGCAAACATACAATCCAATCAACTAACAAACAGACAGACAAAATATGCAAAAAAAAAACCAACAACAAACAAATAAGCAAGTGCACAAAGATGTAATAACTGAAACAAACAGGCATACAAATAACTAAACAAACTGATAATCTAGCAAGCAATAAACAAACAAACATATAAAATGAATTGAGAGTAATAATAGAATAATAATGAAATGAATGCTGATATTGGTAAGTACATGGTGGTGATGATGATGATGATAATGAAAAAGAAGATGATACTGATGACAATGACGCTGAAGGTGATGAATATGGTGACGGCGATAATGCCACCGATTATTATGATTTTAGTAAAAACAAGTGATGGTTCTGCACATGATTATGATGATGATGAATAATATGGCAATCATAATGGTTATGATGAGGAATGTGATAATGACAATGATAATAATGATGATGATAGTGATAATGCTAATGATAACGTGAAAAACCTCCATGATGCTATATAGGAACAACATCTACAATATATATAGTTGATATTTGGTAGGAGATCATTTTGTTGTGTTCATTGGGTCAGTGTGCGATGTCAAACATTGTTATCGCAGTCGAAGCTACAGTCCAAACTCTAAAGCCTGCAAATGTTGTCGGTATTATGAACATAATTTGTGATTTATAACACATTTTTTAAAGAAATATCAGTGTTTCATCATCTACCACTGTAACAGTGTTATGGTCATATAACACTGGCAACACGTCCATCCAAAACATGCTATACCAATGAATTGATAATAATAATAATAATAATATTTAATTCTTGAAAATACGCATTTAAAAATCTCAATGCTTTTACAATATAAAAATATATATACACTAACAAATATATTATTACAAGATTGATAAAATAATTTAGAAAAAAATAGTAAAAATTGATTGATATATATTAGTTCTCTTTAAAAAGACAAGTTTTAATTTTTTTCTTGAAAATGCATTCTTAATGTCCATGGGGATAGTGTGATAACAAAAGACGAAATACCGACATCCTTTGCAGGGTTTTCACAGTGTGTGGACTGTAGCTTTGGCTGCGACAACGATTTTTGAAATTGGTGTATATGAATTTGTAATGGGATTATAAGTTGTGTTATAGTAATGATAGGGAGAATATAGATGACAGCTCTGATATTGAGAACAATAAGAACTGATAATTTACCTGAATATAACGTATCCTCTTCGCAGTAGAACAACAATATAATCGAACTTCTTTGAGTTTGTCTTTTGTATGGCGTAAAGTAACACACCACTTTGACTTACTGGTCTGAATACCATGTTCATGGTCGTTTTTGTACTGTCTGATCCAGGAAGACTGGCGTATTTCATGTAACCATTTCTTCTCCAAAAGCCAAACGAATTATCTGTGGGCGGGAGAATAAGATATGAAATAACGGTAGGTATGGTAATGTTGATGGTGATGATGATGGTGATGACGATGGTGATGATGCTAATGATGATGATGGTGATGATATTACTGATGATGATGATGTTACTGATGATGATGATTGTGATGATGTTACTGATGATGATGATGGTGATGACGATGGTGATGATAATGGTGATGATGGTGGTGATAATAATGATGATGTTACTGATGATGATGGTGATGATGATGGTGATGATGTTACTGATGATGATGATGATGATGACGATGGTGATGATGATGATGTTACTGATGACGATGATGATGATGATGATGGTGATGATGTTACTGATGACAATGATGATGAAGATGATAATGGTGATGATGATGACGATGGTGATAATGATAATCACGTGACATAAATTCCCCCAAACAATTATTGACATATTCAGAAAGAGCATATTCAGAAAGAGCACATTAAAGTTAGTACTGTTGCTGAGTTTTAACTTTTTTTTGATGTAATTTGAAATATTTTTGATTTTTTTCAAAACTCGTAACTTAATAAAGAACGTATGATTGGGACGCATTCTTTGATAAGTTTCTAGTTTTAAATCTAAATATTTCCAATTACATTAAAATGCTAAAACTCAGCAACAGTACTTACTTTAATTAATGTGCTCTTTCTGAATATGCAAATAACTTTTTTACCAGAGCTGATTTTTTTGGAATTTATGTCACGTGACTAGATCCTGCAAAAGGCCTATTAGTTTACTATTATTTCACGAGCGTTTAACCAATCAAATCCATCGTACTATCTTACCTACAACTTCACACTGAGTTCCAAAATGTCCAGCCGTACATCTACAACGGAAACCTATACCTGTTTCAAGACAGTCTCCACCGTTGAGGCAAGATTGATGTCGACAGCCACATTTTTTAACATTGACAGGAGCACTGACATAGTAACGATTTAAGGAACCTTTCGAGTCTCTTGGGGAGAGGTCGATAACCCGGGATCGTAAGTTTGGATCATCAACGGTGAAGTCTTGAATGCAGCCTTTGAAACTAACTGACAAACCAGTATTTTTTTTGCTATGGATACAGAAACAAAATCAACGAATGAATGTGTCATATGTATATGAAAAAGACGCAATTTGAATAGACCTTATAACGGTTCTCTCGCAGATCGAATTACCTCAGCCTCGATAGCATGTAATATATACTTTTAAATTTAACTACAGCCCGTGAAATTTTTAAGTTTCAATTGTTTGATAATATGTACATTCCTTAAATTACCGCGAGCTATAGTAAAATTATAAAGAATATATTACACGCTATCGTATGCACATAAATTTGTCATATTACTTGTCAACGACCTCATTAGCAAATAAGAAACACATTAGCATACGAGAACCGGCTTATGCAAAACTACTCTAATAAAAAATATGCACAATATACAAAATTGGTACTCACGCCTTTGCCAACAATGCAGCAGACCCATGAGCAGCAGCCGTGCCAAGACCCATGAAGGAGTTCATATCCATATCAAGCTTTGTCCAACCATTAAATGTCTTTGTGTACTTTTTGCCATTTACAATCAATGTCATAGTGTTCCTATTTCGAATTATTTGGACTTGTGCGGGCTGGTTAAGACGTAGTGCTGTGTCAGCGGAAAGTATATGTGTACTTTTACCGCCACTAAACCTATTGAAAAGAAATGAAAAACAATTAGTACTCCCCTTCACAGTTCCCTGCGCTCTTTTCATTAAAATGGTCAGTAAAATAGGCAAGAACTCAAGGAGATGAAAAATTGGTTTTCTTGCCTGAGTAGTGACGTCACTGTCAAATAGACAAGAACTCAAGGAGATGGAAAAAATGGTTTGCTTGCCTGAGTTGTGACGTCATTGTCAAATAGGCAAGAACTCAAAGAGATGGAAAAATGGTTTGCTTGCCTGAGTAGTGACGTCACTGTCAAATAGGCAAGAACTCAAGGAGATGAAAAATTGGTTTTCTTGCCTGAGTTGTGACGTCATTGTCGAATAGGCAAGAACTCAAGGAGATGAAAAATTGGTTTTCTTGCCTGAGTTGTGACGTCATTTAGTGCATGAGCCAGGAGCCGAAAAATGGCCGATTGGGACCACTCGGAGGGACAAATGCTAACATACATCAAATTAAAGCTGATAATGAGTAGATTTCAAAAATGTATGATAGCAAGGTGGGCGTTGTCGCTAAAGGTTGTCACGTGACCTAGAATGTTGCGCAATAGCCAAAAAATCTGTTTTTGGTATTCTTTAAAGAAACAAAGCTTATAACATATCAAATTAAAGCTTATTTCGAGACAATTTCAAAAATATATGATATTTGGATGGGCGTGTCAGCTGTCGCTTGTCACGTGACCTAGTATGTCACACAACAGTCAATCCTATGAAAACGATCAGGAATTTGGTAATTTCCAGTATCATTCAAGAAAACAATGCTCATTATGTATCAAAATAAAGCGTATCATGAGTAGATTTGAAAATTGTATGATAGCAAGGTAGGCGTGGCAACAAAGGCCTGTCACGTGACTTAGAATGTCACACAACAGTCAATTTAATTCCAAAAATCAGATTTTGATGTAATCTAGTTAAAACCAAAGACACAAAATTGTTGTATATCATATAAAGATTATAGCATGAAGACTTCAAAAATATATAAAAGCAAGGTGGGACACATGACCTAGAATATTAGGAACAATCAATTTAATAAAAAATCAGATTTTGATATTATTTAGCTGAAATCAAAGATACAAAGCTTATTGTCTATCATATTAAAGTTTATCAAGATGAGATTTCAAAACATATGATAGCTGGATGGGTTTGGCAGCTGACAACTGTCATGTGACCCAGAATGTTATGCAACAATGAAACTTACAAATTTGAGAAACAATCACATCATGGGCAGCAGAGTATCGTTCGCGTTTGTATTCGCTGGTAATCTCCGTGTATTTATAGTTACCAACGGTCGACGCTTATTTGCTTGCTGTGTTATACGATCGCTTTTAATACTAGATAGACCAATATCAAGAGATTGAAAAAGGAGCTAGACATATAACATGATATAACGAAGGGTCAATGGAATAACAAAGCAAGCAAATAAGCGTTGACCTCTGACTAAATTTGATGATATTTAATAAGACGTTTCGGCTAAATCTTTAGCCTTCATCAGTTGAATTTGTACCAAATTCAACTTGGTACAAATTCAACTGCTGAAGGCTAAAGATTTGGCGAAACGTCTTATTAAATATCATCAAATTTAGTCAGAGAAAACCTAATTCTTTTGTAAAAATCATGAATCCTGACTACAACAATCATATTTTTAAAGCGTTGACCGTTGGTAACTATAAATACACGGAGATTTATACCAGCGAATACAAACGCGAACGATACTCTGCTGCCCATGATCAGATGTCAGTCCGGTCCGTTTTGAAACAGAAATGGGATATCTGTTACAGTCTGCTTGGATGTGATCAAATTGCTGCTACCCATTTGTTAAAATCTAAGTAGACTAGTTATAATAAAGACATAAGTTGTCTGTTTCTAAGACTGTGTTGAGATCTGATAGTTTCTCAAATTTCTGAGTTTGATTGTTGTATAATCATTAATGATACTAGATCACATGAGGCTACAATTAGCTGCCAAGCCCATCCAGCTATCATAATTCTTTGGAATCTTCTCTTCATAGGTCTTCATAAGCTTCAATATGATAGATAATAAACTTTGTATCTTGATTTCAGCTAAATAATACCAAAATCTGATTTTTTATGAAATTGATTGTTCCTAACATTCTAGGTGATGTGACCGCCTTCAACAGCCACACCCACCTTGCTTTTGTGTATTTTTGAAGTCTTCATGCGATAGGCTTTAATATGATATACAACAAGCTTTGTGTCTTTGGTTTTAACTAGATAACACCAAAATCTGATTTTTGGAATTAAATTGACTGTTTCGTGACATTCTAGGTCACGTGACAGGCCTTTGCTGCCACGCCCACCTTGCTATCATACAATTTTCAAAATCTGCTCATGATAAGCTTTATTTTGATACATAATGAGCATTGTTTTCTTGAATAATACTGGAGATTATCAAATTTCTGATCGTTTTACTAGGATTGACTGTTGTGTGACATTCTAGGTCACGTGACAAGCGACAGCTGACACGCACATCCAAATATATCATATATTTTTGAAATTGTCTCGAAATAAGCTTTAATTTGATATGTTATAAGTTTTGTTTCTTTGAAGAATACCAAAACCAGATTTTTTGGCTATTGCGCAACATTCTAGGTCACGTGACAACCTTTAGCGACAACGCCCACCTTGCTATCATACATTTTTGAAATCTACTCATGATAACCTTTAATTTGATATATGATAGCCTTTGTCCCTAATTTGGTCCCAAAATATCCCCTGGCTCATCCACTAATTGTCGAATAGGCAAGAACTCAAGGAGATGGGAAAATGGTTTGCTTGCCTGAGTAGTGACGTCACTGTCAAATAGGCAATAACTCAAGGAGATGGAAAAATGGTTTGCTTGCCTGAGTAGTGACGTCACTGTCAAATAGGCAAGAACCCAAGGAGATGGGGAAAATGGTTTGCTTGCCTGGGTAGTGACGTCACTGTCACATAGGCAAGAACTCAAGGAGATGAAAAAATGGTTTGTTTGTCTGAGTTGTGACGTCACTGTCAAATAGGCAAGAACTCAAGGAGATGGAAAAAATGGTTTGCTTGCCTGAATTGTGACGTCACGCTTTCCTATTTGTACCACGGTTATAAACGAAACAAGAACAACACAAACAGGACTTACCGGTATTCAACCTTGCCATTTCTTAAGGCAATAGACATAAAGTCTTTCTTTGTTTTCGATCCTGTGTAGAAGATAACTCCATCATTGGCTTCGGGCTTTATCTTGAACGACATTCCTTCTATTTTGGAAGACAGTTTTTTGGATCGTGGATTTTTTAGCTTCAAGAAGGGTCTTAATATGATGTAGCCATTTGGTGACAGGTAAGGAACTTCAGCTAAAAGAATGAAAGATTGAAACGATCAGGTAAATATGAAATAAGTGAATTCAGGCAGGTACATAACAGCAACAAATGAATCAATCATTTCCCTAAACAAACGAGCAAGCAAGGAGGCAAGCAAGGCAAGGAGGCAAGGAGGCAAGCCAAGCAAGCCAGGCAAGCAAGGCAAGCAAGGCAAGCCAGGCAAGCAAGGCAAGCAGGCAACCAAGATATATAGCAAGCAAGCAAGATAGCAAAAAACGGGACCAACAAACCCAGTTAAAAGACAAGAAACCAACTGATCAACTCAACATTGCTTCTTACTTCTTTGTTTGCATAGTGTTCCAGAGAAACCATTAGCGCAGACACACTTGACGATTCCGTTATTATTATTACATTCTGCACCATTGAAACAGCCAAGCATCATACATTTATGGTTTACACAACCATCGATTTGGTTCTTTGCTTCTATGGGACCAAATCCTTGTACCTGTGGGGACACCTGTTTTTTGAGGCCCATTACTGCATTGTTTATACGAAGTTCACGTATGCAGCCAATTAAGCCAGCGGTTGTTACCATTAGTTTTGCCAATCTATAAAAGAATAAAATAACCAATGAAGATTGAGCATCATTCAATCTATTCCTTTATTTGCACTTAAATATTTTACATTAATTAGTACAATTTTAATACTCATTTCTGATTGGTTAATTGATCGTAAAATTTCCCTTAATCAGTATAATCGTATTCATGTATTTTATGCAGATGTGGCATTATTATAAACGAAAATACCACCGAAGTTCTGGAAGAATTCATGAAAAAGTACATTCGTAGCACTAGTGAAGAAGAAAAGGAGGATTACAGCAAGTAAAGAAGTAAAGAATTGTGAAGAATTACCCGTGACCCTCAAAATATATCACAATAGAAAAGAAAGCATTTGCCTAAAAATATATATATATACAGTCATTTGAAACAACGTTGTCGCCGCCGACTACGCGACTATACCTTAAAGGAGTATGGGAAGAAATCACTGAAGCAGTTAGCTGCATATATTATCAACATCTTGAGCTCTCAGTGCCTTGTTTTCATTTTGATTAGCCATGCCTCGAGCATACAGCGAAGGTTTACGCTGGCGAGTGATTTGGATGACACAAATCCTCTGCATGAAAACTGAAGTAGTAGCTATTTAGTTATCGAAATCTCCACGCTCTATACAACGGCCGGTTTATTTCTTTACACAGAACGTGACGGCACACATTCATTCATGTACTCGCCATATTTCATCATATTCTATAGCGACTGCTAAAAATTTATTGCTTTAGTGATTTTTACCCATACGCTCGGGCTAGTCGCGTAGTCGCGGAGCCGGTCAGCGACAATGTTTTTTTTTTAAGTGACTGTATACAAAGAAACGCACAAGCAAACACAAGACATCAGAAAATGATGTCTCTAAAACAAAACCAAGTGAAAACCAATCAAAAAAATAATTAATCAAAAAGCTGACAAACAAACTGACCAAACAAGTCTATCAACCTACTTAGAAGGAACGGCGTCGCCACCAACACCACCAATATACAACCCTTGATTAAGGTTAAGGTTGGTAAGCCCTTCGGGTGCACTTCCAGTCGTAGATAGACTGTTAAGATTGATAGTACCAACTATACCAGTACGTGTGACTACCAGACTATTCCATTTGTTTAAGTTAATCTTGTTGCTGCTTTCAATTACAACTGAGCCTTTACCAAGATCAAAGCTGAAAAAGAACATGAATATCTGTGACAGGTATAAAAATGACTTTGACGGATGTCAAACTGATAATTTACCTGAATACAACGTATCCTCTTCGCAGTAGAACAACTATATAATCGAACTTTGTCTTTGAGTTTGTCTTTTGTATGGCGTAAAGTAACACACCACTTTGACTTACTGGTCTGAATACCATGTTCATGGTCGTTGTTCTAGTGTTTGATCCAGGAAGACTGGCGTATTTCATGTAGCCATTTCCTTTCAAAAAGCCAACAGAATCACCTGTGGGCGGTATAGAATAAGATATGAAATAACGTTTGGTATGGTGATATTGATGGTGATGATGGTGGTGATGATGGTGGTGATGATGATGGTGATGACGAAGATGGTGATAATGATGATATGGTGATGACGATATTGATGATGATGGTGTTGACGATGATGGTGATGATGATGATGATATGGTGATGGCGATGGTAATGATATGGTGATGATAATGATGATGATGATAATGACAATGGTGATGATGATGACGATGATGATGATAATGATGATGGTGGTCATGATGATGATGATGACAATGGTGATGATGATGACGATTCTTCATGATGATAATGATGATGGTGGTGGTGATTACAAGTTCTCTGTGACGTCCAATGCATTCCTCAATATTCACCTGTTAATAATTATTATTTTATTAGACACTATTGCATAGAGACAAAAAATAACAAATAATTGAACAAAATTTGGATGGTACAGGAAAAATATAGATTATCCGCTTTAACTAGTTTATTGTATTTGCCTTGACAGGAAAAGTGAATACAAACCTTTGGAAGCTTTTAATAAACTCTGAAGACGGAATTAAGTCAAATACGAATCGCCGCACCTACCTTTTATTGTAATGCCACTGGTTGAATGAGAATGAGTAGAAATGACAGAAGAGATTAAAGATGGGAAGAAAGGAAGGCGAAGATAACGTCTGAATCGACGGCGTTTGGTGTCGTCTAGAAAAGAAGCTTAGTGATTAGGCTAAAGTACGAAAGAATGAAAGAAACATAATAGGGCCGGAAAGAAAAGGTATGGAAGACAAACTCATAATAATAGCTATAAACTATTTGAAAGGATATCAGTATTGAATGGTACGGAAAGAAGTAAAGGTAAGAAAAGGCATGGAATAACAAATTAAAACAGGTCACTGGCAATCATTCACGGACCTCTTGCAGAGAAGTCTGCACCCTAACCAACTGTTTCCATTTAAAGTGAACTAAATTTATCAAGAAGGTATAAGATGTTGTGAAGGAATCATAAAAACAATTAGCGCAAAAAGGAGTAAGACCTTACCACACTGTCCTTTCTGAAGAACAGTAATACGAGACTTAAGCCTACAAGACTCGGTCTGTAGTGTACATTCATTAGGGTATGTTAGACCATTGCTACCACATACAGGACTGAACGACAGGGAGCATTGAATGGGACATACGCATTCCAAGCTACCATCCAGCTTAGCTTGGCACTTTGAGTAGAAGTCACATTTGAGAAGAGCACAGGGTGCTGAGCAGTAGAAAGAGAGAAAATGAGTGTAGGAATTAAAGACGACAGACCACTTAAAAAAAAAACAGAATAGCAAGGAAATAAACAAACAAACAGGCAAATAAACAAACAGACAAGCTAACAAATGAACGAACCAATAAACAAACCGACAAACGAACGAACCAATCAACAAACAAGGAAACAAACAAACAAAAAAGGAAACAAACACACAAACAAGGAAACAAACAGGCAAATATACAAACAGACAAGCAAACCAAACGAACGAACGAACCAACATAAAGACAGACAAATAAACAAACAAACAAACGAATGAACCAGCCACCAAACAAGCAGGCAAATAAACAAACAAACAAACAAACAGACAAGCAAACAAACGAACCAACAAACAAACAAACGAACCAACAAACAAACGAGTAAACAAACAACCAAGGAAACAAACTAACATAAAACAGACAAATAAAGAAAAAAAAGACACTAACGTGCGAACAAACGAACGAAGGAACCAACAAATATGAACCAAACAAAAAGGTTATTTTGACTTACTACAAGCGCCTTTTTGTAGGATGACAATATTTCGTCTTTTCTTACACGCATCAGATCTCATAAGACACTCATTGATGTATGTACGACCATTGCTTCCACATACAGGATCAAAGGAGAAAGAACACTGTTGTTGGCAGACACACACAGCTTTACCATTCTCTTTCTCAACACATTTAGAGTAGAAGTTACATTTTTTAGAAGCACAGCCAAGAACTTTGAATAAAGACAAAGAAACATAACTTTGATTAAAGACAAAGGAACATGAGAAGATAAGATAATTGAGAAGCACAAGCAAAGCCAATAACTTGGAATGAAGATAACGAAACACGACAACATAAGATAATTGAGAAGCACAAGCAAAGCCAATAACTTGGAATGAAGATAACGAAACACGACAACATAAGATAATGAGAAGCACAAGCAAAGCCAATAACTTGGAATGAATATAAAGAAACATGACAAGATAAGATAATTGAGAAGCACAAGCAAAGCCAATAACTTGGAATGAATATAAAGAAACATGACAAGATAAGATAATTGAGAAGCACAATGGTTCCAAACAGCAAGTAGTGCTATTGGACTAATCAAGATGAATCAAGATGTGGAAACCAAAAAGATCGTTACTTGTTTTTTTTTTAAAAAGGTTTCAGGAATAAAAAGAACAGAACAGAACAGAAGATATTATGTAGTATAAAACTGATTTAAACAGAGGAGAGTGTGAAAGAGAACGGTCCATTTTGGGTGACAAACTTCTAGGAAATGGCCGCGAGGAAATGTAGAACAAGCAATGGCAGTAAATGTGAGTGACATCTCACATGAGCAAAATCTGATACATAATTCAACTGCCCTACCAAATACAATATTATTGTATGAGACATGAAAATGTTTAATTGTATTTAGAGACATATATTCTCTAGTTTGCCTGAAGAGCAAAGCTCATCAGGGGCACTCACTTCAACTAGAATCAATGAAAATATAGTGGTACCTCTATTCAGCGGTCACCCATCAAGCGGTCACCCTCTATTAGGCGGCCACAATAAAAAGTCCCATATCTATTCCTATACCTATTCTATACCTCTATTCAGCGGCCAACCTCAATTAAGCGGCCACTTTGGAAAGTCCCAAGGTTGACCACTTAATAGAGGTACCACTGTATTTAGAGACATATATTCTCTAGTTTGCCTGAAGAGAAAAGCTCATCAAGTGCACTCACTTGAACTAGAATCAATGAAAGTAGAAACAAGAATAATACAGAAGACTTACAGCAGCGTCCTTTATAAGCTATAGTCAGCTTAGTATTTGATTGACAGGCGTCGGCAGTGAAGGCACACGTATTGATGTACGTCTTTCGATTGCTGCCACAGACAGGCTCATAATTCAGAGGGCACTTATTTGGACAGGTACACACTTGCACTCCATCTTCACGGACCTCGCATTTAGATCCTTGAGGACAATCGGCCCTTTGACAAGCTTAAGAAACATTAAAGATTTAAGAAGAATATGTATGACATGCAAATGATTTGTTATATCATGCAATCATACACATCAAACGTTCCGCTTAGGACTCCTTATGAATCCAAGGAAAAGCCATATATAGTAATGTAAGAACAAATAGACAAGAACATCTCAAGAGGGGTTATTGAGAATCAAACAGGCAGCAGTTACGTGTATCCCAAGAAAAAACTAAACGGCTATAGCCGGCGTGTTGGAAGACCGAAAATGAGAAAATAATGAGTACTTTGTTGTTGTTTTGTCCACGAAGGAGACAAAAAACGAGCATAAGGAGTGTTTGAAATGGAATTTGTAAGATGAATTTAAACATCAGTCCACAAAAAGAGTGATATTTCTCCACTTACTACATCGTCCACTGTATGCAAGAGAGATCTTCTTGCTTCCAAGACAACCCGTCCTCATAAGCAAGCATTTGCTGAGGTAAGATAGGCCATCACTTCCACATACTGGGTTGTAGTGAAGATCGCATGTAGGGCACGTGCACGAAGCACTCGTGTTGTCGTGACGAACACACGTGGAGCCAAATTGACAGTTGATGACGTCACAAGGGTCTGGACCAAGTGTTGGATATTAGATTGGCGTAGATAGAGATGGAGAAGAAGAAAAAAGAGAAATTTTATTGAAGATTTTTGGAAAGGTTTAAGAGGGCTTGTCTGTAAAAACCGAACCACGTGAGAATAGCTGAAAAATAAAAATCCTTCAAACTTTCCCAGATTATAGCATTTAGGGTGCTATTACTTCGAAATAAATCCTAGGTTCAACTATTATAATCACCAAAAAGTCACAACAACGTGACAATTAATTGTGAGTTGAGGTGAGAAAGACTACTGGTCTAATCATGACGTTTTGAAAATCACGTTGCCATAATCACAACCTTCCAAAATGTCATCACAGTACACGTTTTTCCTTCTAGAACATCTGATCACCACCCCAATAGCATCACGTTAAACACCATTTTCATTTCAAAAGTGTTACTTTTTACTATAGCCATCATCATCATCTTCATCATCGCCACCTGTAGAATCATATCCATCATCTTGACTAACACCCTCACTTCAACAACCAACATAGCTATTAGTCCGATCCCAAATTCGCCTCAAGAACCTACCATAGCACTTTCCCATATAACTAAGTTTAACCCCATTCTTGGTCTCACAAGCTTCTTTCGTTAGATGACAGGTATTTGGATATGTTACACCATTAGTACCACAAACAAGATCTTTAGTAGAGGGACAGTAAACAGGACAAGAACATCGTAGTTTACTGGCACCATCAGAGATACACACAGCATAACGGGCACACTTCGTCGTACCACAGAGAACATTGTCTTGCAGAAGAGAAGAAGAAGAAATGAAGAGGAAAATATATAGAAATAGTTATGAGAAGATTTAAATTCCAAAATTTAACACGAATTAAGCAAATCGTGAAGACTTAGGGAACATTGTCTCGAAGAAGAAAAGGGTTGAGATGAAGAGAAAAATATGGAAATAGTTATGAGAAATAACTTTTCAAATAAATAATTTTTCAATTCAAAAGTGTAGCCGAAGCAATTGTGATGAAACTTCTGGCTAGGGAAGAGGACAGGAATTAAAAAGGCCACTATGTCATGCCACAAATAGCGTTATGATTAGAGATAAGGAGAGGAAATGAAAAATATAGAAATAAAAATAAGAACTTTACAAGCTTTCTTATAAAAGGTAGTTAAAAAGTACAAAAAAGGTAGAAACACCATTTAAGGTAGTTCGGGCGTCTTAGATTCTATCGTTAGATCTTTTTGAAACTTCTCATGTAAAAAGAGCAAACTAAGTTAAGTTCAAAACTAAAATAAAAATAATGGGTCACCGTGCTCGTTTCGGAGATAAGGGCGGTAGACTGGGGCCCATTTTGGTCATTTTTTGTCACAAAAATTGTCGGAATTTGAAACATAAAACGCTATTTATTCTATTTTTCCCGATAGCAAACTTTTTAACAAGCATTTGCAAAAGAAAGGCATCTTCCAAACAAACATATTATTTGTCATGTTTTACTCAAGAAAATCCTTTGGGCAAAAAAATACTGCGAAAAGTACGTGCATGTCGAGAATTTTGATACAAAAATAAACTCAAAATGTGAAAAATACCACATTTTGCGCTCGAAAACCATATCATTTTTATTTCACGGAATGAAGAGTTCTGATAAGGGAAATCCATCTATAAAATAAAAATGGGGTGACACCGCGCTCTTTTCCGAGTTATAGCACGAAAACCCTTTAAAATGTATATTTCGTGAACCTATTTTTTGTCCGTGCGGGACTGGTAACTAGTTCCCTATAACATTATCGAAACAAACTTTAACATTTTTTGGTCCGCTAATATCTCTAGAATCGATGTTAAGCTGATTATGACCAGTTTAATTCGTAATTCTTGCCCAAAACACTAATTTATATGACGCATTATAGTTCCAAAAATCGACATTAAAACGACGCCGATTTGAATGCGAAAAAATCATGAATTTAACGAAAAATCTTGATTTCTCGTGAATGCGGGTCTAAATTCAGGATATTTTTTGCTGAGACGATGTGCTTGTCTTGTGAATGCATAACGTTCCCATGATTTTCAAATCGGAAAATACTAAAAGCTAAAAAACGAAATTATGTGATTACGGCTGGGTCCCGAACTACCTTAAGTGGTGCAACAAAGCAAGTCTTTGACAAGTGAATATTCGTGCTGTATATTGAGAAAACCGTAGCAACGTACGTAGCAACAATAACTAAGATAGAACACAACCAGCTGAGTTGACAAACACTAGGTCAACCAATCAGAATTGAGGATTTAACATCATGTTTTGATCAGCATTTCCCATTATTCTGCCACGAAAATTTACGAAATACAAGTTCTACCTTCTTTAAATCAATCGTAAACGCTAGTCAATCTCATGGTGGGATTATATTTCAATCAACAACAAAAGTATACATTGTATACTCGGAAAATGCTCAGCAATTGCTAACCAACAATAGTGATCCATAATTCCTTTCGGGGAAGGCGATCAACTCAGCTGGATGAATAGTGGATCTATGAATTAGCTAGCACTCGCTCTTACCACACGCGCCTTTACTACTAACGGTGATATTTTGGTTCTTTTTACACGCCTCCAGCTGCAAAGCACACAAACTAAAGTACGTCTTGCCGTTGCTTCCACATACAAAGTCATTGCTTAGTGGACACTCGGAGGGACAATAGCACCCTGCTTTCTTATTGGGAAGGCGCTTGCACTTGGCGTAAGGAGGACATCGTTTAGCAAGACATGGATCATCCACTGACAGAAGAAGAAAGTAAGAGAAAGAAAGAGAAGGTTATAAGATGTCCGATAATATCGTGTTATTTTGTATTCACTGACAGAATAAGAGCAATATGAAGATATGAAGTTTATATAGCACCCTTTTCATTAAATTTATTCCAATGCGCTCTGCTAGGCTCTGGAGCAAGAGCAAGATCAAAAGCAAGAGCAATGAAAAAATGGCTGAGTAGATACAACTCAGTATATTGAGTTAATCATATATTCAGGATGACACTTTATAGTGAGTAAACCCAACTCTATAGTGAGTATAAAAGTGAGGCTTAACTCAATATATTGAGTACATTGTACTCAATGGCACATCTACATTAAGGTTTACTCTTAACAATGAGTTGGGTTTACTCACTATAAAGTGTCATCCTGGAGGCATGATTAACTGAATATACTGAGCTGTATCTACTCAGCCGTTTTTGCAGTGCAAGAGCTATTAGGGTAAAGAGTCGTAGCCAAAAACAATGGCAAAGAAGTTTCTAAACAAGAGCAAGAGCAATAACAAGTAGAAGGGCAAAGCTATAAAAGAACGTTACGAACAAAAAGCAAAAGTAAGGGGAAAACGTTGAAGCCGAAAACAAGGGCAAAGAAGTTTGCAAACAGAAACACTTACAACAAACTCCATTGTAAGCAACCACGAGGTCACTCTCCTTACGACAGGATGCAAGTCTCAGTAGACAAGAGTTGATATGTGTCTTGCCGTCTGTACCACAGACAGGCTCATATTTCAGCGGACAGGATAAAGGACATGCGCAGCTTGCAGAACCATTGAGATGGTTAACACAGGTTGCATATTGATGACATTTTATACGGCTACATACGTCTGATAGATAGAAGAAAGTTGGATAGATAGACAGACAAATAGCAAATTGGAAAGAAAGTGGTAAACGAAGAACAGGAAAAAACAGGTAACAAGAACAGAAATAAATAAAAGAAATAGGGAAGGAAAGGACAAAAGAAAAGGAAAACAGAAGGAAGAAAGAAAACAAGGAATGAAAAAAGGAAAAAAGAAAGGAAGGAAGGAAGGAAGGAAGGAAGGAAGGAAGGAAGGAAGGAAGGAAGGAAGGAAGGAAGGAAGGAAGGAAGGAAGGAAGGAAGGAAGGAAGGAAGGAAGGAATAAAAGAAAGAAGGAAGGAAAAAGTTTACGCTTTTCCCACGATAACAAGTAAAAACAAAGTGAATAAAACATTGCAAACTAAAGAAAAATAAGAAAGATCAAACAGCCAAAACAAAATATGTCAGTATGAGATTTACGTGAATTCCAACTCAACAATATTCGAGTATATAGCTCTCCCATAACCTTACCACAATCTCCTCTATAAAGCACTGTAGTATTAGTTCTCTTTTTACATGCTTGTGCTTTCAAATCGCATTCACTTGTATAAGTCTTTCTGTCAGAGCCACATACAGTGACGTTGATGTTGACAGAAGGACATTTGTTCAAACAGATACAAAGACCTGAGCCATCGGCTTGAGGGAAGCATTCAGAATAGAAATCACAAGAAACGGTAGAGCAAGGAGCTGAGAGAAGAAAAAAAAAACAAAGATATAGATGGCTTATTAAAACTTGATTCAAAATGTCTTTGTTAAAACAAAGCTCCACAGACAGACAGTCATGATATGACAGACAGACAGACACAATGGACTGTCCTTAGATGAAAACCTGGCTATTTCCATAGCACACTTATGATGATATGACAGACAGACAGTCAGGCAGACACAATGGATCGACTGCCGTTAGATGAGAACTTGGCTATATCTTGGCTATATCCATAGCGCACTTAATAGAATATGACAGACAGACAGGCAGATTAAAAGACAGGCAGGCAGACAGACAGACAGACAGACCGGACTGCCTTTACATGTGCACTTGGTTTATATATCAATAGCACACTTACCATGATATGACTGACAGACATACAATAGGACAGACAGACAGACAGTAGGACAGACACAATGGACTGCCATTAGATACACACTTGGCGAAATCCATAGCGCACTTATTAGGATATGACAGACAGATAGACAAACAGGCACGCAGACAAACAGACAGAACAGACTGACTTTACATGTGCACTTGGTGATGTCAATAGAAAACTTATCATAACATGACCGACAGACAGACAGTCAGACATACAGTAGGACAGACATAATGAACTGGCATTAGATATGCACTTGGCTATATCCATAGCACACTTATTAAGATATGACAGACAGACAGACAGATTGAAAGACAGACAGATGGAAAGACATAGAAATGAAGAACACGAAAACTCTAGCACTATCAAAATTATAGTACGAATTGTGGTGATCTTCTTAGAATAAAATAGAAAAAAACAGTGAACTAGGATTGTAATCAAAACGAGACGTTTTATAAGAATAAGCTCCACTTACTACAAAAGCCATTGTGAAGTAGAGATATACTCTCATTAGAATTACACCGTGCAATGCCCATAGCACATTTATTAGGATAGGTCTTGCCATTAGTCCCACATACAGGCTTATAGATGAGAGAACATGCCGTACCACACACACATTCAGCTTCAAGGTCTTTGTTGAGAACACATTGTTTTAAAGAAGGGCAAGTTTTATTGACGCATGGATGGACTAGAGAGGAAAAGCAGAGGTCAGCAGAGAAAAAATTTGTGGGACTCCTGTGGTAAGGTTTAAAACAGGGAACCCGGTAAGATAACGGAATATTTATTGATAAAAAAGCATCACAGGTTATAATATTTACACATGGATCAACTAGAGGAAAAAAAAGCAGAGGTAAGTATAGAAGCAATTTGTGGGATTCCTGTGATAAGTTGTAATACACAGGGATCCCGTTAAGAGGGCGTAATATTTACAAGAACACATTGTTTAAAAGCAGGATGAGTTATATTTGCGTGTGCATCGACAAGAGAGGAAAAGTAGAGGTAAGTATAGAAGCATTTTCTGGGATTACTGTGGTAAGGTTTAACACAGGAATCCCGTTAAGATAACGGAATATTTACAAGAACACATCGTTTAAAAAAAACCAGGTTATAATTACGTATGTATTGACTAGAAGGGGAAAGTAGAAGTTAGTAGAAGTAAGGTTTAACACAGGGAGACCACAGGGTTTAACACAGGAAGACCAAAGTGAACAAGGTGTTTTGACGCATGGAGTTGATGACTATTATCGTTCAGTTGCGGGTCACCCAGAGCAGAATCTGTCATGTCATCAGTGGGTCTTTTACGTCACCCCAATGCAGGTAAAGGCCCAGACAAACGGCTTCAACATTTTCTTCAATATTGGTTCGATTTTGTTGAACACTGTAGAATGGTTGTTGCAATTGAACGATGTTGAACGAAGGGGATAAACGGTTTTAATGACAATATTGAAATGGGCTGGCAAACGGCTTCAACATTGCCATTCAACAAAATCGAACGTTGATACAAATGTTGAAGCCGTTTGCCCGGGCCTTTTAAGGAAGTTTTAGTTATTTCTATTGCGTGATTTCTTTAGTGGGTCATCGAGAGACTTACCTTATTTGGCGTGACAACATTGTACTCTTGAGTCATTGTAGACATTTTCTAAAACACTATCTGCGCGTGTTTTTGATTTCTAAGGTAGTTCAGAAAACTTGCTATTACGCACCCTGATCGCGCACATCTTTCAATAATTTTCAAAAGTAGCAAGTGCGATGAAGCAAATTTTCCGTTTTTAAACTGATAAAACACATTAGTTCATAACCCAGAAGTGTCTGAATAAGAGACCAATCACCTATCAGATGTCCAAATGAGCTATTTTTTGTGCTTGTCGCATGGGGTTACACTAAAGCATTTGCTATGGATCTTAACCAACCAATCAGAAACTTAGTTTTACATTTCGCGCGATTTGATTGGCTGAGCGTACAAATCTTAGAGATGGACACTTCTGGTTATGAACTTTTGACAAACAACAGTGATTACTGAATTAACATTGAATTAATAATGAATTAAGTGGTCTTCAAGACCAAGTACAGTTATAAAAGCGACATTTTAAAATATGATCATAGCATTGTTAGATATAAATATATGTTTCTTACCTCGGTCTTTTGTAGAAAAGGTAATATGAAAAAGAAAGAAAGAAAACAATTAGTTACAAATCGGTTTTCAAGTCGTTATATATAGTTGTAACTTGAATTTTCTCGACCTGATTTACTTTTATGTTGACAATTTAGTAAAATATTGTTTATACACCTATTTCAAAAATCGTTGTCGCAATCAAAGCTACAATGTACACTCTGAAGCCTGCAAAGGATGTCGGTAATATGGACATAATTTGTGATTTATTGCGCGTTTTTATAAGATATATTGTTTCATCATCTATCACTGTAACAACTTGCTATAGTCATGTAACACAAACACATACAACCAAAATATACCACTGCAATAGCTTGTTATGGTCATATAACACAAACACGTACAATAAAAATATATTATGACTAAATCGATAACAAGAGAAGAAATACCGACATCCTTCATCCTTTTCAGGCTTCAGAGTGTGGACCGTAGTTTCGGCTGCGACAACGAGTTTTGAAATATATAGATGTATTACTAATGGTACTTACTGCAGAGTCCCTGGTTCTTGACGTTGATAGCTATACGTAGGGTACACGACCTGACCTTAAGCTGACAGAGATTAGTATAGGGCTTGTTGTCTGAGCCACATACGGGACTTACGTCCTTTTTACAGTCTTGACTCCTTGGACAGATACACTGAGCTGAACCGCTGACCATCTTACATGTAGAATAGAATTGGCAGTTCTTGGTTTTACAGGTTTCTAGAGAAACAAATCAGATCAAATCATGATTAGCATTTTTTACGGTTACTAAAAATAGATATCGCAAAGCCTTGTGGGATGGAAATGTGGACAAACTTTGTAAAAAAGGCTTCGATTACAAGGAAAGGAAGATCAATATCAGTCGAAAAACCATAGTTTTTTTCCATGAATTAGAAACAACAAGACAAAAAAACATTGTTGCAGCATATTAGTATTTATTTTGGACTTGTCCGCATTTCAATCCCATAATGCATCATCGTGACGTCATCTGTGGAAAGCGTAGATCATAGATAGTTAGACCGAGAGGGATTATGGGTAGCAGCAGGCAGCATTATAATAAATTATATGCATGGGCGACTTAGGAGCCACAGTCACTGAATAATCATGCCATCAGTCAATCAGTCAGTGAGCTCTCAATAACATAAATCAGTTAGCCAAGCAGTTATTAATCTCTTGAGACTACAATCTTGGACAAAAATGTTGACAAAATGTGATTCAGTTTTGAGTAAAAACTGCACAAAAACCTATGTTGGTCTAAAAAATTATCTCCCTCCCCTCCCTCTAAATCAATGTTGCTTGACGGCTGAAGCATTATCGAAACCCAGGGGGAGGGGTAGGGCACCCCTTTGTAGTTTAATGCGAATAATGATAACTTGTAAAACAATGTCAACTCTTTTTTTGTCCACGATTGTAGCCATTTCAACTAATATTTTCATTCATATTAGATCAAACTAAAGTCCCGGGCAAATGGCTTCAACATTGGTTCAATTTTGTTGAACGCTGTAGAATGGTTGTTGCAATTGAACGATGTTGAACGTAGGGGGATAAACGGTTTCAATGCAAAGTTGAAATAGGGTGGCAAACGGCTTCAGCATTGCCATTCATCAAAATCCAACAAAGGCCCGGGCAAACGGTTTCAACATTTGCTTCAACATCCGTTCGATTTTGTTGAATGGCAATGTTTAAACGCTTTTAAACTCTTTCAACATTGTTGAAACGTGTTGAATCAATGTTGAATTAATTTTGAAAGGGTTTAAAAGCGTTTAAACATTGCCATTCAACAAAATCGAACGGATGTTGAAGCAAATGTTGAAACCGTTTGCCCGGGCCCTAATTCTGTTAGATAAATAAGATACTTACGACATCGTCCTCGCTTGACGACAGTCAAGGCCTTGTTAGTAGTACACGCTTGCACTCTCATATGACACTCGCTATCATAGGTCTTTACGTCACTAGCACAGACACTTCCAGTAAGGTACGAGCAGTCGTTAAGAGTAGGGCACACACATTTAGCTGTTTTGTACCGTGTAGTGATACACTTGGCGTAGATACGAAAGCATTGGGAGAAAGCACAGGCAGCTGAAAATTGTGAAATTGTGGTAGTTGTGAAAGATTTAAAATTGAATTATTTGATCAGAAAAAGCAATTAATAGTATGTGATGATTGTTCCATTACAAACAAAAATGTCACAGAATGATAACAAAATTCGAAAAATAGATACGAGAGCATTGGCAGAAAGGACAGGCAGATGAAACGATGATAATTGGCAAACATTTACAATGGAAATATTTGACCAGGAAGAGGAGGAATAAATAATATGGATGTGATTATTGTTCTTTTACAAACAAAAATGTTGCAGAATGATAACAGAATCTAAAAAATAGATATGATGGCATTGGGAGAAAGCACAGGAAGCTGTAATTATGACAATTGGGAAACATTTAAAATATAATTTTTTGACCAGGAAGAGGAATTAATGGTACATGACTAATAATCCATTACAAGCAAAAATGTTCTATAATGATAACAAAATCGAACAAACAAGCGAACAAACTAGCAAACCAACAAAACAAAACAAAAAATAGAAATGGAGCAATATTTCTCAAGCTCATTAATAATTCCTGAGGGCAAAACAAAGGAAATCACTTTTCGAAAAGCAGAACGGGATCTTTTAAGCCCACCTTATATAGGAAGTTAGAGTGAAGGCAGACGGGGCATCGCACTTAACGTCCTTATCCGAGAAGACAAGGCACATAGAGGGTAAAGTGTCTTGCCCAAGGACACAACGTAATCGCCCGGGCCGGGAATCGAACACAGACCACTAGGCCCGGAATTCGATCCCCTGACCACTAGAACATCACGTCTCTCTGAGGCGTATTAAAACATATATTCAAAAACTCATTAATAATTCATGAGAAATTTTCAAAAGAAATCGTAACCGTGACGAGTGTTTTAACTGAAGTTATAGATTCACCCTAATTTACATAAACTTTAACCTTAATTTTCTCTAATAAACTTTCACAAATCCTTGATTTTTTTTTACAAAAACACAAAATATAGGTTGGAGTTTTTGAAGTCGTTCAATAAACTTGCAGATCGTGTTTTATCAGGTTTAAAACCACTTGGCTTCGCCGCGTGGTTTTAAATCCTGATAAAACACTCCTGCTCGTTTATTAAACATTACTTAAAACGTCAAGACGCTTACCGCAATATCCATCTAGTTTCACAAACACACGATTCTTCTTGGGACAGTTAAGGGCGATCATATAACACTTGTTTCTATACGATATACGATCACTGCCGCATAC
The DNA here is from genome assembly GCA_949775045.1 of Metridium senile. Classification (NCBI taxonomy): domain Eukaryota; kingdom Metazoa; phylum Cnidaria; class Anthozoa; order Actiniaria; family Metridiidae; genus Metridium; species Metridium senile. Next base: position 7,868,247 of record OX459103.1, on the reverse strand, counting down.
TGGTTTGTTATCACGTGGGCAGTCTTTCAGCTGAGGACACAGACACACCACTCGACCAGACGAATCGTCACAACGACCGTTGTATGGACACCGAGTCACCGAACAAGGACTGGAGATGACACCTTGGACATTAGAAAAAAAATATGATTGGATTAATTCTAAAGCCTGGTTCACACTATCGACATAAGCATAAGCAACATACACAGACTCAGTTGCTTATGATTATGTTGCTAGTGCGAACCAGGCTTACAACGGTGATACACAATGTCATCAAATATCCAATGGAGGAGGACATGGAGGATTGATAACTATTTTTTGCTTTATTGCGGTGAAAAAATTCTCAAAGTGCCGTGTTGCGGTTATGTCCATGCCTTCGGTGTGCGGTGTTTGCTTTTACAAAGCTGTGATCTATAGGTGAATTTTAAAGCTGTGGTGTTCGTAGTGTTTGGTGAGAGATATTGTGATGCGGTGCATGTTGTCAAACATAATTTTGCTCTGATACGGTGTTGAGGACCATCCAATATCCCACTCCCAATGGCCCGTCCCTAAAAATTCCCAATTCGAATGATAAGTAGTAATAGTATTAGTATTCTTAGTATTTTTATATATTGAACTGTATTTTATATTTCTATAATTCTTAATATTCCTAGTTTTTATAAATTAAATTGAACATTATATTTCTATTTTCTATTATATTTCTATAGTTTATTAATATTATATTATATATTATGTAAATTGAACGGAAGATCCCTTCTGGGGAGTATCAATAGAGTTTATTGTATTTATTGTAAGTGATTCACTCTGCTTTCTTACCACACTGTCCGTTGTTTTTGACTTGAGTTCTCTTATTCAGCAGGCAGTTCATTACTCTAAGATGACATTTACTTGCATAGGTCGTACCGTCCGTACCACACACGGGGGAGTTTTGTGTACACTCAGAAACTCTTGGACACAAGCATTCGGGAACGTTATCGGATCTGATTACACATCGTTGGAAGGTACTGCATTTCTTGAAAGCGCATGGATCTAGAGAGGAAAAAAACCCGAATTTGATGAACGCAAGTAAGTTTGATTTTGATTTGATTTTGCGTTCGTTTTTATTTTAAATATCACAAGCAAAGCTACTTTAATCGATTCAAATATGTTTCAAAAATGGTATTTAATATTTAATATTTAATATTCACATCCATCACAATTACTGGTGTGCTATTGGCGACAAAGAAGTCTTTCCTAGTCAGGCAGGCCACACAACCACAATCACCATATCATCATTATAACCATTAGCAAAATCACGAGCTGCTATTTGATTTATGACAATAAAATCCTTTATACATACCACAAGATTCTTGTTTCAGTACAAAGATATATTTCTCTGTTAGTCAATCAAGCAACCAATACAACCACAACCACCATATCATCATCCAAACCGGCCATCATCAACTGCTATTTGATTTATGACAATAAAACCATTTATACATACCACAAGATCCTTGTTTCAGTACAAAGAGGTCTTTCCCTGTCACCATACCATCATTATAACCATCAACAACATCATCAACTGCTATTTAATTTATGACAATAAAACCATTTATACATACCACAAGATCCTTGTTTCAGTACAAAGAGGTCCTTTCCTGTCGAGCAGGCTTCCAGTCTCAACATACATTTACTAAGATGTGTCTGCTTGTCGCTACCACAAACAGGTTTACCCGGTTTGTCACAATCAGGACATTTACACACTGGCTTGTTGTTGACAATGAAGCAGTCTTGATTGGGATGGCACTTGTGATTGGTACATGGATCTTTGTAGAAAAAAATATTTTAAACAGGCCGACATATTTGTTAATCATAAATTCCAATATTTCTACTCACTACATGGTCCTTTATGCAGTATTCTCATCTCCTTCTGTAAGTTACATGACTGACGCTTCAGCTGACAATCATTGCTGTACACCCTCAAGTCTGATCCACATACAGGTTGTGAAGTTGATGGACAGGTGGACGGACAGACACACCGTGTACCACCTCGCGAGTCAGCTTGGCATTTAGCATAGTGTTTACATGATACAAGTTTACAGGCATCTATTATAAATAAATGAATGAATAAATAACTAAATGAAAAGATATGTAGATAAATAACAAATAAATAGATAGATAGATAATCATTTGAAAATGACATCTGACGATGTCGAAACGTTGTGCAACCAACTTTATTTTAATTGTAATATCTAAAGCTAAACTTAACAAATTAAATAAATATATAAATAAATAAACAAAGGAATGAATGAATGAATATATGAATTAGTAAAGGAATGCATAAAAAAGGAATGAATTAATGAAAAACTAAATATATAAACGACTAAATACATGAAAATTTTTAGAATACACAAATAGTTACATAAACAAATAAACAAACAAATAAACAAACAAAGGCATCGATACATAAATAAATAGATAAATAATTAAATATACAAATGAATAAATAAACAAACAAATAAGTAAATAAATAAAAAATAGATAGATAAATAAATAAATAATAAAATAAATAGATAAGTAAGTAAATAAAAAAATAGATAGATCGATACATAATAAATAAATAATAAATAATAAATGAATAAATGAACAAACAAATAAATATAATAAATAAATAAATAGATAAATTAAAAAATAAATAAATACATAATTAAATAAATAAATAAACAAATAGATAAATAAATGAATAAATAAATAAATAGATAAATAAATAAATGAATAAATAAATAAATAAATAGATAAATAAATAAAAACAAATAGATAAATAAATGAATAAATGAATAAATAAATAAATAAACAAATAGATAAATAAACGAATAAATAAATAAATAGATAAATAAATAAATGAATAAATAAATAAATAAATAAATAAATAAATAAATAGATAAATAAATAAATGAATAAATAAACAAATAGTTAAATAAATAAATAAATAAATAAATAAATATATAAATAAATAAAAATAAATAAATAAATAAAAATAAATAAATAAATAAATAAATAAATAAATAAATAAATAAATAAATAAATAAATAAATAAATAAATAAATAAATAAATAAATAAAAATAAATACTAGTTAATATAATCAACACTTACTGCATGCTCCTTCTTTAGTTTTAATAATATCCTTCTTGGTCCAGCACGATATTACTCTCAAGAAACATATATTGATGTAGCTTTTACCATCGCTGCCACAGACCGGCTGTATGGTGGTGGGACAGTTCTTCTTTCTTGGACAGACACACTTTGGCGATCTGTCAGGCGATTCGTGACAAGTAGCGTACTTTCGACATATGTGAAGAGCGCATCCTCCACCTTAGAAATGAACAGAGAAAAATGCTCAACCTCGTTCCCAGGGCCCTCCCCCTTCCCGCCCCACCCAAAAGCGATGGGAAAGGGACCTGGGAACGAGGTTTGAAAAATGCTCTGACTATATTTCTATTTTTTTCAAAAGGTTTTGTTACTTTTTATATTGTTTCTCTTTTTACAGTTTTGCTTCGATTCTTTTCTTTCTGAATTTTCTTTTCATTCTTTTTCATTCCTGCATTCTGTATTTGCTTCTTTTCCATTCAGGTTATTATTTGATTTGATTTTTTATTTCCTACTTACCACACTTTCCTTTGCTGGCAACCTTGAGCCCGTTTTTCTTTTGGCAAGCGGCCACCTTTAACAGACATTCATTAGAATACTCCTTGCCATCCGAGCCGCAGACTAGGTCAGGTTTCTTGCCACAGTGGCTTTCATCCGGGCATTCACAAGCGATGCGACTGTTCTTTAGCTTGCAGACCTTGTTGTCTTGACAACGGACGCCATCACAGCTTGCTGTAAATGATGTGATTGAAATTTTGTTGATGATTGATATGAACTTTTTGATAATTTAGAGAAGAAGGGTAGCCTAAAGGTGAGAGCGCTGGCCTCTCACGGCTGTAAGAGATATCACAATGTCTGAATGTGTGGTTTTCATGGTCCACGAAAACAAATCTTTTGCGTGGCGCATGCTGGTAGTAGCCAATGTTTTTTTAATCTATAAGGCCTCGTCTACACGAATCCGATCCGGCTGAAACCGCATAGAAATATTTGCGTCCACACGAATCCTTGTATCCGGAGGATTCAAGTAAAAGTATGCGGTTTCGGTGACCGGATTTACTGGATTCGTGTGGACAATAGGCCGATTCGCATCAAAAAGTATGCGGTTTCAAAAGTATCCGGATCCGTGTAAACGGGGTCTAAGCCTCTCAGTCTCTCCAGATTCGCGTCCCGGCTCAGGCATGGATTATATGTGAGTTGAGTTTGTTTGATGTGTTCTTCTCTCCTATGCCACGAGGGTTTTTCTCCGGGTTATCCGGTTTTCCTCCCTCCGCAAAAATGAACATGTGAGCCGAGTTGTGTGCAAAATAATCAACGTAGAGGTAGTGAGTGTGCGTCTCATTCTCCCCAATTAGTAGGGAACACGTGTGCAGCTAGAAAGATTGAGACGTTAAAAAAGTGGTTTATTTTTTAAAACATATTCTATTAATATAAAGAGTATTTCTTACCGCAATTTCCATCTCTTATCGAAGTCAGTGAAGTAGGTATTCCTATTTGTTCTTGTCGACAAGCCTCAGCAATCAGTTTGCATTTGTTATCATATGACTTGCCATCACTTCCACACACTTGATTTCTTCCAGATGGGCATTCCGATTCTCTTGGACAGCGGCAGTCATAGTCTCCGCCAGGCTTAGCAAAGCAGTGAGTGTTCTTAGGACAGCTAATCACGTGACAAATATCTGAAATACAATTGGATAAATTATAACTTGATAGGGGGTTGGTTTTCATTGTTCGTCGGACAGCTAATCACGTGACAAATATCTGAAATACAATTGTATAAACTATAACTTGATAAGGGGTTGGTTTTCATTGAAGATCGATTTTCAAATTTTATTATGTTTTCAAATTACAATTATTTATCCGCCATGATTTATTCATAAAATTGCATTTCTTTCTTCATTCACTCATTCATTCATCCAATCAATTAGCAGTCCTTTTCACAGTTAAGTCGAGGTTGAAGTTGCTGCGCATAGCAAAACTATAATTTATCATGCGCAGCAACATTTATCATACGTGGTCACTGAGGCGGAACTGTGAAAAGGACTATTAATAGCGGTTATTACAGTTATATGCAAATGATTTTGAACAATGGGTTGAAGTCGAGGCTTTCGGGCGAAAACAATAGGTTTGCCCGAAAGCTTCGATTTGAATCCATTGTTTGAAATCGTTTGCATATAACTGTAATAACAGCTATTAATTCGTTCGTTCGTTCATTCAACTGTACTTACCACAATACCCTTGTCTATCAACTTTAATGTCTTGTTTTATCTTACAAGCCCATGCCTTCATCAGGCAGTCATTCAAGTAGCTGCGACCATCAGTACCACACACCATGTCAGCAGCGCGTGGACAAGACTTCTCGGTCGGACAGACACACTTTGTGCGGTCATCTAGTGTAGCAACACATTCACCATAGTACTGGCAGGTCACCTTAGAACACGATGCTAGGAAACAAATAGTATACATAAGCATTAAGGCAACTTTTAGCTAATTGTTAGAGGGATGTTCCTCTCCTGTGAATGAAAAATGACTATTTAGCTGATAAGCAACAAAAGAACACTATGACATATAATCATCATAATAATTACAGCTGCTATCATTCTTATTATTTTCATCATTATCACCATCATCGTCAATATTACCATCATTATCATAGTCATCATCACCATCATCATCATCGTCGTTATCATTATTATAATCACCATCATCACTATCATCATCGTTTTCATGATGATCATAATTACTACCATCATATTATCAACAAGTAATCAATCAACGTTCTACTTACTGCAACGTCCATATCGTACAATATTGATGTCAACCTTTCTAGAGCATCCTTCTACTACCATAAGACATTTATTCTTGTAAGTTTTCACTAGCTTCCCATCATAGGCACAGACAAGTTGTGTGGTTTCTTCACAGTCACTTTCTTCAGGGCACCGACATTCCAGTGAATAACCAGTTTGGATACACTTACCGCCATGGGAACACGAACGAACAGAACATGGTTTGGTTACGACTCCTAAGAAGGGAAAAATAAGTAACTCATTTTTTCCATATGTTTACAGTAGAACCCCGCCTTACGGCCACCCGCTTAATACGGTCACCCCGTTATTGCGGCCAGCTTTTTAGGTCCCGACGAAATGTATGCCCATACATTTTCTATAAAATTTACCCGCTTAATACGGACACCCCGTTTATATAGAGCCACTTTGGGCTGTCCCTTCGGTGGCCGGTTTAACGGGGTATTGTTCTACTGTATTGTTGTTTTTATTTTGTAAAGCGCCTAGAGGAGATTTGGATAGGCACTATATTTATCATATCATATAAAGATGCATGTTTTTGAAAGTAGATCAACCTATGCAACTTCTAATCATTAAAATACACAGTGCTTTTCCATTGTTTTTGAATATACAATTGCACACAGATGATATAAATTGAACAAGAATAGAGTAGAATTGAATGGAGTGAAGGCAAGACAAAAGAAGAAAAGAAAAAAACAGACGAAAAGAGAAGAGAAGACGAGAGAAGAGAAGAGGAGAGACGGAAAAAGAATAGAAAAGAAGAGAATAAAATAGAACAGAAGTAAAGGCAAGACAAGAGAAAAAAGAGAACAATAATAGAATAGAATAGAAGGCAACAGAATATACTAGAACAGAATAGAATAGAATGAAATAGAATATACTAGAACAGAATAGAATAGAAAATAATGGAATAGAATAGAATAGAATGGAATAGAGTAAAATAGAATAGAATAGAATAGAATAGAATAGAATAGAATAGAATAGAATAGAATAGAATAGAATAGAATAGAATAGAATGGAATAGAGTAAAATAGAATAGAATAGAATAGAATGGAATAGAGTAAAATAGAATAGAATAGAAAATAATAGAATAAAATAAAATAGAATAGCATAGAACCGTAATATAATAGAAGAGAATAGAAGAGCAAAAACACTATTTTGATTCCAGCACTCACCGCACCGTCCAGGAGTAATCGAAAGTGGCATCTTCTTCTCACAAGATTCTTTCTTTGCTTGACATTCATTGTCATAGGTTACACCATTGCTGCCACACACTGGTTTGAAGACAGGAGGACAGTTGGTCACGCAGACGCACTCTGTCAAACCACCGGTCTTGACTCTACAGTTGGCATTGTAAAGACATTGCACTTTTGCACACGCATCTATGAAGAATGAAATAATTGGAAAGATTTTAACAACGATTTTTTACATGCTTATCAGTAAAATGACATGCTAATGAAAACTCCAATTCTTTCGCAAAATTAATCTCAATCTCGTTAACACAGCTGGGTTTGTGGAAATTGTACTTCTGCACACAATTTTACATCTAAGAAACGAAATAGTTGGCAAATTTGCATCAGAATACCAACACTTGCATGTAAACATTACGCTCACCTCACCTAGTGCGAATGAATTGGAAGGTGAGATGAGACCCTGTTTCATTAGCATGTTACCGCTTTATCATTGGCATTTTACCTTTCTCACTGGCATGTTAAAATGTGTTATATGAAATCACTCTTTTTTTGTTTGTCAAAAATAATATTGAGCTTCTCAATAGAGTACAAATACTAAAAGTGTGCAATACTTTGTACTATTTACCACTAAATAGTGTTGATTAAACAATAGAGAACAAAAGAATTTGCATAATTTAGCAGTATTTAGTGGTATTTATGTTGCACACTTTTAGTGTTTGTACTCTAGAGTACAAACATTAAAAGTACATGTGCAACATAAATACCACTAAATATTGCTAATTCTATTGTTCTGTATTGTTTAATCAACACTATTTAGTGGTAAATAGTGCAAAGTATTGCACACTTTTAGTGTTTGTACTCTACTATGTAATACTATGTATTTACTATGTAAATAATTTCGGCAATAATCACTGTACACGAAGTTTGGAGAAATTCCATATTGTTGTAAAGGCCCGGGCAAACGGCTTCAACATTGGTTCGATTTTGTTGAACGCTTTAGAATGGTTGTTGAACGATGTTGAACGTATTGGGACAAACGGTTTCATCAATGTTGAAATGGGGTGGCAAACGGCTTCAACATTGCCATTCAACAAAATCGAAATGATGTTGAAGCAAATGTTGAAGCCGTTTTCCCGGGCCTAAGCCATTCATGTAAAAAAACAACTAAAACTTCGCCAATCATTTTTGAAATAGCTGTATACATTTCTATAGACCAACTTGTTTCTACCGTCAAGTATGTCTTACCACATGGTCCATTTGATCGTTTTGCTATAGGAGTCTGTGACCTGCAAGCCTGTGCAGCTAGGTGACATTCAGTGTTGTAGCTGTTACCGTCTTCACCACATATAGGCCTGTTGAGTCGTGGACAGCGGTCAACTGTCGTGCACTCGCACCTGGTGGAGCCTGAGCCTGGAGGGTCTTCTATGCATGTACCATTGATGGTACTACATGTAGCCAAGGAGCAAGGTTCTAGAACAAATGATCGTAGTGAGTAGAAGGTTTGATAAGGCCATAGAGTATGGAGTAATTGATATCTTAGAAATTAATAAATGTTTATAAAATAACTATTTGAAATCACGTATTTTGATTGGTTGAGACGCGTGCTTTATGAGAGCACACAGCACGCGCGTTTGCACGTTGATCAATATGTATTTTATAAACGGAATACAAAACTTGTATGCAGTTATAAAGCACTTGGGGATTGTCAGAACACTCCGCTTCGCGTCGTGCTTCTCTTAACACTTCTCTCGTGTTCTGACAATCCCGCGTGCTTTATAACTGCACAAAGCACGCGCGCGCGTTTTCTATTCCTTCAATAAATAAATACATAAATTATTGAATGATTAAATGAATGGATAAATGATATGATTAAATAAACGAATGAATGAATAAATAATGATTTAATACATGTTTATGTAAATGATTGACTGAATAAACATGCAAATACGCGAATAAATGAATAAATGAATGAATGAATAAATGATTGAAATAATAATTGATGAAATGATAAATGAATGCATGAAAAAACAAACTTGAAGCAATCATAATATATGAATATCTAAATACTCATTCGTCGGTATAGAGTACAAACTCTAAAAGTGTGCAACATAAATACCACTAAATACTGCTAAATTATGCAAATTCTTTTTTTCTCTATTGTTTAATCAACACTATTTAGTGGTAAATAGTACAAAGTATTGCACACTTTTAGTGTTTGTACTCTAGTAAAGTTCAGTAATAGTCTCTTTCACAGTTCTCTGCGCCATCTTGCAATGATAGAGACACGTAAAAAATTCTAACGCAAGATTTTAAAAGGACTCTATCAATGCCAACTCAACGTTCATCTCGCTTCGATGCAAAGCTCCGGCTACGCAGGGAACTGTGAAGGGGACCAATAGGTTTCTAAAGAATTAGACCAACGGTCGATATCACGGGGTTGACCATAAATCAATAATTTCGCTCTGGATCGATATAAAGGGGTGCTTTACTTACGGCAAGGGCCTTTATGAACGACCATCACATATTGTTTCTTCGCACAGCTATCAGCCTTAAGTTTACATTCGTTATCGTAGGTCGTTCCATCGGTGCCACAAACTGGTGAGACGACACTAGGACAGCCCTGCATAGATTGACAAACACAAGCTGTAGAACCATCGGGGTTTAGGTTACACTTCGAGTTGTACTTGCAGTTGGACGGTTGGCATGGATCTACAGGGAAAAGTACAGATAAAGGTAATTTGGTTTTTGTACTTTAAGGTTTAGAATCAAATTTTTTTTTTTGCAATTTTAATGTTGTTACAATGTTGTTGTTGTCATGATCATCATTATTTTCATCATCACATACAAAGCATCACCACCATCATCATCATCATCACCAACACTAAATTATCTTCATCATCATGATCATCAGTATTACCTTCATCATCATCATCATCACATAAAAAGCATTACCATCATCATCATCATCACCAACACTAAATTATCTTCATCATCATGATCATCAGTATTACCTTCAACATCATGATCATCACATAAAAAGCATTACCATCATCATCGTCATCACCAACATTAAGTTATCTTCATCATCATGATCATCATTAATATATTCGTCATCATCATCACCAACATTAAGTCTTGTTCATCATCGTGATCATCATCATGATCATCTTTATACTCACCACAAGAGCCTTTCTTCACCAGGTTGATACTAGTTCCAGTCTTACAAGCGTCTACTTTCATACGACATTCGTTGATGTACGTCTTACGATTAGATCCACAAACTGGATCGAAGTCACGTGGACAATCCTTATACAATGGACACTTGCACTCAGCTAGCATGGTCACGCCATCCTGTTCTGTAACGCAACGCTTACCACCTGAACAGGACACTGCATTACATGGACCTTGGGACAAATAAAGTTTCTTAAAAAAAAAACTGGAATTGTCCAAGGATAGCTTGTGTGGCCAGGTTCTTACGGGGAGAGAAGAAGAGAGGAGGGGAAGAGAGGGATTTGGGGATCCAAGAATGGCAACAAATACAGCAATTTTAATTTAAAATCAAATGCAGGACCTACACGAGTATAACTGACAAACTAGACGTATATAAATTAAATAACACGTTTTCAATTATGTGGTATAAATCAACAGTGATATAAAACATGTGATTTAACATAATTATTTGATTTTAAATTGCTAAATAATGCATACACCTAATTGCAAAAATGTTGTCACATGAAAAAAGAACATTAGTTATTTAGTTATAAAGGAATAACAAGTTCAGCTTTCCCACTAAATTCCAAACGTTAGGACAACGCTATTTCAATAAAGTTGATAACTAGAAGTTTAACTATCATTTTATGATATTTCGGATGACCTCCGTTATCCATCATCAGATTTTAATGATTTGCATAAATTACAGTGTCAATAAAAATAAATAATTAGGTGTATATTTGAATATATTAATGGATAATATAAATGATATCATGAACGTCTAGTGACACCACAACCCATATGACGTCATATTTTCGATGAAGTTATAATCTACAAGACGCCATTGTTAATGACGTCATATTATCGAAGACATCGTAGTATTAATGGTGTCAGTGTCAATGACGTCATAGTATCGATGACGTCATAATGTTCACTATTAATACGTTTTTCAACTTACCGCACTTTCCTTGATACCTTACACGCGTTGTTTTCTTCATTGCGCATGCGTTTGCCTTCATCAGACACTCGTTGGTGTATGTCTGTCCGTCTGTACCACACACTGGATTGTTCTCTTGTGGACAGTCAGTTCTTTTGGGACAGACACACGTTGATGTACCGTCCAAACGACCCACACAGACAGCGTTGTTACTGCACTGATTGGGTTTGCATGATCCTGCGATCACAAAAGATAATTTCCAAAAACATAGTTAGTATCTTTCTCAAAATCGTACTTACAATCGTTTATAACCGCTGCTTTAATGTAACACCATCCAATGTATAAACGTTTTCGACAACGTATATTTACCGAGCGTTCGTACGAACCGTCCGTTTTCAGAGCTTAGGTCATTAAATGCATTGTCACAATCGCCATCATCATCATCATAATGTTCATCATCACCAATTTGAGTATCATCCCCATGATCCTCGCCGTCATCATGATCATGATCATCACCACCACTACCATTGCTTAATGACCATTGTCATCACTATAACTATCAACACCATTGCTATCACTATCATCGTCACCATCACTGCCATCTTTATTGCTATCACTATCACTATCAACACCATCATATTCATTTTTCACATCATGGTAACGTCTCTTACCGCAATCTCCCTTGTGTTTGACTGTTAACGTACTCCTCAGTGAACATGCCGCAGCATCCATAGTACATTTACTAGCGTACACCTGACCATCGCTAGCACACACGACTTCTTCATCTTTTAGAGGTGGACACTCGCTCTCTTTTCCGCAACGACACGCAACGGTTCCGTCGGAGTTGGATACGCATTGTTTCCCGCCTTTACACGGATTGTTTATATGACATGATCCTAATAGTTCAATAAACGAAATTAAAATTAAATTTAGGTGTAGCAATGCCTATTCTATACCTCTATCCAGCGGTCAGCCTCTATTAAGCGGCCACTTTGGAAAGTCCCGAGGGTGACCGCTTAATAGAGGTACCACTGTATTTAGAAACGTAAACCTGCCAAAAACACTTAACAATATACAAAGTAAATAAAAAAGTATCCGACGTTTCCGTAAACACAAACATCAAGAAGAAAAAAGGCTCACGTTAAAATAAACGTAAACACAAACGTAAATTCATAAAATTGAGTACGAAAATATCAACGTAAGTAAAATAAAACAAGGCGTACCTAAAAGGAAAAAAAAGGACGTGCGAAGTACGGAATACAAAGAAACGGAATACAAAGTAACGTAAGCATAACGTTTATCAATAATAAACTCACGTAAACGTATTTATAGAGAAATGGATTGAAATGTAGGCTACAAAAAAAAAAAAAAAAAAAAAACGCGAAGGAATTAACGACTTATATAAAGTCCACAAACCTCAACGTTGATCAATACAATACTTACGTAAACACGTACACGTAAATTATTTGACTAAAAAATAAATATAATACGTAATATTATATTAATTAAATAATACGTACCGCAGTATCCTCTATGCTTTACGGATAACGGGGTATCCCTTACGCAAGCTTTAGATTTCATGACGCACTCGTTAATGTACGAACTATCATCACTTCCACATACGGTATCGATGGTCAGCGGACAGTCTAGTTCTGATTGACATGCGCAAGAGGGTTTTCCATCTCGTACTACACACTGTTTGTTTTCGTTGCATACCACATTGAAGCATGGATCTGTGTAGTAGAAACAGTTAAAGTTTCAATTAAAAATGATCATCTGGAAATGTTTGATAATAAATAATAAATAATAATAAATAACTTTTTTAACGTCTCAATCTTCTAGCTGGACGCAGTGCGCCTACTAATCGGGGAGACTCACTCACACTCACTACCTCTACGTTTAATATTTTGCATACAACTCTGCTCACATGTTCATTTTTGATCTGAGACCGATATGAACTGTGGGAGTTCATTAAATTCAAAATGTATTGTTTTAATCACGCCTTAAGCCTGGTTCACACTGCGTTATAATCGTAATCATAATCATAAGCGAAAAAGAAATTAGAAAAGTAAACACTTTGGTATTTGTTTTCTAATTCCCCAGGAGATAATAAATCTTTTGTTTTCTTGCTTATGATTAGGATTATGACGCTCGTGTGAGCCAGTCTTTAATTAGGGAAACTAGTACCCTGTTCTTTACTCGTTTTGGAGAAGGCCAATTATACCTCAATACGTTTAATCACTTACCACATGCACCTGGTCTAACCATCGTGACGTCATTGTTTTTCTCACAGTTATCAACATCCAAGTGACATTTACTGATGTACGTACTACCATCACTGCCACAGACAGGCTGAAGACTTGATGGACATTCACGAACATCCTTGCATACACATCTAGGTGAACCTTTAAACACCTCGCACCGAGATTGTTTAGGACACTTGAAAGTGGCACAGGAATCTATAAAAATAAGATAGAAAATCAATCAATCAATCAATCAATCAATCAATCAATCAATCAAACAGATCAACAAGTGAATAAGAAACAAATACACAGAGAAATGAACGAGCAAATGAACAAAAAAAATAAACCAATCAATCAACCAACAAACAAACATTCAAAATCACCTGTTGTCTATTCCAAACACAGGGTTCGTGCTGATGTCAGTAAACAAAATCTAAGGAGTCTTCAAGGAGTTTTCAAGGACCAAAAAGTAATTTTTAAGCACTTTTTGCGACAACTTTGATATACGAAAATTTACGAATTTACGAAAATGATGTACAATACTAGAATTTTTACTCAACTTTAATTTGCAATACTAGAATTTTTACCCTACTTTAGCTAGAATTAAGGAGTTTTTAAGGAGTTTTTGCTGGTTTCCTAAAATTCAAGGGCTTTTCAAGTGCCCTTAAAAACGTAAATCAAATCTAAGGAGTTTTCAAGGAGTTTAAGGAGTAGCACGAACCCTGCAAATATTACGCACCCCCCCCCCCTTTATCCTGGTTGGTAAAAAATATCATAACCCCCTATATTTGCCAAGTTTATTACTAAAGCTGCATACAATTAGTGACAACCCCCCTATATAGCTCCCGAAAATAACGTGACCCCCCCGTCAATATTGCTGACCCCCCCATACACTAATGAATGAAAGCCCCCTTACCGCAAGTCCCAAGGTTAGCAACTGAAACGTCTTTCTTCTGTTGACACGACATCGCTCTAAGTTTACAGTCATTGTCGTAAATGACACCATCAGTACCACATACTTGATACTGGACAGACGGACAGTCATTGATGTCTTGACAGACACACTTAACGTTGGAATCAAATGTAGGTATACACATGGCGTTGTGTTGACACTTGACTTCGAAGCATGGATCTAGTGGGTTAAAGAATTGATAAAGAATCACCATGATCATAATCGTACCAGGTCGGGCCGGACGGGAAAATATTTGGCTCTTGGTATTTGTACGGATTTCGCTGCGCTCGTCCAGTACGGCATAACCTCGAGCCAAATATTTTCCCATTCGGCCCTTCCACTCAGTTAATAAGTACATATTATGGCATATTTTTTGTCTTAAGAATCATACAAGTGAGGCCATTGGCTCAATACAATGCTTGTTGTCTCATTTGCATGCTTCCGGTTTCCAGAGGCCTCCTTGCCATATTACACCATTTAATATTTGTATTCATCTACTTATTGCATTGTAATTTTCTTATATACACCTAATTCAAAAAAGGTTGACGGGGCGAACGGCGATTGGCGATTGGTGATTGGCGATTGCGGGACTGTGGATAATACGAATTTCTTCTTATTCCATCCTAAATTACCCAAACATCGTTAAGCGATGACCTTAGATGGATGTCTCGAAGGTTTCGCTGAACGGTGGAGGCATTGTTTGGGTAATTTAGAAACGAATAAGAAGGAATTCATATTAACCATCGCCAATCACCAATCGCCAATCGCCGTTCGCCCCGTCAACCTTTTTTGAATTAGGTGTACAACATTATATAATATATGTTTACCTTGTAATATGGCAAAAAAAACAAAAACAAAACAAAACAAAAAAAACAATAAACAGTAATAACAGCTAGTACCGTCATCAAAATATATCAGTGAATTTATTTTTAGCTAAACAAATGAATATAATATACTTTTTTGTATTCCCCCTACCTGTGCATGTCTTCGTTGCTAACTTGACACCCAGACCAGACAGCTGGTCAAAGCTACCGATCATATAAGCATCCATCGGTCGACTCGCTATCTGTTGTAGAATAGCTTTAGGGGACTGACTGCCAACACCAACAACTAACACCTTGATTTTATCTGTTCTCAAATTATCTGCGGTGGATTTGACGTTTTCTGTTATGGGGCCATTGGCTATTAACACGACCGTACGTGGCACACCAAATCGACCACCATCTTTAAGGAGCTGGGGGATAAAGTGAATATGAATGATTAGATATATAAAGAAATGAATCTTTGAATGAATGAAAGATTGATTTGATACTCGGTAACGCTAGTTGGGCATATAAAACCGAATAATTGCTTAGGGGCCGGTTGTACGAAGGGTGGATAAAGTTATCCGCGGATAAAAGTTATCCACTGCATAGGTTTTTTATAGATTTTATCCGCTGGATAAGGATTTATCCGGTGGATAGCGCTATTCACCCTTCGTACAACCGGCCCTAAATGGATAAAGGAATAAATCGATAAATGAATAATATATTTGATAGTCGGTAACGCTTGGGATTATATAACCGAAAGTATTGATTAGATGGATAAAGGAATAAATCGATAAATGAATCAGATATATTTGATACTCGGTAACGCTGGGGCATACAAAACCGAAGAATTGATTAGATGGATAAAGGAATAAATCGATAAATGAATGATATATTTGATACTCGGTAACGCTGGGACATATAAAACCGAAGTATTGATTAGATGGATAAAGGAATAAATCGATAAATGAATGATATATTTGATACTCGGTAACGCTGGGGCATACAAAACCGAAGAATTGATTAGATGGATAAAGGAATAAATCGATAAATGAATAATATATTTGATACTCGGTAACGCTGGGGCATATAAAACCGAAGTATTGATTAGATGGATAAAGGAATAAATCGATATATGAATGATATATTTGATACTCGGTAACGCTGGGGCATATAAAACCGAAGTATTGATTAGATGGTTTAATGAATAAATCGATAAATGAATCAGATATATTTGATACTCGGTAACGCTGGGGCATACAAAACCGAAAAAATGACAGACAAAGGAATAAATATATTGAAGGATGAAGGAGTGGATGTATGGAATGGTGAATGGACGAAAATTTAGATAAATAGATGAAAGAATGAATAAATGGATGAGTGGATAAATGGATGAATGAAATAAATAGATAGATAGATCAATGAGTGAATGAATGAATGAACGAATGGCTGAATGGAAAGATGGATGGATGAATGGGTTTTCTATAATAATTTTGATGACTCTGATGACATTTTGAAGTTTCAGAGTTTTATTACTAACATACATGTTTCAAGGTTTACCCACTTCATCTTCAGTGTGAATAATTTACTAGGAATACAGTTTTCTATAAAAACTAAACTGCGGCTACATGTATGTTTCCAAGAAAACAATCGGTTTCGAAAATGGTAATTGTGCTACTGTCATAGAGTATCTCTTTGTAACACAACACGAAAAACTACCAACTTACCTTTGCAGCTGCTGTTAGCGTTCTAGTAATACGGGTTGCTGTTGCTGGGTAACCATCCTTTTGAATTGCGTTAATGCGCTGCGTGAGGGACTGGAGATCAACATACTCGTTAAGTCCAAAGATTTCTGTCGGGCCTGCACTATGTTGGAAGACCGCTACCCGTGTATGACCGGCAGAGATTTTAAATGTGTTGGTCATGAGGTTCATGAGTTCTTTCTGTTTCTGGAAATCGTTGAAGGAGACTGGGTTCGAGCTATCCACTGCGAATACAACGTCCATAGGGATTGGACAAGCTGGAAAAGAACGAATGCTGTTTTTATATTAAATGGCAAAATATTTAAAGACAGACAGACAGACAAGCAAATAGGTAGGCCAATAGACAGACAGACCGCCAGTTAAAGAAGATTACAGGCAAAAAAGTAAACAGACTGACAGACCAACTAATTCACACAGACTGAAGACTTTAAGACAGACACGCAAACAGGTAGACAGGAAGGTCGACAAATAGACAGACAGACCGCCAGTTAAATAAGATTACAGGCAAAAAAGTAAACAGACTGACAGACCAACTAATTCACAAACAGACAATTGTGAAGAAAAACTGTTGCAAATTTAGATCCAAATACAAACTGAATACAACGGCAAGCATATTAATTGAGAAAAATTTAGTCTTAGAAGATACAGGGGAACAAACTTTACAAAAAATCAAATACAACGAACTAAGTACTACACAACATCACCAACTGACCTGCTGGCAATAAGCACATTGGTTCAAGAGAAATGATTCCATCCTTTGGTTTACAACGTCCACAGTAGCCTCCACACTTAGCGAAGGCGATGAGTCCATCTAATGTTTTATTCAAGTCTTGTACTCGTTCTCGCTTCGGGAATCCTTGATGGATCCATTGAGCTGAGTCTGTCATTCGTAAACCTGTCCCTGTTAGATCAATCTGTAGAGAAAATAGTCATTTGATGATAGTATGCAAAACTTTATTTTCCTTTTTTTTTTTTAATATCAATCTTTCAATTAACTATTACTGTAAACCGTCATTGAGCTCCCGGAAATGGCGCTATAAAAATGCTTATTTATTATTATTATCATCATCATCATCATCATTATTATTTTATTATTTCTTTACGACTTAAACTCTAGTTTGGAGCTTAATACTGCTCAGCTCGAACATGTTGTGAAATTTTCTTTCGTGTTGAGCACATTGGCAAGGAATTGATTGTATGTATCAAGAAACAATAACAGTACTTGTATTTTGTGTATCTACATAATGCTGAGCAATAACGAGTCAAGAGTTCGCCTCATCATTATCATCATCATATTATCACCATCATCATTACATTATCACAATCATCACACCATCATGATCATTATCACCAGTCATAATAATATTAATTCTCGTCACCGTCATCCTAACCATCATCATCAAGATTATACTATTGACATCATTATACTTTCATCATTATCATCAACCTCATCACCATTATGTTGTCGCCATCATTATATTTTCATCATCATATTCGCCATTATCATCATATACTTTCATCATCATCATCACCCTTATCACCATCATGTTGTCACCATCGTTATATTTTCATCACCATATTCATCATCATCATATACTTTCATCATCATCACTCTCATCATCATCACCATCATGTTGTCACCGTCATTATATTTTCATCACCATATTCATCATCATAATCATCACCATAATCATATACTTTCATCATCATGACATCATCACCCTTATGTTGTCACTATCATTATATTTTCATCATCATCATCATACCTTGAACGATCCCTTTGTACAGTCGTTCTGTACAGAGTAACAATCTCCAGCGGTTCCGTACGAGATCTGCTTCCCTCGTGCATTGGACACGGAAAACTCGAAGTCACTATCTTTTAACGATAACGGTTTCAGCTGAAGACGAACTTTAGAGAATTTAGTGGTACCACTCTCTGCATAGACTTGATCGGTTTCAGCTCCACCGCACTCATATCGTTTCTGAAGTCGCTTATCATAGATGATGGCAAAGTTGTTGTCTGGGCCAGATGGAAGTGTGATGTACTCCCTTGGGCTTCCTGTGGACATACGGTCGCAGAAGACTCGGACCGAATCACGGCAGCTGTCGCTGAGCTGGAGTAGATAGTGCCCGTCGTCTTTGAAGCCAGCGGCTAGCACGTCAGAACAGTTACGATATTCTGTGGAAAGATATAAGAAAAATGTTCAGTTCGGTTAAGCACGAGCTTGTACACACAGATATAAATATTTTCAAACAATGATTTCACGGGGAGCAAAACAAAAAGCAAAAAGCTTGCTCCAATTTAGGGCACATTTTGCAGACACGTGGCTTACAATCATAAGAAATTCTTCGCATATGAAAATGCTTTATAATACCTCTTGCAATGCGGTATGGGACCTCCTTAGCTGTCTTATCTTCATCGCCAGGCTTTGGCGTGACAACGATATCTATCCCAGAGGCGACATTGTTAAGTTTATTGCGTGACGGAAGACCAAGTCCAATGACAACGACTTTGACAGACATGTCACGCAACTTTTGGACTTCTTCTTTTATTTCCGGTGATGCGTCATCAAAATCACCAACTGTCATGACAACCAGTACATCCTGGACGAAGGGGCGGTTACCATTGTTCTTTGAAAATAGTTGTTCGCGTGCCTGTAAGATAGAAATGTATTTTTTGACGATATGGAATTAACACGGAAAAGCGTGCTTTTATGTTAAAGGCTCGGGCAAACGGCTTCAACATTTACTTGAACATTCTTTCGATTTTGTTGAAGCCGCTTGCCCGGGGCCTTTAAACTCTTTCAACATCGATTCAATTCAACATTGATTCAACACGTTTGGACAATATGTTAAAAGGGGTGGCAAACGGCTTCAGCATTGCCATTCAACAAAATTGAACAGATGTTGAAGAAAATGTTGAAGCCGTTTGTCCGGGCCTTAAGGCATTATTCTTGGTTTACAACCATTCCCAGGAGAACAAATTGAACAAAAGTACCAACAGTCACGTGTGAGACGAACGTTGGGCTTGCAATGATAGATACATTTTAACTTCTTGCAGGACAATTATCCACGTGTCTCTATCATTGCAAGCTCAATGTTCGTCTCGCTTCGATGCAAAGGCCCGGCTACCTTTCAAGATGGCGCAGGGAATTGTGAATGGGACTATTAATGTCACAATATTAAGACGAACAGGCAAACAACGTCGATCCAAAAACTAACCTTTTGAAGTCCTTCAGCTAACGATCCGCTCCCTCCTTTCACTATGGCCTTCACAAAATTCTTGAAAACATCTTTATCATAATTTCGACTGAGGAGGATTGGTACAGAGACTGGATAATTATAATTGACTAAACCTAGGCGGGTTTCCTGTGGTGACACAGTGTACGCATCGACTATAGTGTTCACCATGTCTTTCATTCGTGCGAAATAGCGATCTGAGTTTAGTCCTGATGCACCGATTGCAAAGCCAAGGTCTAGAGTTGTTTCTAAAAGAAGTAAAAAGAAAACACCACTTGTTTAATTATGAAAAGCAAATATGCCATTTGCTGTATAGGTTTTTATAAAATAACTATGAAAAATCACGCATTTTGATTGGTTGAGGCGCGTGCTTTATTAGAACACACATCACGCGCGTTTGCATGTTGATCAATTTGGATTTTATTAAAGAAACTAGAAAACTTGCTTCCTGTGCTGCATGCAGTTATAGGGCTCTTGGGGATTGTCAGAACACTCAAGAAGTGTTGAGAAGAACTTCTTTTAACATAGACCCCTCTCGCCTCACTCCCCACTCGTTGGTTAATCCTCCCCTCATTCACTCGCGGTCAGAATTTAGGAGTTTTTGCGTTAAAGTAGGGCCGGACTGTTCTGCAGCGTACTCTTAACACTTCTCTCATGTTCTGTAAATTTTAGTAAAACGCAAAAGAACTTGCTTGTAATTTTTCGCCGTTGTATATCCTATACAGACTGGCCGCTAATATCCAATCTATTATACTTGAAAAGTATAAAATACTCACTGCATAATCCTTTGTGCTGGATACCAATATCTTTCTGTTCCATACAAGACTTCATTTTGAGATGACATTCGTTCATGTAAAGGTTACCATCTTTACCGCATACATAATTTACCTCACTTGGACAAGACGCATCGCATGTACAGGAGAAAGAGTCGTCTGGCTGTGCTACGCACTTGCCATATAATGGGCAGTCGACGTTCTTACAAGGATCTAAAAAAAGACATTGATGATAATAAGAAGTCTAGATTTGAAAAGGAAGAAATTAAAAAGAAAAAGAAACGACGATTAGAAGGAGAAGCAGGAGATGGAGAAGGAGGAGGAGAAAAAAAGGTGAAGGAGGAGAAATAGAAGGAGAAGGAGAAGGAGAAGGAGAAGGAGAAGGAGAAGGAGAAGGAGAAGGAGAAGGAGAAGGAGAAGGAGAAGGAGAAGGAGAAGGAGAAGGAGAAGGAGAAGGAGAAGGAGAAGGAGAAGGAGAAGGAGAAGGAGAAGGAGAAGGAGAAGGAGAAGGAGAAGGAGAAGGAGAAGGAGAAGGAGAAGGAGAAGGAGAAGGAGAAGACTAAATTAAGCATCTATCAAGTGTAATAGTTCTATGTATAATGCATGCGTACTTACTACAAAGGCCTTTTCGTCTTATAACTATCGATCTCTTCTTCATACAAGCAGTTTTGCGAAGAAAGCACTTATTAAGATACTCATTGCCATCGCTACCACAGACAGGTTTATAGCGAAGACGACAAGAGTGTTTGCATGCGCAATACACTGAGCCACTAGCTCGTACCAGGCAACGACCGTGATAAGGACAAGAGATTTTGGAGCAAGGGGAAATAGCTGAAGAATTGAGAGAAGACAAACAAAGATGACACAGAAATGATGGATTCGTCAAAAGAAAACAAATCCATGGAGCTCTCTATATATAGTAAATTGAGAGAAAATTGACCTTTTATGCATTCACTCTACACTGAATGATGGTGATCATGATGATAATGGATGATATTGATGAAGGTAGATGATGATAACAACCACGACGATGATGATCATATTGATTATGGATGATGACACAAAAATAGTAGATTGAGGAAAAAAGACAAATTAACAAAGATAGAAAGAAAACAATTACACAGAAATGATTAATTCCCGGATGAAAACATATCAATATGAATCCATAGAGAGCCATAGATAAAAGAAACATCCACAAAGAGTAAGATTTTACAAATTCCCGGATGAAGATAAATTAATTTGCATCAAGAGAGATCCATAGATAAAAAAAAAAAAAAAAAAAAGAAAGAAACATCAACAAACAGTAAGATTTTACAAATTCCCGGATAAAGATATATCAATCTGCATCCATAGAGATCCATAGTTAAAAGAATTAAACATCAAGAAAGAGTAAGGTTTTACAAATTCCCGGATGAAGACATCAATCTGAATCCATAGAGATCCAAAGATAAAAAACTTAACAAACAGTAAGATTTTACAAATTCCCGGATGAAGAGATATCATTCTGCATCCATACAGATCCATAGTTAAAAGAAACATAAACAAAGAGTAAGATTTTAGCAAAGACTTACAGCAGAATCCATTCCACTTCACAGTAATAAGAGTTTCTAGTTTACACGCTTCTCTCATCATCTGACACTTATTCCAGTATGTCTTATCATTGGAGCCACACATTGGACGGAATGAGATTGGGCACGAGTAAGAACAGTTAGAAGAAGCTGAGTATAAGAGTAGAGAAGTGAAAAGAACATGAAATAAATTAGAAATAGAAAGTGATGATAGTTTGACACGATTTCTATACTCGTAGTACCATATACAGTATTTAGATACTTTTAATTAATTCCGAATGACAAACAACAACTACATGGAATAAATTGTTAGGTTAGCTTGCAAGCACATAATTTAAACTTGACTCAAAAAACATATTCCTCTTCACAATTCCATGCGCCATTTTGAAAGGTAACCAGGCCTTTGCATCAAAGCGAGAAAAACGTGAATAATTGTCCTGCATGGTGTTAGAAGGTCTCTATCATTACAATATCAAAATTCGTCTCGCTTCCATGCAAAGACCTGCCTACCTTTCAAGATGGCGGAGGGAACTGTGAGGGAACTATTACTGGACAAGAAAGCAGGCTATTTTAGGAAGAAATGTTTGATTGTTTTATAACGAAAGATAGCCATTTAATGTTTAGCATTTGTTTTTTAGAAAGAGGACACGCTGAAAGGCAGCGAAAAATAGAAGAAAAAGAAATTGTGGATAATGAGAAGATTTGAATAGTTGTCAAAGAAATTGTAGGGAGAGGCGAACAAGTTCGAAATGAAGCAAGGACAATACACTTATATTGCAATAGCTAGAAAGGTAAAGTAACTTCGCCCTTAAGCTTACCAAACATACGGTCAACGCAAAAATGAAAACTATCTAACATGAATAAAACAGAATTGACGCGATTTTACGTAAACCTTCACAGAATTAGTCCTGCAAAAAGAAGTAAGGCTTGATCCATACGGCGAATTTGTCATGTACTTAATTCCATCGTATCTAATAGAATTGTAACAAATCTTTAATTTTAAATGAGTTTATTATTGATGAAAAAATTGAGTTGTTATGTTTAAATGAAACATGGTTAAAATCTAATGAATCTAATGAACTTATTATAAATGAAATGCTTCCTAATGGATATTTATTTGAACATATTGCGAGAGAAAGCAGAGGTGGTGGTGTTGGTCTTCTATTTAATAAGACTCTGAATATGAAGAAAATTTCTTTTAATAAATTCAAATCGTTCGAGGCTATGGGAATGACTTCAAACTCATCTTCTGGGCACTTCTCTGTCTTCGTAATTTATAGACCTCCACCTAGTGCTAAGAATAAGTTTTCTACTTCATTGTTTTTTGATGAGTTCTCTACTTTTTTGGAGAAATTTTCTACTGAAATGAAGTCTTTTATAATTGTTGGGGATTTTAATTTTCATGTAGAAGACATGTCAGATGCTCATGCTCTTCGATTTTTGAATATTTTAGAATGTTTTAACCTTACCCAACATGTCAGGGAATCTACTTATCAAGGAAAGCACATTTTGGATCTTGTAATTACTAGAGATGACGAGAAAATTATAAATAATGTCTCTGTTTGTGATCCAGCCATTTCTGACCATTCTGCAGTTTTTTGTAATATTTTGATTAGCAAACCTCCCTTTGAAAGAAGGGTTTCTAGATGTCGTAAGTTGAAATCTGTAGATCTTGATTCTTTTTCGAAGGATGTTTCTGGCCTGCTGTTATCTACGTCTCTTCACGAAGATCTTCCTGAACTTCTTAGCCAATATGAGTCTGTGCTGACCTCTGTCCTAGACCAGCACGCACCCTGTAAAGAACGGGTCATAACTGTGCGCCCGTCGTCACCTTGGTATACGGATGAGGTGAAAGCTGCTAAAGTTAAGCGAAGGCGTCTGGAGAGGAATTGGAGAAAGTCTCGTCTTACGATTGATCGCCAGCTATATGTAGACCAGTGCAATCTTGTTCGAGACTTGATCAAGAAAGCCAAGGACGAATTCTATTCTAATATTATATCTGAGAACCAATCCAATCAGAGAGTTCTTTTTTCTACTTTTCAGAAATGGACAAATATGAAAGCTCAACAACATTTCCCTTCTTCTAATTCTTCTGATGGACTTGCAAACTCTTTTGCAGATTTTTTTCAAAATAAAATAAGTACTATTCAGGCTGGTTTTGACAGCTCGTCAGAAAATGTTATTTTCTCAGATAATTCTACTTTGTGCCACTTTTTGTCTTTCTTTGAAGAAATTTCATCAGAATGTCTTTCTAAAATCATTGCTCCTTTGGTTCTCAAATCTTCTGAACTTGACCCTGTTCCTAGTTTGTTTCTGAAAAGGTGTTTTGAGTATCTTCTTCCGATGGTTACCAGGATCGTAAATTTATCTTTGTCATCTGGTTCTTTCCCTTCAAATCTCAAAGAGGCTATTGTAAAACCAATTCTTAAGAAGCATAGCTTGTCTACTGAGGAATTTTCCAGCTTCCGACCAGTATCTAACTTAAAGTTTATATCTAAAGCAATTGAGAAAGTTGTAGCTGCACAGCTCACTGAACATCTTAACAAAAACAACTTACACGAACCTTTTCAATCTGCATATAAGAAGTATCATAGTGTAGAAACGGCTCTATTGAGAGTACAAAATGATGTGTTGAAGGCAATTGATAGCCAACGTAGTGTTATCCTGGTTTTACTAGATCTTTCAGCTGCCTTTGACACGGTCGATCACAACATTTTGTTGGAAAGAATGTCATCTAGGTTTGGTATTAATGGTCGAGTACTGAAATGGTTTGAGTCATACTTGACTGATAGACGCTTCCGTGTCAGTGTCGAGGGAAGTTTATCGTCTAGTCGCTCTTTACAATGTGGTGTACCTCAAGGTTCAATCTTAGGGCCCATATTGTTTCTCATATACACCTCTCCGATCGGTGATATTTTAAGAGATCACGATATTGATTTTCATTTGTATGCTGATGATACTCAGCTATATATCTCTTTTGAAACATCCTCCACTATCAAAGTTGAATCAGCCAAATACCAAGTTGAGTCTTGTTTGAGTAGAATTGATTCCTGGATGACCGCTAACAAATTGAAATTGAATTCTGACAAAACTGAGATCACTGTACTGTCAGCTGCTCATCGCCCCAGACCACCCATTGAGAGTCTTAAGTGCTGCGACCATATTATCTCTCTTTCATCATCCGTTCGGGATATAGGAGTGATTCTTGACGACAAAGTAACTCTTGTAAATCAGATTACCTCCATCTGCAAGTCTTGCTTTTTTCATATTAGAAACATCTGGAAGATCCGAAAATATATTTCTATGGAAGTCTGTGAATCCCTGGTACATGCTTTTATTTCAAGTAAACTAGATTTTTGTAATTCCTTGTTGTACGGGGTACCGAATTACCTAATTCAGAAACTTCAACGGGTTCAGAATGCTGCAGCACGACTGGTATCGTGCTGTCACAAGCATGATCACATTACTCCTGTCCTGCGCCGCTTACATTGGTTGCCTGTAGAACAGCGAATTAATTATAAGATACTGTTGTTAACCTTCAAAGCTTTGAATGATTGTGCTCCGCCATATATCCGTGAACTTATTGAACCATATGCCCCAGTTCGCCAGCTAAGATCTGCATCATCGCACCTTTTAACCAGAGGCTCTTACTGTCTGAAAACGTATGGCAAACGAGCCTTCTCTAATGCAGCTCCGGATCTATGGAATAGCCTTCCTGTTCATATTAGATCATTTACTGACATCACTTTATTCAAGCGTGATCTTAAAACGTTTCTGTTTAGAAAGGCGTATTCTTCTTTCTGATTAATTAATTGATTAACTTATAATTTTAACATATATTAATTACCGATATATAATACATTTTTATATATGAATTCCTTCTATGCAAGGATTTCTATGTTTCCGCCTTTATTTGGCTTTTTATAATATTTTTTAGCTTGTTTTAATTACATTAAATTAAATATTCCTAAACTCTATTTTAAATATGTAAAGCGTTGTTGAACTTTAAGGAATTGACGCTATATAAAATATTATTATTATTATTATTATTATATTAATTGCCTTGGACTCGACTATTCAGATTCAGACCTGCATGTGCTTCTGCCGTGCTGTACGGGAAGTCCTGCGGAACTTACGACGCATCATAATTTGCAGTACTAAATCGGTTCAGACGTCGTACTTTTACAGTATTTACATCTACAACTTGGCATGGCAGCAATTAAGGTATCAGGGGAAATTCGCTACCAATGTTCATTAACTCCTCATAGCACGTTAACTACTGAAGCAATCCCTATAAAAGTATACATTTTCTAAAAGCTGAATAAATGGAGATTGCAACTATGGGATTTGTTTTGAAAAATTACGAGTCGCTTTTTTATGATTTTTGAACGCTCATTTTTATTTTTTTCAAGTCCCAGGAACACCAGATTTTGTTGTACTTACAAAATGTTACCACCATCGTTTAGAGCACAGTTTGATCTCTAAAACCGTGTCTCTCTCTCTCTTTTTTTTTGATTAACGCGTTTGCCACGGAACTATCTGCTTTCAAAGTTGATAGACGCGATTTTTATACCTTAATACTTTAAGTACATGATAATTTCCCGTATGGATCCGATCTCAGTAATCAACCTACCTTTAAGTACTTTCTCCATAATCTGTTCTGCTGTATCTTTGGTATCCTTAACTACTGGCTTATCAATTACGTTATTTGGATTAGAAGTCAATTTAATCAGTTGATCCCGGTCCGCATTTGTTCCCAAAACTATCGGAATAACTTTAATTCCAGTCTGTTCAAGTTCCTTGGCCGCGCGAGTGACGTCATCCATGTTTTCCTTGGTTGCTCTGTCAACCACCACTACCAGAACGCGTCGAGTTGAGGGGTCTGAGCTTATGCGGAACATATTTCCAGCGGAAATAAGGGCTTTTACGATGTTAGGTCGACCTCTGGAAGGCGATAAGAAATCGATGTAACTCAATAAACTAGCCAGGGTGCCGAAGTCTTGAGTAAATTGGATCCGAGGGTCTGGCCTGTCAGCAAATTCTATGAAGCCGTATCGAATGTTATTTAATCGGTACTTTGTAATGATTTCTTTGATTGCATCAATCATGTGTTTGTGGATAACTTGTCCTCGGACGCCCGTCGCGGAAATGGCGAAGGCTAAGTCCGTTGGTCTCTTGATCAGGACTAGAAAATAGAATTGGGAGGAGTTAGTCCTTTTATGGATATAACAGAATAGAATACTTTATTTAAAGAGATTAACACTTTGTATCCAAAGATAATATACACATGGATCTCAAAATAACAATAATTAATACAAACTGGTGAGTTAGAGTTAGACTCCGACGAAGGGCTAAAAGCTCGAAACGTCAGTTAAGTAAGTCAATATTTTTTACGGTGTTACAAATTTTATTATATTACCAATCGTTTATATCAAACACCGACGCAGCCTATAATAGTTCACTTGCTAGTTTCCAATTGTAACTTTTCTAACTAATCAAAATAATTGTCCCTTTCATAGTTCTCTGCGACATTTTTAAAGGTAGCCGTTCCTTTGCATCGAGATAAACGGTGAGTTTGCAGTGATAGAGACATATGAATAATTGTTCAAGGTGTTAAAAAAGATATCTCGGCCGTATCAAAGCAAACTCACCGTATCGCTTCGAAGTAAAGGCAAGGCTTTTCATAATATGGAGTATTGAGATCGTTTGAGTGCATGTCTCTCCAGTAAAACTGTTATTGCTAGGTAAAAGTGCTTCCAGTTATATACATTGTTATATTATAATACTCACCTTCAGATTCGCTGCACAGTTGTCTAGCCATGTTAGGTGCAAATGGTACAAGCTCAGAGAATGAGGCAAGACCATTGTGATAGTCCAGCTGAGTGACTGCTTTCTTTAACTGCGGAGAACTGATCTGTGCTCCAATACCGACTGTAAAGACTTTTATCTTTTTAGTTTTCAATGCTTTGCCAGCAAGGGCTACGTCTGATGTTGATGGGTCATCTTTATCAGTGATAACAATAACGGCCTGTGAAGAAATGATTTAGAAAATAGCACATGAACTAGGGTATTTTGGTTTCTCTGTTGGCCTCCGTAACACTTGACATATATTATTGTGACCAAGATACAGATGTTTGTTTACTCTATGTGCCTGTAGTACTGGGGCCGGTTGTATGAATGGTGAATAGCGCTATCCAGCGGATAAAATCTATAAAATCTATAAAAAACCTATGCAGTGGATAATTATTATCCGCGGATAACTTTATCCACCCTTCGTACAACCGGCCCCTGGAAGGTATCTGTGATGTTAACATGCAATTATGGTAAAACATTCTATAGTTAAGTAACTACATGTAAAGAAAAAGTTTTGTCTTCCCCTCCGTAACATTTCCCAAATACCATGTTAAACTTAAACAAGGCACTTGGCAGTAAGAAACATAGATTCTGATTTCTCCAGGTACTTCTAATAAGATGACATAAATAAATAAATGAATAAATAAATAAATAAATAAATAAATAAATAAATAAATAAATAAATAAATAAGTAAATAAATAAATAAATAAACAAACAAACAAAATGAATAAATAAATAAACAAAATGAATAAATAAATAAACAAATAAAAATAAATAAATAAATAAATAAATAAATAAAATATAGTGAAAAAGATAAGGTAAAATATCATTGTAAATTGTAAAATAACTGAATGAATTGTAAATGTATTATAGAAATAATTAAAATTATACAAAAGAAAAATAGATAAATGAATAATAAAAAAATTAATATCCATCTAAATAACAATTCAGTAATAAAAAATACATAAAAATTAAAAATAATTGAAAGAAAATATAATAACAAATCAATAATGAATCAATACCTTGACATCATCTCTTGTAACTTTACCAAATAGTTCATCAGCCTTCTTCAAACCTTCACTATATCGATCTCCAGAAGCAATTCGTTCGCTTAAACTATCAATAGCGACGCTTGTTTGATCTTTTGTCAGCTGTTCATCAAAGTCTATGTCAACATGTGCAACGCTATCATAGAAGACAACGGCTAACTGAAGGTTTTCACTTCCAACTTTGAACCCTTCAAGGACTGCTTTCATGAACTGTTTCTTTTCTTGGAAGTTTCCACGTCCAACCACGAATACCAGGGATATGGCATGTTTGCAAGCTGACGTGAAGTATTATATGAGTAATAATTTAATGAACTTAGGGGCTGTTTATATAAAGGCGAGTTGTCCCTGCTAGCCGGGATAACACTTTTGTTTTGTATTCCCCGGGGGACTCAAAACCATAGAGTTATCCTGGCTAGCAGGGACAACTTGCTTTCATATAAACACCCCCTTAAATTCAACAGTTTGTATGGTAATGTAACAAACGAGCAATTATACAAGGTCGTGACGAGGGATGCTTTCTCGTGATTGATCCCGGTTTTTTTTACACAAACGCTTCGCGTATTTTGATCCCTGATCCCTGAATTTATTCATACGATCCGGATCCCTGATTCCAGCTAATTCGGACTATGTGATCCCCGATCCCAGACATGTGATCCCTGATCCCACATCCCTCGTCACGACCCTGACTTATATGTATGCGAATGTAAATACAAGAACGTTTTTCAAACGTTGGAGCTAAAGCCGTTGCATCGCTACCAGAAATTTATGAATTTGATTTTTGTGTTTTGGGGGATGACGGCCCGAGAGCACCCCTTAGTAGCTTGGTGCGAATAATAATCATTTGTGTTAAATATTTTTGTCCAAGATCCTAGCTATTAATAGAGCTTACCTTCGCATGCCATATTCTTGAGTATACCAATATCTTTCTTAGTAGTACATGCAGCTACAATGCGAGTACAGTTATTGGTATAAGTGAAGTTGTCTGTACCACACACTGGTTGATAATCCTTAGTACATGCTGATGGGCATACGCACGAAACGGAATTGTCTGCTGCTTTGATACATCGAGAGTAGAACTGACAGACTTTCTTGAGACATGGGTCTTGTAGAACTAGATAAGAGAGATTGGTATTGAAATCTAATGTAATGTAGATAACTTTAAAGCAGGAGGAAAGATACAACATATGGCCAATGAAATAACCAAAGCTACTTTATTTACAAAAACAATCAGAGAATATCTTAAAATACATCTAAACATGCACAAACCAACTAACCATATCAAACCAACTAAGCAAGCAACCATTAATCCAACCAACCAACTAAGCAAACAACCAACCAATCAACGATAACTATCCAGCCAACCATCCATCCATCCATCCATCCAACCATCCATCCAGCCAACCGACTAAGCAACCAACCAATTACCAACCAAACAGTCATACACACTAAAGAACTAACTTATCAGCTAACCAAACCGGCAAAACAACCAAGTAAATCCCATACAATCACACGTATAAACAACCAACAAAAGACCAACCTCGGAACCAACCAGCCACATTTTACCAACTAACTACAGACTCCTCAACAATCAGCCAATCAGTTAACATCAACCAACCAAAAGACCATTCCAGAAACCAAAACCAAAAATACGAGGATACTGAACATGTACGTACCTTTGTGTACCAAATCCATGATTCTCTTGCCAAGTCGATAGGGATTTTCTTTTGCCGTCGTCACAACAACATTGTCCTTATTTTTATCAAAAGCAATCGATAAAACGTCGGGTGTACTAACTTCATTTCCGATAATAACAGGAACCACTTTAATCTTATCTTTCTCATACTGATCAATAATTCGTCGGAGATCATCGTCGGAGCTCGCCGATGCTACATCGATCAACACTATGACAACTTTAGCAGCGTCTGGACGATGACCTTCTAATGTAGAAAACTGTGCCTTTGCTTTGGAAAGTGCTCTCTCCAGATTAGGATATCCAATTGGTGGTGTATACCTAATGTTGCTGATGTAGTCTTTAAGGTTGAATTTGGAAGCAAATTTGGTTTTGAAACGGAGTCGGACATCTTGTTGACTGTCAAAAGTGAGAAAGCTGTACAGCAGCTTTTTGATTCCATATTCTTTGATGATAGACTGGACGGCTTTGTTCATAGTATCATACGTGTTGGGAGAATCGCCACTGGCTGAACTGAGAGCAAATACAACATCGACTTTGGGAATAAGATGGATGTCTGAAATATGGTAAAAAATATAAAGTAGATAAATAAGTTTAAATAGTCCCCTTCACAGTTCCCTGCGCCATCTTGAAAGGGAGCCGGCCTTTGCAACGAAGCGAGACGAACGTAGATCTTGCAATAATAGAGACCTTTTAACACATTTGCGGACAATTATTCATTTGTATCTATCATTGCAAGCTTAACGTTCGTCTCGCTTCGATGCAAAGGCCCGGATACCCTCAAGATACAGATACAGATATATACAGACACTCCCCTCGGGGCTTTTCAGTGACTGTTTACAATTTCTCATGTTACATGTGAAGGACTTATTGGACTGTTAGAGACAGATTACAATCGTGAGTGTAGATTAGTGTATGCCTCCGAGACCTAACTGTTGTAGATAAGATAGCGCAGGGAACTGTGAAGTGGACTATTGTAATTATGGACTTATAAACCACAATGAATTCTCATCAATATCATCAGCATATTTTAACCATGGTGATTATCATTTTGATTACAGATTTAGTGTCGCGAGGTGGCATAGGTTTCGTAGGGGTTTACCAGATATAGTGTCGCGAGGTGGCATAGGTTTCGTAGGGGTTTACCGTGTGTCTCTTACCACTGTAGTCCATGTTTGAGTCCCGGCTCTGGCATGGATTATATGTGAATTGAGTTTGTTTGATGTGTTATTCTCTCCCGTGCCACAAGGATTACTTCTTGTTAAAATCCGGTTTCCCTCCCTCCGCAAAAATTAACATGTGAGCAGAGTTGAGTATTGAGTGTAGGTCTAGATCTCTCTCATTAGTAGGCGATTTTGAAAATTCGCCAATGCTAAATGTATTCTGTTAGTTTGACACACTGCAAAAACGGAAATTATCGAAATAGTAATACGTTGACCCAACGTATTTTAAAGTAAAAGTCAGGCTTTACTTAATATATTGAGTGCATTTTACTCAATCGTTCATCTACATGTAGGTTAATACTTTATAAGTTGAGTTTACTCACTATAAAAAAATTTGAGATCCTGAATGCAATGATTTACTAAATATTTTGAGTTGTATCTACTCAATCGTTTTTGCATGGGTGGCCTAGCGGTGAGAGAGCTGGCCTTTCACCACTGTGACCTGGGTTCGTTTCCCGGATCGGGCGACAAGTGAATAGAGTTTGTTTGATGTGTTGTCCTCTCTCATGCCACGAGGATTTTTCTCCGGGTTATCCGGTTTTCCTCCATCCCCAAAAATCAACATGTGAGCAGTGTTGCGTGTTGTAAATATGGAATGTAGCGGTAGTGAGTGTGAGTGAACCTCGTAAATATACGTTTTTTGTCACACGATCATTACTTACCGCTTGTCACGTTCTTCATAATAACATTAGCTATCTTCTTGGCGCGTTCTTCTCTCTCTATTATTATAACATCTTCACCATTAACCTCCTGATCAAGATCTTTAAGCGCATCGTCACCAATGGCAACCGGAATGACGTGAACTTCCTTTCCCGTCAGTTCAACCATCTGCTGTTGAATGGCTTTTTTGTTGGTACCAGTCCCTGTGTCCGTGATGACGACGAGGATTCTTCGCGCGTCTTTACGTTGTGATCCATCAAATACTCTTTTAGCTTCTTCAAGTCCTATATTCAACGAGGGCTCACCAAAATTGGGTAAGGCCGAGTTGATAGCTTGTTTGAGGGTTGCATCGTTAGGGACACCATCCCGTAGCTTGAGGAATGATGTGGCAGAGGAACCATATACCACTAGGCCGTATTTCATCTCTGTCATACCATATTTGGAGGTGATTAAGTTCATGACTTCACGTATCTTTCTGAAGGTTGACACTGATGTTGGTTGTGATGGTTTGATGCTGATTAAGAATACCAGGTCTGTCTTGGGGACTTTAGGTTGGTCTGAAAAAAAGAAATATGGTAAAAGTTTTGGTTATAAAAAAATATTCAGTACGGCGGTTTGTTATCTCCACTAGAACATCTGCATCTGGTCAAAGATCTGGTCAAAGATCGTTTGAATATGGATCTGTCAAACTTTGGAATGCTTTGAAATTCAGTTAAAACAATCCTTCAACAGTAATTCTCAAAAGACACTTAAGAAAGCAAATGAAGTTGTATCTTATTATAACTTATTTCATATTTATGGCCTCGTGCAGTATCTAAAACTTCTCGTTCATTAAACAGTCAGCACGTGCTTATTTTTGCCGATAAAGAACTCACTCAGTTAAGTCGCTAACCCCTAAATAATGCATGATTTCCCTAGTGCGATGTTGAAGTGAACACTGAAAGATAAATTTCTTATCTCCACGTTCACAAGTTCCACTATCAATACAAATTTCATCATTCTTCACAATATTCTTCATAAAATATTTTAAAAGATTATTCATATAATATTCTAAAAGATTATAAAACAGGTCTATATATAATGCCCAACCTTTGATAACTATCTCCATAATCTTCTCTGCAAGCTCCTTCGGAACGTTGCTCTTATCCGCCTTCACCAGCACACCCTTATAAGGAGATAGAGTCTTCATCGCAGTCTCATCAGCATCAATACCAATAGGAACTGGTACAACCTTGACATCATCAAGGTCCAGGCCACGTGCAGCTTTTTTCACGACTTCCGGTACTTTTGTCGGGAAAGTGTCACTCATGACAACCACTACTTTCCTGGCATCCGGTCGTGCAGTGAGCTGGAATACCTGGATTGCCTTGTTTAGCGCTGCTTCGTGGGAAGGACCGCCTAATTGACGATTGATTTGATTCATGAATCGAAGGTAGGCATCTTTCGTAGGGAATTTGTAATTGAAGTCGATATTAACAGTCACGTCACTGCCGTAGGTTATAACAAGGTATCTAAAAAGAAAGAGGTTGGAC
The DNA here is from genome assembly GCA_949775045.1 of Metridium senile. Lineage (NCBI taxonomy): Eukaryota > Metazoa > Cnidaria > Anthozoa > Actiniaria > Metridiidae > Metridium > Metridium senile. The sequence goes on along the minus strand of OX459103.1, from coordinate 7,833,629 downwards.
TGAAAAGAGTAATATTTCACAATTCTTTACTTTCACATACCAATAATGCCTTTTGTTTTTGTTGTGGGTAACTAGTGTAAAGCAAATCTGAATTGAATTACAATGGTATTATGGTTAATGTAAAAGTAGAGAATTAGAGATTATTTGTCAAACTTGATTTAGAAAATAGCACATAAACTAATGAAAAGAAACAGGAACAGCATGAAAGAAACAAAATTGAAAAGAAAAAATGTTAAACATGGCACTTGGAAGCAAGAAACAGAGATAATGAGTTCTCTAGGTACTTGTAATAGACTCAAAATAAATAAATAAATAAATAAATAAATAAATAAATAAATAAATAAATAAATAAATAAATAAATAAATATATAAATAAATAAATAAATAAATAAATAAAATAAACAAATAAATAAAAATAAACAAATAAATAAAAATAAATAAATAAATAGTTGAAGTAAATAAATAAACAAATAAATAAATGGATGAGTGAATATATGAGAAAGCAAACGAATTAATATAGGAATGGACAAACAATATATGAATATACATATAAATTCAACAGTACTCACCTAATCTGTGTGCCCATATATTTCTTAACTATCTCATTGACAGTGTTCTTCATCAATGTGAATGTTGAATCAGCACCAGATGCAGCAGCGTTTAGCAGGAAACCAACATCGACTTTTGGGACAACAATGGAATCTAACAAGGGAAGAATTCATAAATCAGCTGAGTTACAACATTTATCATTGCTCTAGACCCTTATTACACTTGCGTTACGCTATCAAATATTGGACTAGCATGGAAAAAATATTTCACTGTCAAAATTGTCATAACAAAAAAAGGTAAAACTATGTTAAAAATAGAAGAATCGATTGCTACAACACACAAAAAAATAAATGTCAATCTTAAAAAAATGAGAACCTTCGATAATCCACAAGACTCAAGTCCACACTGACTGTAGAAATTAGATAGGAAATAAGCTAATAAATGAAATATAATTCTATTTTCAAACATAATCCTCAAACTGGTGTATAAATTCAATGTTTGAAGCCAAATATCTTTGCAGAAATTTTGATAGTAAGTAGTAGGCGCGTGTTTGAAAGTAATTGCATGGGATAGTGCGTACATGCTTTGAATGGTAAAAAAAAAAAAAAAAAAAAAGAAATTCACGAGGGCGTGCTACTACTCGACTACGCATACTACTACTCGACTTTGTCTCGTGTTTGGACTGATCTGCTTTTGAATTCTCCCAAAACGCGTCTTTAATAATCTTGAAGGATTTTTTTTAAAATGGGCATATATTTCAGTATGTGTTGTAGCAATGAATTAATCTATTTTTTTCTTTTGCAGATATTGCAATGCAAACACAGAAAACTTATTTCAATTATTACATGTCATTCTTCTCTTACCATTTACAGCTCTCTCCATGATCTTGTCAGGCAGGAAAGAAAGACTCTTAAGCTTAACATAATCATCAATGTTTGGAGTCAGCCATTCCAGCTCATCACTATCAGACTCGTTACCAAGGGCAACCGCGATGATACGAATTCCTTCTTGAATTATGAGGTGTGCAGACTTCTTTACATCCTCAGGAGAACTGTCCGATTTCTTATCGGCTATTACGACCAGGACCTTTTTGGAATCTGGAAGAGCTCCTTCAGCCACTGTGAACAGCTCGGCTGATTTTTCAAGAGCCAAATGTAGGTTTACTCCACCTGTTAACGTGCAAAAAAAATATTTCCTTTATTATTTTATATTATTAATTGTGAACAATAGATCAACAAAACAGTGCAAAGAATTGCAACCCAAAACCTTCAGTAAAAAAAAAAATTGGCTTTGAAAAAATTTCTCAGATCGACTAGTTGGGAAAATAATTAGTTCTAAATGACAACACCAACACATTTTCATAACATGCTGGCCAAATATCTGAGTCCACAGAATATTTAAAATTATTCAAATCTCACCACTTGGTTTTGGTAGCGCCTCAATGAGTTTCACAAGTCTGTCTCTTTTAAATTTCTCTCTGAATCGCAAGTGAACAGCTGGTGGATCACCATATGTCACCAAACTGTAACTGATTCTATCAACGCCATATTTGTCAATGATCTTCTTAATGATGCCTTTAGTTGATTCAAAGTTGTAATCTGATGCTAGGGCTGCTGCACTGATTGTGAAGACCATATCTAGCTGTGGTATGATAGGCTTTGCTGAAGACAAGAAATGTTAAATTTAAAACAACAGGCTAGATTTATTATAAATACGTTGGTGATTATAGAAAATCGCGCACTCTGATTGGTTAGAAAACGTCAGATTATTTTTGGATAGTCATTTACATAGCTTTTAGAAATAAGAAATGAACAGTCAGAGTTGGCTGGTTGATTTTTCCTTTTTTTTATATACTAAAACAACTACAGTTGTACTACAGTTGTACTCTATTAAGCGGTCACCCTCTATTAGGCGGCCACAATAAAAAGTCCCAAATCTTTTCCTATACCTATTCTATACCTCTATTCAGCGGCCCAACCTCTATTAAGCGGCCACTTTGGAAAGTCCCGAGGGTGACCGCTTAATAGAGGTACCACTGTATTCTCCTCAGGCTCGATGAATATCGATGAAGAATAACCTCGACTTTGTCTCATTTATAATCCGTTGATATTGTTATAAAATGTTAAGTTAAAATTACAACTTGTGTTACCTGCTAAAACTTTGCTCATAACTTCTTTAGCAGAGTCTTTGGGTTTGTCGGTAGGTTTGACGGTAATTAAGTTATCAGGGTACGGTGTAATCAACAACAGTTCGCGTGCATCAGCATCTGTTCCCAAAGCAACTGGAATGACGTGTATCCCGGCATTCTCTAGGGGCTTCACTTTGTCGGTTAGTTGTTGTTCGGTGCTGTCTGAGTTCTTATCAATGATAACCACAAGAACCTGAAGTATACGGACATAATTGTCATCATTGTTATTATTATCATCATCTAGTTAAGTCATACCAGTATGAATGATTTTATCATTGTTAAACATTAAAAAGCCAGTTTGAATCACCATAGTCATTACTATCGCATGACTATAACAGTGACAAAGATCATCAACACAGGCACATCGCCACCGCCATCATTATCATTATCACTATCAGATTATTGTTATAATCATTATTGTCACCATCACCATCATTATCGTCACCATCATTATCATCATCATATCGCGCTGTTATCACCGCCCTAACAAACATCATCAATACTGGCACATCACCACCGCCATCATTATCACTATTAGTTTATCATTATCATAACCATCATTATCATTATCATCATATTATCGCGCTGTTATCACCACCCTAACAAACATCATCAATACTGGCACATCACCACCGCCATCATTATCACTATCAGTTTATTGTTATAATAATTATCATCACCATCATTATCATTATCAACATCATTATCATCATATTATCGCGCTGTTATCACCACCCTTACAAACATCACCAACACTGGCACATCACCACCGCCATCATTATCACTATCAGATTATTGTTATAATCATAATTATCACCATCATTATCATTATCATCAACATCATTATCATCATATTATCGCGCTGTTATCACCACCCTTACAAACATCAGCAACACTTGCACACCACCACCGCCATCATTATCACTATCAGATTATTGTTATAATCATTATCATCACCATCATTATAATCATATTATCGCGCTGTTATCACCACCCTTACAAACATCATCAACACTGGCACACCACCACCGCCATCATTATCACTATCAGATTATTGTTATAATCATAATTATCACCATCATTATCATTATCATTATCATCAACATCATTATCATCATATTATCGTGCTGTTATCACCACCCTTACAAACATCATCAACACTTGCACATCACCACTGCCATCATTATCACTATCAGTTTATTGTTATAATCATCATCATCAACATCATTATCATCATCATCAACACCATTATCATCATATAATCGCGCTGTTATCACCACCCTTACAAACATCACCAACACTGGCACATCACCACCGCCATCATTATCATTATCACTATCAGATTATTGTTATAATCATTATTATCACCATCATTATCATTATCATCATATTATCGCGCTGCTATCAACACCCTTACAAACATTATCATGACCAAAAATTGTTCTCAAAGCCTCCACTTGAATCTATTGTTCAAAATCATTTGCATATCGCTGCGCAAATTGATACTTCTCGGAAAAATACACAATATGCACTCCAAAAGTCATGTCCTTTCAAGGCTTACAGTGAGGATACTCGAACCGTGAACACTTTGAGTTCTAGTTTTTGTTACTTTTTTGATCCACATCCCATGAGCGAATAGATTAGAAATAAGAATTATTATGAACACTTAGTGTATTTGAGCTCACTGCTTCATTTTAAGAGGTTTTCAAGCAGTAGAAGGCTAGAAGGTAGAAAATAATAACAAGAAAAAAGTCAAGTGTTCACCGTTCGAGTATCCTCTCTGTAACTTTAAATATTTAGTAGTTTCTTACTTACAAGAGTAAATACAAATAGGCCTAGCCTGGGACCTTAACTCGCCTTAACTCGCGCAAACTCCCCTTAACTCGCACAAACTCGCACAAGCTCGCAGTAAATTACTCAATGTCATAATGCACAGGGAATTACCTTAACCTCATCTCACAAAGCTGAAATATACACATATAAGTCATGTTCTTTTAGTGTCACTCCAAATTATGGGATTTTTCCTTAACTCGCCTTAACTCGCCTTAACTCGCAGCATTGAAATTTTGATTTTCCCTTAACTCGCCTTAACTCGCCCAAACTCGCTTCGAGTTAAAGCGAGTTTAGGTCCCAGACTAGGCCTACAAATACAACAATAAGATAAATTAAGTGGAGGGTGTAAAAGAGACAACCCCATTTGTGTACCTTCTTTGCTTGGGGCCTTGTACTTCCATCAAACGCCTTCTTGGCCTCCACCAAAGCTTTATCAAGCGCAGCCCCACTAGGTTTACCTGATGCATCCACGAACTTCTTCAAGTCATTTTCTGTATTGAAATACTCGGCTAGTCGAATCTTAGTCTGTGGTTCCGACCCAAAGGTTATTACCCCGTATGATATTCTGCTCATTCCGTATTTGTCAATGACCTTCTTAATGATGTCTTTCATCTGTTGGTAGTTCTTGGCTGATTGAGAAGCTGTGGCACTGATAGCAAATATTAGATCCACCTCTGGAGTGATGGGGTTGTCTATGATAGATACATTAGGATATAAACATTAGACTATACATGTACATGAGTGATTCCTTTATTGACAAAATTAGTACGGATGGTAGAATAAAACGATAAGGACAATAATATATCGATGATGAGAATGATTAAGATGATGACAATGAAAGTGGTGGAAAGTGATAACGATGAGGATGATAATCAAGACTGATGATGATGATGAACAGGTGATAGTGATAGTAATGATAAATATGATGATGCTAATGATGATGATCATGACGGTAAAAGTGATAACGATGCCATGCAAAAAAAGGTGCTTTTCGACAAGAGGCGAACTTGGTAAATGTCGGAAGACAGGCAACGGGCACTACAAAAAGGACTTCACGCGGTTGTTGGAGCGTAGGTTTCCTTGCTCCAAGCAATCACGCACCAAGGCCGATCACGCGCCGAGCGGGAAAACGTGATGATGATGATGATGATGATGATGATGATGATGATGATGATGATGATGATGATGATGATGATGATGATGATAGACGTAATAGAGTCAATGCCTTGACCGCGTTCGTGCCGTGAGCTTTTCATACTCATGCGAAATCTGCTTAGATCTTGAGCAGCGGTGGTCGGGTGATTTTGAAAGGCGCTATAAAAAGGTTTTGCTGCTGGTATTCATTCTCACCTTCAATCACTTTATCAATAATTTTCTCTCCAAGCGAACCCGGTGTATCTTTATCCTCTTGCTTCACTATATTTCCCTTATTAGAAGCTATCTGATTCAACTGTTTCTCGTCCGCCTTCGGGGGCACTATGACGGTTATCACCTTAATGTTATCTTTTTCTAACGGCATTACAGCTTTACTGAGCACGTCCTGGCTATTCAAAGCCCTTCCATCCATAATGACAACTAGGAACTGTTTGACTCCAGGGCGTGATTGTGCACCCCGATCAAACATCTCTTTGGATAGGGCCATTGCTTTCTCTACATCTGGACTACCACTCCTCCTTTGGACCTGGACATCTAAGTAGGATTTGAAAGAATCAATCTCCACGAATTCATCTGCAAAGTTAACGGAGATAGCAGGTGTCGAACCAAACACAAAGAGACCGTAGCGTAGTTTAGCTTTTCCATAAGTATCAGCGATGAATTTTATGGTTTCTTTGATTTTATCGAAGGTTTTGGATGCGTCGTTCTCGGTAGCGCTGATCGCAAATCCAATATCGACTTCAGGGATGATTTTTGGTTCTAGGTAAAAAGGGAAAAAAGGGAAACAAGATAAACCATTAGGTTGGATGGATGGAGATAGATAAGAAAAGAAGTTTTAAGAAGAAATAACGTAAAACCCACAAAAGGAATAACAATGTCAAAGAGAAAATCAGCAATCGGAAAGAGGAGTTTATTATTTTGGAAAAATATACTTTAAAATACAGCAGCAAATACAAAAGCCATACAAAGCTATAGAGACAAGAAGCAACAATCATACAAAAAACGTAGACGCAGTTCTTATATAGCAAAGTAACAATTATATAGTTTAATAATACAATAATAGAACAATCAATGGAACAAGCCTCACAACAAGAATCTGAAAGATATACTTAAAATAACACATATCAAAAATATATTTGAGCTATTATCCGAAGGAAATTTGTTCTTGGACACCTTGTTCGTTTCAAAAAATGACAGCTAGCCTGAACAAAGAAACTTGTTTACGACACGAGATCTTTATACCTCTGGGAATACAATAACAAAGAAGAGTTGAAACATGCAAAAAGCATATTGTAAATATTCTTTTTTTAGAAGAGAAGAGGAAAAATAGAAAATAGTATTGAGCAAAAAACGTAAAATATATCAGTTCTTCAGTCGTGCGTAGCAAAATGTAATTATTTCATTATCCGCATACCTTTCAACAATCGGTCTTTTATCGCTTTAGATGTATCGTCAGGTTTTTCTGATGGCTTTGGTTTGATAGTATCTTTCTTGTTTGCTGCTACCTTTTCTAATTTAATGGGGTCAATATCCTTGCCTAATGCAACTGTGATGATACGTATTCCTTGCTCTTCAAGTGGTTTAACAGCTGATCTGACCTGTGATGTAAACTTTTCAGATTAGAATGGAATGGGGTAATTTGATTTTTATTATCTCTATTCTGCACTTTCAGAAAAATAGATAGATAGATAGATAGAATAAGCGCCGCACTTCAACGCTTTAATGTTACTCTAGAACAGCATTGGCAATAAATTGTTACCAAAAGCTATATTCTTCAGTTCATAGTATTTATATTTCACCGCTCGCCCATTGAGTTATCTCCCCAATATTCGTAGCTCTGATCAAAGAGGGGACAGTGAGATCAAGAAAAATTTAATAACCGCCGCGGCGCTTATTCGAGTAAATAATGTAACCATAATGCCTTCTGTTTTGTTTGGAGGGTATTGTAATTCAAATTTGTTTGATTTGGATTACAATTTGTCTAATTTGAATAAAAAAGCTACCCACCAAAAACAGAAGGTATTATGGTTATTGTGAGAGTAGAGAATAGGTACAATATACACCAGTTAAGCATAGCTAATCTTACATCGGGATTTCGCATAACCATAATACCTTCGGGTTTTTTGGAGGGTACATATTGTAATTCAAATTTCTTTGATTTGAATTACAATTTTTCTAATTTGAACTAAAAAAAGCTACCCACCAAAAACAGAAGGTATTATGGTTATTGTCAGAAAATATTATTGTTAATATGTAGATGTAAATAATAGTGAAAAACAAATGTAATATTTCATGTACATGAATCATTAATAAAATCTGTTAAAAAAAACAAAATGGTTATTGTTAGAATAGATAATAACAAATACCTGTTCTTCAGTGCCATCAGCATCCTTATCAGTTATCAAAACTAATATAGGCCTGGCTTCTGGTCTAGCCCCTGAGCCAACTGCGAAGAGATCTTTGACCTTCTTCAAAGCGTCAGGGAGATTGGATTTTCCAGTGGCCCGAGGAATTGTTTGGATACGTCTCTTGAGTTCATTTATACTTGAAAGCCTTTTTGGAGAAAAAAGGACCAGATGATTATCAAAAATACCATTTACTCGAATGAAGAGCTATATAAAACATTCAGTCTCTCACACAGCCGTAGTTTGTTTTGTCACACAACGATCTCTCCCCCAACTACGCGTTGCGTGGAATAATATAAAAGATTGATGAAAGCCTACATCTTGGAGCGGTTGCGCAAAGGCTAAAAGGCCTCTATACACTTAGGGGCAGCTTACATGGAGATAGGGTAACCCTCCTAGCAGGGCTAACTCTTTTGTTTGAGAGTCTCCAGAGAAAAGATAAGAGTTAGCCCTACACCTAGGGTAACCCTATCTCATGTAAACGGCCCCTTAATTTGTTTATGTTATTCATTTAATATCTTTGTTAATCTCTCAATGTTTTGTCAATTTGGAAGATCCACACACAAGTAGGCATGAATTGAGAGTTGAGCTCTCTTTGCTAGCATAGTTCCCATATCTCCTTTGTACCCATGAAATTCATAACAACTGACTAGAGCGAAAACACTATATCCATGAAATAAAATAAAATTGCTATTGTATAATAGTTCTTATTTAGTGTTTCTGTTTGACTATCGAGGATAAGTTAAATGAGTAATTGTTTCCATTTGTACTTAACGTTTCTGGTTGAATAATAGTAACTTAATAGTCACTAAACATAAACTATTAGTTAGTGACTATTTTGTATTTATTTCACAGTTTATCGTTGATTTATGATAATTAATACCTGTCTCTGAATCTAAGGTGTACCGTTGGCCGAGTCCCATAAGACATGTAGCTATACAGAACCCTCCCATATCCAAACGAATCGATGATATCCTCTACTATGTCCTTCATTTGTTTAAAGGTACGAGCAGAGTCGACCGCAGTAGCACTAATAGCAAAGGCGATGTCAGACAATGGAATATTAGGGTTGTCTGAAAATAAAACAATTAATATACAGTTATTGGAAATCTAATGATATAAATACGTAACAACTACGTTTGAAACGTTGTAATATGCCGAACTATCCTACGAATCGTCTATCTTCATACATTTGTTTTATATATTTTATGATAATATATATGATTCCAACGTACCAAGAAATAGCTATATTGATACAATGTGGTACAATTACTTATGAAATAATTATAAACTAATGTTTTTTTCTTTCCTTTCCACGCTTCTTCTTTCTATATGTTTGTTATTCCATTCTTAACTCTCACTTCTTCTCTCCTTCCTTCGTACTTTCATTTCTTCTTTCGCCCCCTCCCTCCTTCGTTCGTATATTGAAATAGCAAACCCTAAATACATACTTTCAAAGAATTTGTCCATAATCTTCTTAGCAGTTGTTTTGGGATCTTCGTCATCTTTTGTGCTGTCCACAAGATTCTTCTTATTGCTTGTAGCTTTCTCCAGTTCCTTTGGATTAGACTCACTGCCAAAAGCGACCGGGATGACCTGGATTCCAATAGCTTCCAGTCCCTCAGCGGCCATTTTGATGTCCTGTTCACTTTTACCAGACCGTTTGTCAGCAATGATGACAACGACCCGCTTGATCTGGTTCCCGCGGGAATCCCGTTTAAAGATCTCTTTGGTCTGTGTTAAGGCAGCGTCTAGGTTAGAGCCGTCAAGTTTTTGGATGTTGCTGATGAATCTCTGCAAACGCTCATCGGTAGGGAATGATTCGTGGAAACGAAGCTGAAAAAGGACCACAACCTTTTTAGTGGTGAGTAGGGATATGCAACACTTGATAAAAAATAAATGTGACTCAAAAACAAAGAAAAAACAACAAACAAACAAAGAAAAAAAGACGACAACGACGACGATGGAGAAGAAGAAAGAGAAGATAAAACAACAACAAAAAGAACAATCAGAACAAGTAAGTGCAAGACCAGAAAAAGAAAATACCTCAGTCTTCGGTGATCTTCCATGTACTACAACACTATAGTGGATTCTTCCTTGACCATATTTGGCAATGATATTATTAATGACGTCTTGCATTTTCTTGAAATTCTTATCAGATTTGATGGCGGTAGAACTGATCACAAAGGCAAGGTCAGTTTGAGGGACTGGTGGGTAGGCTGAAAGAAACCAAATACAAAATTGATATAAAAATAGCGATAGAATATGTAGGAGGAGGTAAAGAACAATGGACTAATAAATTGAAAGCGAATCGTTCATTCATGCTGAAAGGTTGCTGTGTACCTAAATGAAATTTGTAAGACCGTAAAAAATATTGATTTAGAGCTAGATACCTTTAATAATCACATCCATAATCTTATCCGCAAGGTCTTTAGGTTTTTCGTTGTCTCCAGCCTCGATCAAGTTTTGCTTATTCGTTGTAGTTGTTAGGATCTCTTTGGGATCTGATTCAGAACCAAGGGCAACTGGAATGACTCGTATCTTTGCACCTTCTAGTAGTCCAGCCTTTGCCTTGAGAGGAAAAAATAATCATAATGAAAAACATATTTCCAAAGATTATTACAGTGAGGATACTCGAACCGTGAGCACTTGTTTTTTTCATGTTATTATTTTCTGAACCTTCTACTGATTGAAAACCTCTAAAAATGAAGCAGTGAGTTCAAATACTAAGTGTTCATAATAAAACTTATTTCTAATCGATTCGCTAAAGTAATGTGGGTTTAACATGTTACAAATAACTCAAAGTGTTCACGGTTTGAGTGTCCTCACTGTAAGGTCATTTCCAGTTAGCGCAAGCTCTACGGCTAACACTCTGTCCGTGAAAAAAACATTTGTACTAAATAGTACAAAAAAGTATTAAGAATACAATAAAAAAGCAAAACAACAACAACAACAACAAAACAATTAAATATGAATAAAATTGCAATATTAATGTTTTCACGGATATACTGGTTGCACTCTGCATATTTCAATCTATTCATTCATTTTTAAAAATATTGTACAAACCTTTATTTCATCAGGATAGCTCTCAGATCTCTTGTCCGCTATCACAACTAGGACTTTCTTAGCAGTAGGCCTTGCATCCAGGAACATTTTCTTGGCTTCCTCCAAAGCCTTATCCAGATCGGCTCCTCTATCATTTATACGGGCACTATCAAGATAGCTAGCAAGGTCTTCAGTTGTAACTGGGGTGGACCTGAATGGAATATATATCGTAGGGCTGCTTCCATAGACGAGTAAGGCGTATCGGATTTTGTTTGTGCCATATTTTTCGCTGATCTTCTTGATTGTGTCTTTCATTGTTTTAAAGTTTTTGTTAGAATCGATTGCTCTAGCACTGATGGCAAAGCCGAGGTCGAGCTCTGGAACACGAGGCTTTTCTATAATGAAAATCAAAGAATATATAGAGTTAGTTGTCGAACAGAGCAATGATGGAAAAAGGGCAGGAATAAATTTGTATTGATAACAAAAAAGAAGATTGGATGGATGGGAAAAGCAGGGCTTGAAACAGAAAAAACAAAAAACAAATTGAGCTGCCACTTCCAGATAAAGAAAGATGATTCACGGTAAATTTTGACTGCAGGTTTATTACCCATTGGCAGTTAATAATGATTTTTGCCTGCCAAATCTTAATTTGGGACTGGCATTTGGCCATTTGGCCAGGCCCCTATTACGAGCCTCGAAAAGGCAGGTCAGAGATGAAGTAAGAAAGGAGAAAATGAATATCTACTGCAAGTCTTCATCAGGCGATTGGTAGACTATAAAGAGGGTAGACCGGCTCTTGAGGACTATAGCTGAAGCGGTCGAAATGGCGGGATCCAAACCTAAGACACTTGCAAACAAACAACATTATATCTAGTGATGTAAAACTAAACAACTTACGACTTGCAATCTTCTTCATTATTTTGTCTAAGATGTCTTCAGGTTTTTCATCTTTCTTTGAAGGAATGACATTCTCAGGGTTTGTAGTTATAACCCAAAAGTCAATTGGATCGACTTCACTACCAAACACTACTGGTATTACAAGGATTCCTTCTTTCTCTAGTTGTTTACTCTGTTTCTTGATTTCTTCTGGGTCACTCGAATACTTCTTGTCCATGACGACAACTATGACCTGTACCATAAATATTAAATAATAAATATTTCTGTTTTTTTTTTTTTAATTTTTTATTACTGAAACAATGAACCAAGCATGGCTACATGACAGAAATAAAGAAAGGTAGACGAATATAAATATACAACGGATCTTCATTATCGTAAACTTCGTCGTTCTTAAAATCAAGAAACATACCAATTCCACTTTCTTCTTTGTTGTTTGTAGTTTGTACCATCATCATCATCATCATCATAACCACCATCATCGTAGCCTCCCAGCTTCATCATCACCATCACCATTAACATTTTTACCTTCACCACTTTCATCTTCATCTTAACCATCATCAATATGCTTTGACTGTCACCGTCGCATTTAAATAATTATTTTCTCTACAGTTAATTCAACAGTCATAATTACCATCATCATCGTAATTATCATCATCATCACCTTAATAATAACTTTAAGTAAATTCATCATCACTATTACTTTCAGCATCGTTACCAATACCATCACTATAACCACCATCAATATCAACAACATCAGTTCACAGATACTTTAAGAAGATTGTATCATCATCATCATCATAGTTTCCCACTTGGCGCATTTCCGGCCTTGGAGCGGTTCAGAGTGGATTGGTTTTGAAATCTCACATGGATCAGTCGCAGGAAAGCTGTATTCTCCATAATAGCTATCCTCGCCTGTTGGGTGTCAGCACCTACCAACTTTACAACATTGCTTACCTTCTTAGCATTTGGTCTTCCATCTCTCTCCAGCAACATCCTCGCTTTCTCCAGGGACGTATCCAGAGCTCTTCCATTTTCTTTGCGGATGTTTTGAACAAAACTCTTGAAATCTTCATCGGATGGAAACTTGGCAGTGAATTGCAGCTGTACCTTTGGTGTGTTGCCAAACACTATGACACTGTACCGTAATCGGTCGGTACCAAAACGGTCAGCAGCTGCTTTGACGATGTCTTTCATTGTTTTAAAGTTAGTCGTTGCACCAATGGCTGTTGCGCTAATAACAAAACTTATGTCCATCTCGGGTATGGGTTGAATAGCTGAGAAAAATAGGATGAATGCATCAATCAAACTGTAATCACATGAAATTGTTGAGACACTGCGCGCTTTGGAGTTTGAAAATTATAAGTAAGCTTCAGTCAGAATATTTTAGTTGAGCATCAAATGAAATCCCTTCCCCCCTGATCAAAGTCAGTCTTACACAAAGGCTCTACGAATAGTGGGAATACATGTGAAAAAAAAAAAAAATGTATTGAGGGCGAGGGAGAAGGTAGGGAAAACATATCAAGCCATATTCTCTTAATATGTGTTCAATACATTAAGAATGCCTAAACTTATTTAACGGCGATTGTTGGTCTGGAATAGTCCTTTTCACAGTTCCGTTAAGTGACAACGAATAATAGTTTCAAGTCGAGGTTCGCGTTGCTGCGCATAGCAAAACTTTAATTTATGATGCGCAGCAACGCAAACCTCGACTTTTGGAACTATTATTCGCGGTCACTGAGGCGGAACTGTGAAAAGGACTATTCGCAAGAAACCTGTTTTGAAGTGAGATTATCGGTTTATAGGTCTGAGGTAAGAAGAGAAGTTTTAAGTTTAACATACGTTTAAGTATTTTATCCATTATCTTCTGTCCAAGTCGATCAGGTTTCTCGTCCTTGGGCACTTCCAGGAGATTCTCTTTATTAGAAGTCGTCTTCTCCAGTTCAGTAGGATCTGCATCAGTCCCTACTGCTACAGGTATGACCCTGATACCACTCTTTTCTAGTGGTTTGGCATTGGTCTTTATTTCTGCTGGAGTGTTGGAAGACTTTTTGTCCAAAATAATGACTAACACCTATGGAATAGCAATAACATGATTTATTGATTTAGCTATTCCGGGGATTTATCTATATATAGGCAGAAACCAAGTCAGGCAAATATAGATACAAAGGTTATTTTATCTATGAAACTTAATTATATTTTGCTGCATTGCAACACCACAATGCTTACCTACATGTTGTTACAAAGGATTATTTAATGACTGCAAAATATTGTTAGAGAACCAAATAGAATAAAAATATCGAATAATTGACCAAAGTGAAACAGTTTCCACTATTTCCACAGTTTCCAAACTGATACATAAATATACAAAATGTTGGTTGAAGAAAAAAGGAGATCACAATTGCATGACAAATGTATCCTTCTTTTTCCGCTTAAATATCGCAGACACCTGTAACAACAAATCACAAAACAGCTTTCGACCTTTTTTGATCGATGTCGCTAATGTTTGCTGTGATTGGCCAGTCCAGATAAAAGCTTGCTCTTATTGAAATTTGAAACAGTGGCTCGTTTCAGCAGAGCGAATATGTCGATCATAAAAATCGCATCTGCAAAGCAGGCTTAACCAAATAAACAGAAAATAACCATTTTTGTTTCTGTTACCTTTTTGGAGTTTGGTCTTGCTGGTGCAAGCTTGAACAATTCCTTAGCTTCAAACAATGCTTTTTTCAAATCAGGTGTTCCTCTGGATCGAGTTAAGACCGACAATGTCTGTTTCAAATCCTTTGGGTCAGGGAAGTCCTGGCCAAAGTCAACGTAGGTAGTAGAAGATGATCCAAAGACAATGACAGCGTAACGGAGTCGATTTGTGCCGTATTTGGTAACAATGTAGTCAATGGCATCCCTCATTTTAGCAAATGTCATGTCTGCACCGAGGGCATCGGCGCTGATGGCAAAGCCAAGGTCAATTGAAGGAATGGCTGCAGTTTCTATTGAAAAAAACATGTTTTAGTGCCTGAAGTATGACCTATGGCTTGTGAAAATATTTTTGTATCAAAAGCAATAAAATCAAAATAACTAAATATCTGCAAATTTGACGTAGTTGACTGACTACCTGAATAATAACAAATTCACATCTAGATTAAAAGTTTTATAATCTAATAACTCTAATCATCCCAGTCCAAAAAAACTGCTCATTCACTCCAATATAAGAACGATTGTTTGTTCAGGATTTATCTGATATTTCATTTGGCCAATATTTTCTTGAAATCGATCAGCTTATGAAAAAATTGTTTTTTTGAAGATGTAAAATACTTCCTTGAAACTCACCATTTAGAATCCTATCCATAATTTTTTTGGCAACATCTTTTGGTTTATCACCATCCCTAGTCGATAAAACATCATCTTTGATCGGTGTCAATTCACCAACTTCACGTACGTCACCATCATTGCCAAAGGCAATAGAAATAACACGGATTCCATCTTCTTCCAAAGTCTTTGCTGATTCTTTCAAATCGTTAAGTGAGCTGTCTGAACGTTTGTCAATAACTACAACTAACACCTTCCTGGCCTTGGGCCTTCCGGTATTCAAAAGATCTTGTGATTTTTGTAGTCCTTTATCAAGGTTGAGCCCGCCAAAACTTTTTGGTATCCGCTCAATTGCTCTGTTGAGGTCTGTGTCGCTTGGGAATTTGGAATCAAATCGAAGTCGTACAGAGGGATCGTCACCAAAGGCTACCACGGCGTAGTTGAATTTATATGAACCATACTCGTTGACAATTTCTTTAATGATGTCTTTCATTGATTGGAAATTGATGGAAGAGCGAAGAGAGTCCGCGCCAAGAGCAAAGGCAATGTCGATCTCGGGGATCTTAGGTCGATCTGAGGAAAGAGAGAAAATTGAGAATAAATGCAGCTTATACTTATAAAACATTTTTCATCGTTATCATAGCAATAATCACGGTTCAAAACATAACAAAATGTCTTACAATAGCGGAGCACAAAATCAAAAGAAGTTCCAATTTTGGTAATTTAAAAGTTCTGGACAGGAATCTATGCATACAATTTACCATTCAGATGGAAACTAGTGAGTAAACTAGTATAGGCTGCGTCGGTGTTGCATATAAACGATAGGTAATATAATAAAATTTGTAACACCGTAAAAAATGTTGACTTAACTTTACTGACATTTCGAGCTTTAGCCCTTCGTCTCTTTTACTCTTTTACTTTTACTGAAGTCTACATTTTTCATGGTGTTACAAATTTCATTATATTACCTATTGTTACCATTCAGACATGTGTTTCTTAGGGATAAAGGCTTCTTTTCGAGGCTTTCTAGGAATTGTCAAGAACTTGAGTACCAAATAAATCAAAGAGTGATTTAAACTGATTTCATACGAATCACTAATATGTTTTGTAGGAATTCCTAGTATTACTACTTTAAAATTTTAGCAACTAAACTTGAAGTTGAATATTGTCCTTGCATGATATACCTTTAAGAGCATTGTCCAAGATCTTTTCCACGACAGCTGAATGACTGACTGTTTTATTAGCATCAATAACATTATCTTTCCATGGAGTAAGCTTGGACAACTCATCTTTGTCGGCTTGTGAGCCTAAAGCTACAGGTATAACTATAATTTCTGCTTCTTCTATAGACTTGACTTTAGGTGGTAGACTATCAGGATCGCTTGTGGACTGAAATAGATATTAATGACAGCATTGGTTATCTATCTATTTATTTATTTATTTATAAGCTCTTCCTTCATACGAAGGCAGGGACACCACGGCAGCTTTTACGCCAATTTTGTGGGCCCTGTAGTATGCTGAGACCTGACTGTTTTGCCGGGAGACAATCCCCTGCTCTTTTCGAATAGCACAACAGGGTCATTTACGTCCACCTTATATAGGAATTAGAATGAAAGCAGACGGGACCTCCAGCTTTACGTCCTTATCCGAGAAGTGTCTTGCCCAAGGACAAGGTTACGTTGGAACTTTTCCATTTAGTAATGTTGAATTATAGTGTTATAATTATCGTAGTAAATCTCCCATTTTCTGATAAATATGCAAATCTGTTCATTACATTCTATGCGTATCTGAATATTGCAAGTTTTAATAGTTGTGGAGTTGAGTTTTGGAGTTCTTATCCAACTTTTATCCAAGTTCAAGTAATATTAACTTATTTCACGACCGTGTAATTTCAATTAGTTAGTAGAATGTTGTAGAGAAACTATCGCTGCTGTGTAGTTTTTGATGTTTATCTTTTGATGTAACACAATAAATCTAAGTGAAGTGAATTGAAGTTCATATTTATAATCAATATACTGGGGTGAATGTCAAAGAGTCGCAAACGGTGATCTTGCTCAAACCCCAAAAAATCAAATTCCAGTGATTACCTTTTTATCCATAATGACCACGAGTATTTTCTTAGCATTAGGTCTGGCTTCTTTTTCGTAAAGATCATTTGTCATTTGCAAGGCTTTGTCTAGCGCACCACCTTTAGACCAGGGTATTCCTCCCAGTGCAATACGAAGATCTCTATCTGTAGGATATGTTTTTGAAAACCTGTTGCACAAAATGGAGGAATAACGAATCAGCGTCAAAGAACTAATCAATGCTTTACTGATCATTGAAGCAAGCAACCATTGAACCTGACATCCATACAATATATTAAGTTAGTTATTCCCGCCTTCCTTCGTGACACCCTTTTATCCTTCGTCCCTCCCTTTTTCCTTTCTTCTTCCATACTTCCTTTTACCTTCCCTCTTTCTTTTGTCGTCTTTTTCTCTTCTCACTCATTCTCTCCCTCCCTTCTTTCCGTTTTCCCTTCCTCAAATCTTTTCGTCTCTTTTCCCTTCTTTTCTCCTTTCTAATTCTTTTTCAAAAGGTATTCTACTATTTCAGCTACTAAGTTATTCGGCGTTTCCTTTCATTTTTACTTAGGCTTCTCCGCAGTCATCTCTCTGTACTGAGGATCGAGAGAACAAAGATAACCGATACAAAGGAGCAGCCTGCGGAGGAAACTTATTTCCACTAACCTTTGATAAATAACAGGATACTCTCCAAACACAATCAAGCTATATCGAATCATCTTTGTTCCATATTTCAACACCATACGGTTTATAATGTCTTTCATCTGCTGGAAGTTCTCAGATTTGTCTACTGCATTGGCGCTGATGACAAAAGCCATATCTATTGCTGGGAGATCTCTCTTATCTGAAAAAAAGAAAAAAAAAAATATTCAAAATCATACCATCATGATATTTCCCTAAAGGGCTACTAAACTCCAGGAGGTGCTTCTATTTAAACAATAGAGTAGTTGAATCGAGGGCATTATGCTGTGATAGTTGCCCGCGGAAACTCGATGTTCAGAAAAACAAATTGTCGCCCGAGAACGCAGTTCGAGGGCGACTATGAAGTTTTGAGGAACATCCAGTTTCCAATGGCAACTATCACAGCATAATGCCCGAGATTTGAACTGCTCTATTGCTTTTATTATTCAACAACAAAATTTTCCGAAGCGGACGAAAAACTCAGCGGGCACTATGCGCTGATAGTATCCCTCCGCGGCGGGCACTATCACGTCACGTGATCGCCCCTCGACCAATGAGAGCGGAGGAAAATTTGTTGTTGAATTATAATAGCGGATCTAACAGTTGCTTGTAGGCTTTCTTGGAAAACATTCTCCGTCGTATTTGAGTAAAATGATATATCTTCATTAAGTAAAACAAAAATAGTGAAAGATTTGAAATGAATAAAAATATAGAAAAGGATTGAATATGATATAAAAAGGGGAAGTTGATAGGGAGAAGAAATCAGAAAGATCGAAAATAAAAAGAAGATTACACAATAATGGGATAGGAAAATAATGAAACGAAAATGTTAAGGTAGTGTGAAGTATATAAGTGACAAAAAAGTGAAAAAATACATCGATGACACAAGAATCCTATTAATGTGCAAACATATCATTAATGCAGATCTTGTAAATGCAGAAAATACGGGGGTAATAAAGTAAGGAAACAGTAAAAGAAGAAGGGGAAAAAGCAGGAAAATTATATAATTTGCTTTTTTACCATGAATAGCTTTGTTCATGATCCTCTTCGCCAAGTCAGTTGGTTTTTCAGTATCGTTGGTCTTTAATATATTGCCTTTAGTTGGTGTTATGTTTGGCAGCTCGTCAGGATCTGAATCTTTACCAACTGCAACTGGAATAACCTGAAACGATACAACAATATTTAGTTAATTATTGTATTAGTCAGTAAACCGAACTTAGAATAAATAGTAGATGTACCATGGATTAAGATATACTCAATATAGTAAAAGTAAAACTTGATTTTTATTAGAAAAGCGTTGGAGGAACGTATTTCGAAAGAGTGCCGATTTGAAAGTGTATGCGCCAAGAATAAGAGCCAAAAAATTATTTGATGTTCTTATTGCCATTTTATAATAATAATTTCATAGAAAACATTTACAAACTGGATTGATTTGTTAGGGATAATTACACTTTTACAATGAAATATCTGCTATGTGAAACAAAGGAAACGCGAAAACGCCCTTTTTAAGGAAAATTGAAATGTCGAGATTTCCCCCCGTCCTCTATTGTGCAAAGGGCCAATGCAAAGCTATGTATATTTTAATCGATGATTGTCGATGTTCACAATAGACTAACCTTGATTTTATCTTTGTGCAATGGTTTAGAAGCAATCTTCAACTCATCAGGTCTATTTATAGACTTCTTATCAATGATCACAACCAGGACTTTCTTTGCCATTGGACGTGGTGGTGCTGTCTGGAAGAGTCTTCTAGCTCTTTCTAGAACCTGACTTAAATCAGGATCGCCAGAAACAGGCCTAACCACATTCAGTATATTCTTGAGGTCGTCTTCTGGGTATTTCTCGCTGAATGAGATACTCCGCGATGTCGTTGAGCCAAATAAGAGCAAAGCGTATCGGATCTTTTCGGTACCGTACATGTCAATCACAGACTTGACAGTTTCACGCATGCGTGCAAAAGTAGTTTCCGCATTGGTTGCAGTGGTACTAATAGCAAAGGCAAGGTCAATCTCGGGAACTAATTCAGCTGTCAAAACAAAAATAATAATATTATTAAAAAACAAAGTTCACGTAATCAAAAAATAGATCAAAACTCTAGCTTTAAAATATGCAATGAGTTGAATTGGATGCCACGACATGAAATAGGAAAGTTCCAACCTCACTATGAAAAACGTATTTTTTAGTTTGTTTGAACATTATTTTTTCAACTTGAATTTACTAAATTCTAAGGACGAAGTGTATTATGGATTATGTGTTTTCTTCAAACAAATATTATTCAGATCAGTGGAAAAAAAAAAAAAACCTCTAGGATGCTATTCCAATATACTGAGGCAACCATTCTGCTTTACACAGGACAAAGAGGGCCAAAGGGACAAAAAGGGGCCAAAGGGGACAAAAAGGGGCCAAAGGGGACAAAAAGGGGCCAAAGGAGACAAAACGGTAATAATGAAGGGAAACTTACCGAGCGCTCTTTCCATAATCTTATCAGCAATTTTCTTCGGGCTGTCTGTTTCTTTAGACGGCAATACGTCTTCTTTTGAAGCAGTTTTCTCGAGTTGTTTTGGATCAGACTGATAGCCAAGTGATACAGCAATAATGCGTATTCCATCGTCTTGTAACAGCTTTGCCATATCTTCTATATCTCCTTTACTTGTAACACGATTATCAGTGATGACTACTAAAACTTTCTTTGCCAATGGGCGACCACCGTCTGCAGGGTCGAAGAAATCACGGGCATCCTACGATACAAGACGTTTATATGGAAATTAAATAATGATACCAACGCTTTTACTTGACTTATGGAACACGAATTTTACAAAGAAAGCATGAACGTGAAGGAAGTTATAATTCTTCATACATAATTGTCCCCACTTGAATATATTTTAGACAAACCTATATTACTTTAATTTTTTTTTTAATTAATATATTGTATTTCACATATTGATCATGAGATGACTCAGACTCAATACCCTAACAAATAACACATTAAAAAAATCCATGCCCTAGCAGGGGCCACAACTGGACCACAGCGATGAGATGCCAGCGGTAAACCCCTACGCCACCATATCATATTGTGTATATTACAAAAACAATACCTCTAATGCTGTATCTAAAGCTGATCCATCGCTGTTTTGTTGGAATCGTTCTACAAAGCGCTTCAATTCTTCATCACCAGGGAAAGTTTTACTAAACTTCATTAATCTCTTGGGCGTATTACCAAACGACAGTACACTGTAGTGAATACGGTTAGAGCCATACTCATCGATGATAGCGCTGATCACTTGCTTCATCTTACGGTAGTTTGAACTCGACCTTACTGCAGTGGCACTGATAGCAAAAGCCATATCAATCTCTGGTATCTTCTTCCTCTCTGAATACAAAAATCACAAAGACAAATAAGATTTATAAAAAAATCATAATCATTTCAGGGCCCGCAGAGTACCCACATAAGTGGGTAGGATCACATTTAAATTAGATTATTAATTGAGCAAAAAATTTCGCCCCACTCCTTGTACCTCACCCTTCGCGGCCCATGCATTTTAATACAATATGATGATAGTTGTACTGGAAGTCATACAAAACAATATATAATCTACAGAGGAAAGATAATGAGGTACAAAAAAACCCGGAAAAACAAGGGAATTGGGGGCGAGTAAAGAGGGATATTCAGTAAAGAAGCAATAAGCTAGAGACCAGGGAAAAGCCATAAATGAACGGAAATGCAAGACGATAGGAATGGGGACGAGACAACAGAGAAGGGCAAAAGAAAGGAAGTTGGCAGAAAAAGATAAGAATTTTCTAGGAGGCCAAATAGAATGAAAGAGAACAAATGACAAAAGGAGTTAATCCCTCTCTCAGAGCTAATCAATTAAAACGTTACACACCAGCTATAGCTTTGTCCATTATTTCCTTTGCAATGTCTTTGGTTTTATCATCATTGTCAGCTTCAATAACATTTCGTTTGTCAGGTGTGGTTTTTTGCAGTTCGTTCTTGTCCGCTTGTCTACCAAAAATCACTGGAATGACGCGGATTCCAGCATCTTCAACAGACCTATGTTAAACAAACAAAAATTAAACAAACAAACAATCAAACAAACAATCAAACAAACATACGAACAAACAAACAAACATACATACATACATACAAACAAACAAACATCAATGTTTACGGCATTTTTACTGATCAGAATAAACTCTCGTGTGTTTGGATTTGATACTGTTTGTGTATGATCTTGTACTTTTCTATTTAAAAAAATAGTGGCATAGGCGACAGGCAACAGGCGATAGAAAAAAGGTCATTCCAAGAACCAAGAATATCTGGAATAACCTGTTTCTCATTCTCATCAAAAACAGAGAGGTTAATTTGAGATATTCCAAGTTGTTTGTAGTCCACGAACCCATTTAAATGGCTTTGATTATTTCATCATTATATCGTTTTAATTGCAAGAATGACCTATCGCTTGTCGATCGCCTTTAATTAATTTCGCCTTTGGCAATGATAGCCTTTTTTGAAATGGGTGTATAAAGTGATATAAGAAAATCCTTACTTGGCTGCAGCTACAACTTCACTCGTACGTGAGTCAGATCGTTTGTCCATCACCACTACCAACACTTTATTTGCCTTTGGATCAGGACTGTCCTCAAACAACCTCTTTCCTTCAGTTAGTGCTAAATCCAACCGTGCATCACGAGTCCGACGGAATGTCGTGAGGCGATTTTTCAGGAAATCGCTAGTAAGGTATTGGCTTGAAAACCGTAGTTTGATCTGAGGTCGATCACCGAATACAACCACCGCGTGACGTATTTTAGAGGTACCATATTCGTCTATTATTGACTTGATGACGTCTTTGAATTTCTGGAAGTTTTTGTCAGCATCGAATGAGTCGGCGCTTAAAGCAAAAGCGAGGTCTAGTCTTGGAATAGTTGGAAGATCTGAAAATAGAAGTTTTAATGAGAGTTATAATATCGCATATTGAAAATAATTACATTAGCAGGAGCTTTAAAATGATATATAGTTTGATGGACTTCCTCTAGCCATTAGGTAATATATAATGAAATTATTAACATCGTAAAAAAATGTTAACTTAACTTTACTGACGTTTCGAGCTTTAGCATTCTATTACCTGTCGTTTATATCAAACACCGAAGCAGACTATATTAGTTTACTCGCTAGGTTCCATCAAGTTTCCTCTAACATGACGCACAAAATAATTGTCTTGTGGCGCAAATGTGGAATAAAAGCAAGATCGTTTGTACCCACCAATTGTGACTTTCTTCAGAATTTCTTTAGCCAGTTCATCCGGGTCTTTGATGTTTATAGCATCTACAATGTATCCTTTGTTTGTTGTTGGTTCTTCTGCTTCTCTCGGGTCAGCGTCTTTTCCCATTAGTACAGGTATTACCTTTACCATGCCTTGTTCTAATTCTTTTGCAGCTGTCCTGATATCATCAATACTAGAAAAACACACAAAGAAGAATATAATAAAGCACACACTAAATATGAATTTATGAATGAACAAATAGTGGATTAAAATCCAACACCAACACCAACTTTATTCTAATCTCATTTTCTACATTACACAACTAATTATTATCCGCAGTTTGATAACAACTATTCGAGGCGGAAGTAATATAAGAAAAAACTAAATCAAAGTATAATTAATGAAATTAATTCAACTATAATAAATACAAATACAATGAAATATAAGCAATTTAAATATAATATAAGTAAGTATCCTTAAAGATAGAGTGCAAAAAATATATCCTTGAAATACAAATTACAAACTAGTACGAAATAGTGCTAATTAAACAAATGAAAACAATAGAACTAGTATAAAATTGTACTATTTATAAGTATTACTAATGCTTCACGGCTAGAGTGCAAATAGCATATCCGTGAAACATTCGTAATATTACTATCAAGGGCAATTTTTATGCTTATTTGATTGTTTTCTATCATACCAACAACCCTACTAATAAGAAATATTTCGCATACAACCAACCTTCGCGTCGTGCTTCTCTTAACACTTCTCTCGTGTTCTGACAACCCTACGTGCTTTATAACTGCACACAGCACGCGCGCGCGTTTTCTATTCCTTCAACAAAGAAACCCACCAACGAACGAACCGATAAACACTCTACCCTACCTGTTCACAGACTTTTTATCCATTACAACGACAAGAACTTTCTTAGCATTAGGTCTTGCTCTGCTTGCTCGGACGAACACTGTATCTACTAATTCCAATGCATTTCGTAGATCTGGATCACCTAACGGCCGTTGGAGTGTTTTTATGTTTTCTTTTAAAAGGTCAAGGTTTCCCGACTGCTCTCCGAAGTCCAGCCGAGTTTCGGCGATTGATCCGAATAAAATAACAGCATATCGGACTTTGTCTTTGCCGTATTTGTCGATGATTGAGGTGACAGTGTCTTTTAAGAGGCTGAATGTAGAATCAGCGTTGGCTGTTGCGGCGGAACTCAGAGCAAAAGCCAGGTCAAGCATTGGTACTGGATCTGCAGAAAGGCAAATTGATAAAACACATTATCTTCATGTGTGGCTCTTTCTTAATTAACACGAGTTAATAACAAGTGTTTATTATCACAGATCTTCTGCTTGTGTCATTTACAAGTCTATAAAAAATGTACATACCAGAATGCTTTGCCTACTTTCTTTTGTTAAAAAATTAGCGCCAATTGTTGTAGTATTCTCAAGAGGCAATAAAAATTGAAAATTCGTAAAGCATTCTGGTACTGGTAGTAAAATGACGTCATCGTGCAAATGGCCTATTGTAATTGGCTATTTAATTAATTACTCAGGGTTCCCCGCAGGGGAGTCTGAGTCTAGGTTTACCTTTTCTATTAATGGGTCTATCGTTTTGTCGAGATTAGAAATGATGTAATGCCACAGGTAAACCACTTATCAATTACTACTCTATAACATAGCCTGAGTAAACGCACTAAGTGCGTCTAGTTTCTGATTAATTTATGTGACCAACGACTGCTTGAGTTAAAAGTCGTTATTTCCCCCGAATAGCTTTGTTATACTATCTGATACTGTCTATACTATCTACATATTCATTAATCTTGCTAAAACAATAATTGAATTCCTTTGTAATTTGCCATTACTAGTCTCCTATGTTTTTCTCTCAGTTTACCAGTTTGTCTGTTTGTCTGTCTTTCCTTCTATTTGTCTGTCATAAGCAAAATACAATACAAACATACCTTCATCAGTTCTTTTAATGATTGCATTACTAATATCCTTCGGTGTGTCAGTCTTATTTCCTTTGATAAAGTCCGGCTTAACAGGTGTGGTTACATTCATTTCCTTATCGTTGTCATGGCCACCAAGAGCAATGGGTATAACCCGGATGTACTCTAATTCGAGTTGTTTGGATTTCATTTCAATGTCTTTAATACTGCTATCCGATTCACGGTCAGTTATGAGAACTAGAATCTTCCTTGCGTCTGGACGTGCACCTTGGGATGGTTCGAACAATTGGCGGCCTGTTTCGAGAGCTTTCTTCAGGTCGGCACCACCAAATGGTTTGATAACACGGTCAATGGCGATTTTTAGGTCAGTGTCACTGTTAGGTAAATATAGAACAAATTAGAAAAGTGCAGTTACTAGGGAACATAAACGAAGATAGCTATAATAACAATCAGCATTACCATGTACAAGCAGAGCAGAGCAGAGCAGAGCAGAGCAGAGCAGAGCAGAGCAGAGCAGAGCAGAGCAGAGCAGAGCAGAGCAGAGCAGAGCAGAGCAGAGCAGAGCAGAGCAGAGCAGAGCAGAGCAGAGCAGAGCAGAGCAGAGCAGAGCAGAGCAGAGCAGAGCAGAGCAGAGCAGAGCAGAGCAGAGCAGAGCAGAGCAGAGCAGAGCAGAGCAATTATACGAAAGCAAGTCCAATTGAAACCATACCTTGCAAATGGATCTTTGAACCTAAAGTGCACAGTAGGTGCATCACCATATGTAACCAATGCATATTTAGTATTACCAATACCATATTTGTCGATAACGTTTTTGATGACTTCTTTTAGTTTCATAAATGTGGCAACAGAGTTTTGACCAGCGGCACTGATAACAAATGCCATGTCTGTCAAGACAACTTTCTCTTTTTCTGAAAAATAAATAAAATAAATAGATAAAAAGTAGGGACGGAAGTCTAATTTAAGACATATAGTTTTGTTTGGACAAAAAGAAGGGAGATACCATAAATATTTGAGGGGAAACGTATGAAGTAACTGGAAGAAGGAAGCCAGCGGAAAGAGAAGTGGGATGATTGGAGGAACAAAGAATAGTGCAGTAATAAAGTGGGTTGAAAATATTAGAAACAAAATAGGAAACCATATCGCCATATTGAAAATGTCAGTGGAACAAGAAATAATTAAACACAATTTTCAAAGTGCTTTGCCAGAAACCTTTCAACACTTTGTCCATGATTTCCTTGGCAAGAGTTTTTGGTGGTACATTCTTATCAGTTTTAATAACGTTCTCTTTCTTTGGTGTGGCTTTTTCTAACTGAATAGGATTAGCTTCTCTTCCAAAGGCCACGGGGATGACCATAATAGCCTTGGACTCAAGCGCTTTTGATTCTGTTTTAATGGTACTGGTTGTACTGTCTGATTGCGAGTCGGTGATGATGACAAGAACTTTCTTAGCGTCTGGTCTGGCCTGCTGTTCAAATAGTCGTCTTGCTTCTGAAATAGTTCTAGGAGATAATAATAAAACAAAAACAGAATATAAATCTCTTTGTGTGAATATATATAAGATTCAAATTGGCGTTTGCGTATTAGAAATACCTTATGCAATCTTGAAAACAATACCATTACCATATATGATAATGTAGGTGAGAGGTAACAAAAGACTTTGATTAGCGCGCGGTTGAGAACAATAGGCATATATTTGATAAGGATAAATTGGTAGATGATATCACTAACACAATAACACTAACTTTATCTTCGCTTATAAATCTTTAGAATCATTATCTTGAATCTTGGCAGAGGTTGTGGACGAGAACCGTGAAAAAGATGTCATGCAAAGGCATTTAGTCAGCTTTCTCCACATGTTACTCCTTTCTTCTACTTTTCTCATTGGGCTTAGTCTCAGGAAGTCTTAGTCATATGAGACAGGAAGCCCGAACGCAAAAAAATAAAGTGGATCGGAGGCTACAATTTAGAATGATCGGATTTGGAGACACTTGAAGGTAATATAGTTTTAGTTATAAATAATTGCTATATTTTCAAAGGATTTGTCAGACATGCTCAGATGATAAATTTTTCAAAGTATCACTGTACCTGTGTAATGTAGAGCCGTCTGTTTTCCTCGTGATTCCATTAAAGAACATCTTCAGATCATTATCACTAGGATACTTATCTGAAAATCGTAATTCAAGTGATGGGTCTCTACCAAACACAATAACAGCATACCGAATCGATCCGGTCCCATACCGATCGATTATCGATTTGATGGTATCTTTCATTCGGCGGAAACTGGAGTCTGCATCTGTGGCAGTTGCACTGAGAGCAAAGGCGATATCCAGGTCTGGTATCTTGGGGAAATCTGGTAAAGCAAGAAATAATGAAAGCATGAAAAAACCTTGGATCTAGGCCAAGAATTACCCCGAATTAATATTAAGCCTTTTTTCACGAAATTCTGAAAATTGTTTGAATTTCCTAATTTTTCGTAATTGTGGAAAAATTGTACAAAAATCTAAGTTTACCTCACCCTTTTCCTCATAAATGTTTCTTCATTATTTTTTGTTATCATGGGTACCTTTAATATGAGCGTACGACCTAGTTGCAGGTCATTTATAACAGCAATGAAACGAAAAATAAAGGCCTTACTCAGTTGTTTTCGAGTCCAAAGCTTTCGCCAATAGTCTCCTTTACAGGGCCTTTGCTTTAAAGTGAGACAAACGTTGGGCGTGCATTGAGAGAGACACGTGAATAAATGTCACGCGAGGTGTTAAAATATCTCTATCAGTGCCAGCTCAACGTTCGTCTCACCTCAATGCAAAGGTCCAGTTACCTTTCAAGATGGCGCAGGTAACTGTGAAGGCCCAGTTACCTTTCAAGATGGCACAGGTAACTGTGAAGGTCCAGTTACCTTTCAAGATGGCACAGGTAACTGTGAAGGTCCAGTTACCTTTCAAGATGGCACAGGTAACTGTGAAGGTCCAGTTACCTTTCAAGATGGCACAGGTAACTGTGAAGGCCCGGTTACCTTTCAAGATGGCGCAGGTAACTGTGAAGGTCCAGTCACCTTTCAAGATGGCGCAGGGAACTGTGAAGGCCCAGTTACCTTTCAAGTTGGCGCAGGTAACTGTGAAGGTCCAGTTACCTTTCAAGATGGCGCAGGTAACTGTGAAGGTCCAGTTACCTTTCAAGATGGCGCAGGTAACTGTGAAGGTCCAGTTACCTTTCAAGATGGCGCAGGTAACTGTAAAAGGGACTATTGCACATACAAATTTTACATACCTTTAAGTACTTTATCCATGATCTTATCACCAAAAGGCCCAAGTTTCTCATCGTCCTTCCCTTTAACCAGATATTGCTTATTATTAGTTCTCTTAACCAACTCCTTAGGATCTACTTCATCACCAAACGAAACAGGAACGATTTTAATCTGATTCTTCTCTAGTTCTTTCACTTCATCCATTCCTCCCTTGGGAGTGTCTACAGGATCCTAAAACCAAATTTTGTTTTATTAGACTTCACCACAAAGATGGGGGACCCCAGAAGCTCAGCCATTTGCAGAAGGTTTAAATAAGTAAAATGGTAAAACGATTAAAACCTTATTGGAGTGATTCATGTCCTACCCCTTTACTCTTTACTCCACAATTGTTTTTTAGGTTTTGGTTCATGGGTTTGAAACATAAATGCTATAACGTCATACCTTATCAACGATTACGACCACAACCTTCTTAGCGTTAGGTCTTGAAGACGCTGAGCTAAACAACCTCTTGACTTCAGCGAGTGCTTTTGATAGGTTTGGATCCCCTCGCTCCTGCCTTGCGAGACTCAAATAAGTTGTAAGCTCTTTCTTGGAGGCAAAGGTTTGTCTAAAGCTAATTGCCGTCGTTGGTGTAGAGCCGAAGACTACGAGAGCATATCTTATTCGATCAATACCGTATTTGTTGATAATGGTGTTAATCGTGTCCTTAATCCGTTTGAACGTCTTGTCAGCGTTAGTAGCTGATGTGCTGATTGCAAAAGCAAGGTCTATCTCAGGCACGACAGGGACTTCTGGAAGAGAGGCAATTGAATGGTAATCATGTTGCAATACACAATTTTATAAAATACAGTGGTACCTCTATTAAGCGGTCACCCATTAAATGGTCACCCTCTATTAGGCGGCCACAAATCCCAAATCTATTCCTATACCTATTTTTTACCTCTATTCTGCGGCGAACCTCTATTAAGCAGCCACTTTGGAAAGTCCCGAGGGTGACCGCTTAATAGAGGTAGCATTATAACTGATATAAATCGCATGTTCTGATTGGCTAGGAAGCGTTCCGATATGAGTTCTTTAATATTTTATAAAAGAAAACTCGGGAGTAGTTTTGTATATGCTAACGCTTCCCTTGTTTTCTTTCTTTTAAATTACCGCGAGTGCTATAACTCTTTTTCTATTTCTTTATCTATAAACGAGCTTTATTCATGTAGTTGATAGTTCATGTTACCGACTACACTTTACCTCACAATTAAATCAGCGAACAAATCGATCAGTATTTAAGATATTAAAATTCATGAATAATTAAGTAGAATTTGACAAAATAAATCGTGTTCGTGTAAATTTCATACATATTTGCCTTGATTTGCATAAGTTTCAACTTGAATTTTCTCGGCCAGATTTACAATTACATTCACAATTTTAGTCAAATTAAAAAAAAAAAAAAACTAACGTTGGAGTTTCATAAGTACTATCAAGTATTCGCGTCCGATCTGTATGAGATATACAATGGCTCGTCTTTGACTCACTACTGTATATCCCATACAGATCGGCCGCACATACTGTATATACATGTATTACTCAAACCGTCAAACAACTTCACCAACGGAAAAGATCAACACGACATCAATGTGAAAAATACAAATTGCAAATACCTGATAAAGCTTTGTCCATAATAGAATTGGTAATCCTACGAGGGCTGTCTCTGTCCTTAACTACGATGACGTCATTCTTGGAAGCAGCTACGTCATTACCTTCATTCTTGTCAGCCTCTTTTCCAAGAATAACAGGAATGATCTGGACTTTGTCATCTTGTAATGGTTTGGCAGCTGCCCTAACGGCAGATCGACTGGATTCTATAATGAACCAAATCAAAAGTCGAAATAGTTTGAATAGTGTTAAGGAATTTGTGAAACAGGACAAGATAAATGTCATATCTTCAAGCAGTCTTTGTATTTTAAGTGTATGCACAAAATGATTTTCAAAAATGATACAATACTTGTAAATAATTTAAAACATCTCTTAATATACTCTTTCCCCGATATATTTACAAGCGCGAAAAAAAAAAAAGACAACGACATGAATCAATCGATTTTAGTGAAGATAAAAAAGTCTCCAGGTGATCGCGCTTCGAAGCGCGCAAAGGATTGTTTGAATAGTTCCAAAATAGCGCTTTGAGACAAAAACAATTTCGGTTACTTTTAGGCATTTTAGTTTTGTTTTTATTCTTTTTTATCTCTGATAGAGCAGGAAGTGAACTTTTAATGTCCAAGTCACGTATAACCTTTAAATGTAAAGCTATTTTAAGGATGTATTAATCGAGGGTTAACACGGGAAACAACACTCTCAAACGACGCCATCTTGGAACTGTTAGCGATGCGACAGAAATACTTCTGGTTGGCTTATACTAACCGGAAGTGCACGCGCGAAATCGCCTGGCTGTTACTCGTATCCCGGAAGTAGTTTTGTATTAGATTTACGAATAGCATATTTCCCAATAAATCACTCATATCTATATAATAGGATCACCAACCCATACCTGATCGTTTATCAGTTATTAGAACCAATACTTTCTTGGAACCAGATCGTATCGTCTCCGCCTCATCAAAAAGTCTCTGTACCGAACGAAGGGCACCAGCAAGATCGGCGCCACGGTTATTCACAGATATGGTATCAATAAACCTTTCTAGTGTTTCGTCATTTCTGATGTTATTAATAAACCGTAGCTTGGTCTGCGGTGGATCACCATACGTAACCACACTGTAATGGATTCTTCTCATACCATATTGGCGGATTATACGCTTGATGATGTCACGCATTTTCTTGAAGTTGATTGGACTGTTAGTTGCTCTGGAGCTGATGGCAAAGACCAGGTCAATTTCTGGGGCGGGCTTTAGTTCTAAACAAGAAAATCAAATTATAACTGAGTTGTGATCTGAAAAAAGTTTTCAAACACAATTATGTAATAAGTTTTTTGTTGTTGTTTTACATTTTTGTTTTTATTGATGCATTTGTAATTTGGTTATACTATATAAATATTAAATGCTATTGTTTTCTTTGTTAGATCAAAGCTGTGCTAGTTTTATTACACCTATGAAAAGCAATACGTATACGTTTCCGTTAAGCACCGCCCATCATGGCAGGCAGAGCTTCGGTTGTTATTTTATTTCTTTGTTTCTTTTTTCATGACAACAATGTTAACGTTGTACTAATTTGTTTTCTAAACAGTCAACTATGGTCGCCTTAGCTTGTTTTTCATTTTGCTAAGATAATGGCTCATATACTGTGAAAATTAAACCTTCTGTCCTCTGATAAGGAAATGCTGCCGTATTAATTCCTAAAAATATGGTAGTTCTTATTTAGAATTTAACTCGCAACCCTCGGTTCTAGGGACTAGTATCTTTAAATCTCAAAATAGATTCCATATTGAGAAAAAAGCCGTTGTATTCGCTTCCACTGACTTGGTAATGACAATCAGCACGGCAGTCATAGCTCTATTTTTTCTATTATTTTTTTTACCTTCTATTGCCTTCATGATGATCTTGTCAGCGGTTCTATTAGCTGGATCTTTATCATCAGGGTCAATCAGATTGTCCTTATAAGGTATTGTGATAACCAGCTCGTTCTTGTCTGCCTGGTCACCGATGGCCACAGGTATGACTTTGATTCCAGCTATTTCCAGGTCAAGAGCACTTTTCTTGACATCGTTAATATCGCTTGTTGATCGACGGTCCATTATTACCACCGTTACCTGAGTTGAAATAATAATAATAATAATAATAATAATAATAATAATAATAATAATAATAATAATAATAATAATAATAATAATAATAATAATAATAATAATAATAATAAAAAACAACAACTAAATATACAATAGCACATGAATGAATGAATGAATGAATGAATGAATCATAAGCAATGGACAAATGCTCAATTTCTTCAACCAACGACACAGAAGAGCGCTTGTGGTAATGTGAGTAACCATAGCTATCTAGTTTTAGTTTCTAAAATTAAATAGTAACGTACAACCAACCAAGGGTAAAATAGGCCGCAATGATATTTTCAGAAGAAGACACATAAAAGCAGGTGACTAAATATGAATAACCAATTGATAATTTCCAAATGATAAAGTGGCATTACGTACTGTTAAATATTCCCGCTCGTCAAAATAACAAAACAACTACAATTTCAACAAACAAGCACTTTCAACAAACCGATGGTTACAAACATAGTTATAGTGAATACCTTTTTAGCTTGTGGCCTTGGAGAAGACTGAAGAAGATTCTTGGCCGTGTCTAGCGCTTTATCCAGAGAAGCTCCTGACTTGCGTGCTATGTTCCTAATACGCTCTTGTAGCGATTTATCATCTGGGAACGAGTCAGTAAACCTAACATGTTCCGTAACAGTGTCTCCAAACACTAACACGCTGTAGCTGATGTCGAAGGAGCCGTAGCGAGTGATGACCGAGTTGACGATGTCCTTCATCTTGGCAAAGTTTGATGAACTTCTTAGAGCAGTTGCACTGAGGACTAAGGCTAGATCGAGTTGTGGGATTCGTGGATAATCTAAATTGATAATGCAAAAGAATTGATGATGTTAGCATTTAGATATAAAAGACACTTGGAAACAATAAAAAAACATTAAGTGTTGATGGAACTCGTGTTGACTATTTTAAAACTTACAGAGTAAAGGAACCTAACCCGTGAAAATCAAAATTTGATAATCAAAGTATAATAGTCAAATAGACACAAAAGAAACCAATGGGATTTTACACAGCTCATGTGTATTTGACTAACCTGAACATGGATTTAATGATTTCAATATAATACCAATACAACTAATAATTATAGAAAATGTTGTTCTCATAATTATAGATAATGGTGTTAATAATAGTGATGATGATTATTGATGCTGTAGCATATAGTTATGACCATCACAGTACTGATAATTGTAACCAGGACAACAGGGATGATAACAATGTTTCTATTGACGATGATGATAAGAATGATAAAATCAAATTATTCTATTTTACCTGTACGAAGTTTCTGTACAATAATTTCAGCCAGTTGTTCAGGTGTGGTAGCGATAGGATCAATGGTTACCAAGTCTTTCTTGGTTGGTGTGACTTTCTCCAGTTCGCCAGGATTCGCTTCTGGGCCAACGGCAATGCTAATAATGCGTACACCATCCTTATCAAGGTCCTTGGCTGTCTCTTTTAGCTCCATTGGTGTATTGCTAGATACGGAAAGAAACATAAGCAGATGAAAGAAGCCAATAATAAAGACGCTGCAATTCGCACTAAGAGGTGCAAATAGCTTTGTAAGCTCGTGCAATCCAACGCGTTTTACAATCTTAAGAATTTAAATCATTTTAAACATGGAAACTTGCTGCTCAAAAGACATTTTTAAAAGGTAACCGAAATTTTCGTCCCCTGGACGATTTGTCGGCTTTACGTAAAGTAACAAATGATAAGATTTGAGCTAGGTTTTAAGAAATACACACATTAATTTTAAATTTCAAACTCTTACCTAGAACCCTTATCTGTTATCAACACCACAACTTTCTTAGCATCTGATCTCGCATAGGGCCCAGAAAACAGCCTCTTTGCTGCTTCCAAACCTCTTTTAATATTAGGCGTTCCACTTGACGGCGAGAAAACCCCAATTAGTCTCCTCAGGCTCTCGATATCATTAAATCTCTCACCAATTTCCAAGCGAGCTGTTGCAGTATTTCCGAATACTACGAAGCCAAAATGGAGTGAGCTGGTACCGTGTTTAACGATGATGTTGTTGAATGCTTCTTTTATTTTGTTGAATGTATCTTTGGCGTTGGCTGCAACGGCGCTCACAGCAAATACCAGGTCAATTTTAGGAATAGGGATGGCATCTGAAAGATAGAAAGTCAATGATATTCTTATATATTTAGATATGTGACAGTACCCCTTATAACTGTTGTTATAGTTATACGCAAATGTTTTTAAACAATTGATTGCGGTTACGGCTCTTGGCCAAAAACAAAACCCCGAAAACCTCAACTTTAATCAATTGTTCCAACAAAAACAAAAACAAAACTGATTCACATCACTATATAATCATAGCTATTAGCTAATTGTAAAACTAAAGCTAAATACATCTACATTAAAATAATAAATCAATAATATGAATATAAATATTTATTATATGGATAGTAGTGTTTTACCCGAAACTAAAACACTCGTATTTTCCATATTTTCACTAGTGAAGATATGAAAAAGTTATGTACCAAAAAGTCCCGGATGTACGTACGCGTCAAATCAAAACAACTTTCCCGCCCATTTCTCGTCGCTTGTTCGCTGAATTAAACATGGCGGCTCGATTTGTAGAAGTCTCAGAGGAAGACTTGGCTAAATTTTCAAAAGAAAATGAGAACCAAAACACAATGAAGAAAACAGAATACGACCTTCGAATATTTGTCCATATAATAAAAAGAACATTACACGGTGGCTTGAAGATATGAATTTTATTTTCTCGTGGTAAAAACAACATTTTACTCGTTCGCTGCGCTCACTCGTAAAATATTGTTTTCACCACTCGAAAATAAAATTCATATCTTCGCGCCACCGTGTAATATCCTCTATATATTGTTAAACAGTGACAAGCTCTTCCTAATTTTAAAAAACACGGCGATGTCTTGGGCATTGGATGGGATAAGTTGAAGTTGAATGTATCTAAATTAAATGTAAAAGTCGATTAAAAAAACTAATGTTACCGTTCAAAATTTTCTTCCTGATTGTCTCGGCGATTTCTTTCGGTGTATCACTATCTTTGGGATCCAAAGCATTGTCTTTATTTGGTGTTATGACGTAGAGCTCAACTGGATCGACCTCCATTCCAAGACCAACAGTAATAATCTTAATCCCAGAATCCTTTAGTGGCTCGGTAGCTATAATGATGTCATCGGGATCATTTGTTGGGTTGCTATCGGTGATGATAACCAAGACCTTCCTGGAATCTGGACGGCTGGATGTTGCCTGGAAAACAAATGTAATAATAGCAATCACAAGTAATAGAAACTCTATACTAAAAATTACTAAATAGTTGAATACGCACAGTATTAGAGAATATGTATTTTGCGTATGGGGATCCCATAAAAAGCAGTTTCGTTTCTTAAATATTCCCTTCCCCATGTCAATGCTAGAGAGGCTGGAAGCTGACAAACCACCTCAGCCCCTTGCCTACAATCACCACCATTCCAAAAACCAATGGAAAGAGACATCCAGCAAACTAGCAATCAAATATGCTCAACTAGTAGATTTAAGTGCTGCAATAACCAATGAACCAATTAATTTCACTACTCCAGCAAACTAGCAATCTAATATACACAACAAGTAGATTTCAGTGCGGCAATTGTAGACTGCTATACCTTTTCAAAAGTCTTTTTAGCATCATCTATGGCATCCACGAGCTGCATTCCTTCTGAGCTTGTTACGATGATATCAACACTTTTTGGGAAATACTGCTTGAAGGTTTCAGCTTCTCTGGCTACGTCTCTTACAGCTTTGGAATCCACGAGTTTAATAGCAGTGAATTTGTTCTTGTCAGTACCAAATTTCTGGAATATCTCTTGCACAATGTCTTTGACTTTGTTCAGGTTATTTGGAGCATTGGAGGATGACAGACTTATAATAAAGCCAATGTCCATCTCACCTTGAGGTAGACCTGACAACAAACATTCATAAAAAGTAATGCTGGGATTCAATTTAACAAAGATTAGATGATAATGATATTGTCAATGATAATGGCGATTAC
This sequence comes from Metridium senile, assembly GCA_949775045.1. Taxonomy (NCBI): domain Eukaryota; kingdom Metazoa; phylum Cnidaria; class Anthozoa; order Actiniaria; family Metridiidae; genus Metridium; species Metridium senile. The sequence goes on along the minus strand of OX459103.1, from coordinate 7,797,270 downwards.
AATGGTAAAGGCGATGATACTGATGTTGAAGATAATGAACATAATGTTGTATTACAATATTCATAAAGATAATCATGATAGTAACGTAATTGTTGCAGGTGCTGCTAATGATGATGATGATAACTAGTGTTGTTGATGATGATATAAACGTAATTGTGGGTATGATAATGCTGATGATAATTATTACAAAGGCTTTGATAATATTGGAATGATAACGAAGATTATGATGTTGATTTTGATGATGAAAGCGATGATCATTGACAAGACATACCATCACCAATTTTCATCATGACTTTTTCTCCTGTAATAGTATCGTATTCGTCTTCTGGTGATGTTACAATGTTGTCCTTATTTGGGGTTAGCAGACCCAGTTCTTGTTTATTTGCTTCTCTTCCAAAAGCGATTGGGATAATTGTGACTGCGGAGTCCTGGAGCTGCTTAGCTTGTCTCATGATGTCAAGAGAATTGCTGGACGATTTCTTGTCCATAACGACAACTAAAATTTAAAATATATTTAATAAGCAAAATATAATGAAGTAAGCAAAGAAAAATAATAGTAATAACCTACCTAAAACTTTCTTTGCTCCTGGTCTTTCTTGTTCAGAAGTATCAAACATGGTCTTTGCTTGTCCAAGAGCTCGACCAAGATCAGACCCAGAGGTCCTTGCAAGCTGTGAATCTATATAATCCTTACGGAGTTGATCTGTATTAAATGCTTTTGCCAAAGGCACTTGAACTGATGGAATGTTTCCGAATACAATTACACCATAACGAATGTTAAACGATCCATACCGATCGATTATCGATTTTAGGGTTTCTTTGATTTGCAGGAAGTTTGTGTTTGCTTGTGTAGCAGTTGCACTTATGGCCAGGATAAGATCCATTTCTGGGATAGCCCTTGGTTCTGGAAAAAGAAGATAAATAATGTAAAGTTATCGATAGAGCGCACTATATCCATGAAATAGAATTGCTACTGCGTAATAGTTCCTATTTAGTGCCTATTAGTCACTATAAAAGACAAGTCTCACTCTGAAAGTTGTATAATGATGTATTGTTTCCTTTTTTATTCGATGTTTCTAGTTGAGTGATATTGACTAAAAAGTCACTAAGTAGAGACTATTAGTTAGAAACTATTTTGTTTTTATTTCATGGTTTTAGTGTTTTCGCTCTACCAGCCCATATATTATATCTAAACATATATTATAACTTTATAATAATTTTTGGTCTTGGGTTAAAATATTGCGCATTTGGATAATATTGAATATAGAATGTTAGATTATTAGATTGGAATTAGAGAGATGGCATTCCACATCTCGACAATAACCAGCTGAAGCTCATTTATTATATCTAAAATAATGCCTGCAATAACTTTGTGGACCTGGGGTAACATTTCGCTTTTGAAGAGATATTAAATATCGCTGATTGAGCAGGCAGTTTGAATTGATTATTTAGATATACTCCTACTCACAAGAATGTTGTCACATACAAAAAAACAATTGAACTAATTTAGTTAGAAAGGGATAACAAAAGAAAGATTTCACTTTGAGTGATCTTCTTTTGTCTTTACTACTTTCACACTAAAGGTCAGGGGCTGGTTGTACGAAGCCTGAATAGCGCTATCCAACGGATAAATCCCTATCCAATGGATAAAACCTATATAAATTCTATACACCGGATAACTCTTATCCAGTCGATAACTTCATCCAGGCTTCGTACAACTGGCCCCAGGACAATGTTCTTGTAATTAGGTGTACTCAATGAAAAACAGGATTTACCCTTTAGTACTTGTTGTAGTATAGCCTTTGCAAGGACATCAGGGTAAATATCTTTATCACCCCGGATAATCTTTAGCTTATCAGGAGTAATCTTCTCATATTCCTCACTATTATCCCTCCTTCCAAGAAACACTGGAACCACCTCAACACCTTCTTTATTCAGTGACATTGCAGCTGATTTTAATTCTGCTGGATCACTAACAGAGGTCTGGTCTTTGATTACTACCAGTATCTTTCGTGCATCAGGTCTCCCGGAACTTTCAAAAATTTTCTTGGATTCTTTTAAGGCGTTGGTTAGATCCGGGGGTCCACTTAGACGAGACGCTCTATCGATGTAATTTTTCAAAATGTTTGTATCGAGTATTCGTTGACTGAAGTTCACGATAGTTGTTTTACGTCCGAATACCATCAGGGCGTATCGCAGCTTGGTCTGGCCCTGGTCATCTATAATGTTTTTGATGGTGTTTTTGACTGTGGTGAATGTCTTTTCTGAATTTGATGCGGTGATGCTTACGGCGAACAGAAGATCGGTTGCTACAGTAGGCTTATCCTCTGTAAATTGAATATAAAAAATTAAGTTTAGTTTCAAGTAAATTTTAATTTATAAAGATATTATGCATGCATGAGCTACAATATTTCTGAAGGTGCTACAAAAATTAAGAACCACAATTATTATTATTAATCATATAATCATATATCTACATAATCACATACATACATATACTGTTTTGTCTGTATAATGTGGTAGTTGGTCATCATATAGTTGTGCTTTTTTGTGCATGTGTTTGTTTGTTATTATTATTATTAATCATATAATCATATATCTACATATAAATACATACATACATATACTGTTTTGTCTGTATAGTGTGGTAGTTGTTGGTCATCATATAGCTGTGCTATTTTGTGCATGTGTTTGTTTGTTTGTGTATTTGATTGCTAGTATATTTATGTGGTAGATTTTTTTGTGTGTGCTTATTTGCCAGTCTAAATATTTGTTTGCCTTTTTGCACGATTGTTTGTTGTGTGTTTGTTGTGTGTTTGTTGTGTGTCATATTGTTCTTCATTTAAGAGGAAGAAAAAACTCACCAAACACCCTGTCCATTATCTGTTTCATACTTTCTTCAGGTCTATCTCCAGCAGTGACATTGATAATATCGTTATCTTTCGATGTTATTGCCATCAGCTCGCTATTATCTGTGTCTTTTCCAATGCTTACTGCAATGACTTTAGCACCATCGTCCTTGGCCATTTTACCCACTGCTTTGAGGTTGTCTATTGGACTTGTAGACTTGCTGTCGGTTATGACAACTAAGACTCGTTTGGCCTGTGGCCGTTCCTTTTTGGACATCTTTATGTAAAAAAGAAATATTTGCATTATGTCACAAGACGTCATCATTATCATCATCATCACCACCATCATGATTATAATAATCATCATCAAAATGATTATCATCATCATGGTTATCATAAATCATCATCATCATCATTATTATAATCATCATTACCATCAAAATCACCAATTTACATCAATGTCAAATACCTCAAAGAGTTTTCTAGCTTTTTCCACCGCTTTGTCCATGGATCCACCATCTATGCTTGGTAAAGCTGCAATCATTTTTTTCAAATCTTCATCACTATTGAATCTAGAGTCAAATTTGACCTTGATCTCTGGAGTTGCTCCATACGTAACGATAGCATAACGGATTTTCTTTTGTCCGTATTTGTCAATGATTGACTGGACAATGTCTTTCATTTGTTTGAAGGCGCTAGCAGAGTTCCGTGAGTTTGCATCGAGTACAAACGCTAGGTCGACTTCTTTCACACCGGGGATTTCTGATAATGAAACATATGGCGAAGATTAAAAATTAAGTAAAAAAGGAAATGAGAAAACAGACGAGCAACAGGAAAATACGAATGGCTAGCAAAGGAAAACGAGAAGAAAGGACCCTATTGAAAAAAACGGAAGGATAATCAAAGAAAAAGATGCCAACGTAACGGAGTAGAAGAAGAACAAGAATAATTAGACGACAAAAGAAGAACAAGAAGAAATAACAAGAACAACTTTAACAAAAACAAAAACAAGAGCAGGAACAAATCAACACACAAAAAGAAGTTAACGAATACAAACAAAATACGAACAAGATCAAAACAAAGACCAAATACAAGGATAAGAACCAGACCAATAAAAAGAAAACATTGAGAGCAAAAACAAGTAAACACAGGTAAAAAGTACATGACCACAAACAAAACCACGAACAATACGAACACACGAATAAAACGAAGGCAAAGTACAAGGAAGAAAACAAGAACAAGAAAACAATGAGAAACATACAGCAGCTATTTAAAAAAGTTTGATGGATGAAGGTTTTGTTGCATGTTGCTTACTAAGCTTGAATTGAACACAGGATAAATTATGCTGGAAAACCTTGCAGACAAACTTTGGAAAAATTCCATATTGCTGTGACCTTTCGCTGCTTGAATCCATATCATCAATAGTGCATTTTGGGCTTAGAGCAACAAGCAACAAAACCTTCGTCAACCTTTTTTATTAATTAGCAAATCGAATGTGGTTTAGCGTTGTCTGTACTCTTATCGACAATGATATTCGTCATGACAGTGGTCAAAATGTTGTGGAATCACGACGCGCAGCAGTTTTTTTTACCACAATAAAATCATAAAAATTGACAAAGTTTTCCCTATTTCAGCGTTGCGTGATATGTTGACGTGAGCACCGTTGTCTGGACTCTTATTTACAATGGCAAACCAGCCAATCAGATTGCAAGGATCATCGGTAGTTGTGGTAAAAAGCTGTATACTCACCATTTACTGCATCGACCAGTGCTTTATCTATTTTATCACCAATAACACGTGATGGTTCACCAGGTGGACAAACCTGTATTCTGATTGGTATATCAGTAATAGTTATGACATCGTCTGGACCAACTGTATCACCAATTATGACAGGTATGACAATAACTCCTTTACGCATCAACTCTTTTGCTTTAGACCTTAAAATACAAGATTACAGCACAGTGATTTGACCAGTTTCATGTTACCTTGCACCGCTGTACTATTAGACAAAAGGCGCAATTGCATATGGATAACCTCAATTCTGAGTAAATTAAAATGTGTTTTCTATTAATGAATTGAAATGCGTTCGGTGTATAAGTGAAATACAGATAAATGAGAAAAATATCATATGCGTGCATATATGTATTTTCTTTTGTTAACATTTTTTCGTGCTTTGCTTGAAATTTGCTTTTATTTTTAAAACAAATCGAGGCTTAGCCTGTGCAAATGCGCCCGTTGTCAATTAGTACAGCGGCGCTAGATAATATGGAAATGGACAATTTGGATATGTACTATGGTGAATGACTATGGTTAGCTAGAGTAGATCAAGACGTGCGATGCGGAAACCACACCAGGTCAAAAATAATTGTGATCTGATAAAGAGAGTTTTAATACCTCAGTAAGAGTTGAAGGTAGTGAATTGTTTTGTTTTGTCGATTGATTGTTTGTTTGCATGCATGTTTGCTTTAGCTTTTGTTTTTTGTTTGTTTGATTGTTTTCTTTAGAGTTAAAGTGGTAATACTTAGGATGGCGATGCTGGTAGTCACTCCATTTGGAGTTTTTCTGTAAATGACTACTTACAACAATAGTCTCCTTCACAGTTCCCTGCGCAATTTTGAAAGGTAGCCGGGCCTTTGAATTGAAGTGAGACGAACGTTGATCTTGTAATGGTAGACCTTTTGACACCTTGCATGGTCTCTATCATTGCAAGCTCAACGTTCGTCTCGCTTCATTGCAAAGGCCCAGCTACCTTTCGAGATGGTGCAGGGAACTGTGAAGGGGACTATTTACCAACAAATGAGTAGGATTAATGAATACCTCCATAACCAAGAAAACAGAGATAATTTATCCAACTAATTACCTTACGACCTTCTCATCACTTGTAGTGCCTTTATCAACAGCAACCACCAGAACCTTCTTAGCATTGGGTCTCGCTGCCGAACTCTGGAACATAATATTTGCTTCCACAAGAGCATTCTCATAAGAGGGTCCTTGGGAGCTTCGGGGTAACGTTTCAATATGGCTCCTTAGATCATCACTGTTTTTAAAATCGTCACTAAAACTGACTTTGGGAATAGCAGTATCGCCGAATACTATAAGACCATATTTGGCATTGCCAATACCATATTTGTCGATCACATGGTTGATGGAATCTTTCATTAGGGTGAATGTTTTCTCTGGATTGTTCGAGGTTGCGCTGAGAGCGAAGATGACGTCCACTGGAGGTATTGTAGGTTTAACTAAGAGTAAAAATAAACATCAATGATGGATATTTCATCTCAATGAGGAAAAATAAGCTGTCATCGTTCCAGGTGATTTAGCGCGCGCACTTCAGCCAATCAGAAGCGTTTTTGTCGCATCGCCAACAGTTCCAAAATGGCGTCGTTCGAGAGAGTTGTTTCCCGTGTTAACTCTCTATAAATAATGTAACTTGGAGAACAAAAGTTCACAGCTTCTCCATCAGGGATAAAAAAGAATAAAAACAAAACCCAAATGCCTAAAAGTAATCGAAAATGTTGCTGTCTCAAGGCGCCATTTTGGAACTGTTCGTTTTGATAAACAATCCTTTACGCGCTTCGAAGCGAGATCACCTGGTTGCTGTAACATATTTTGCAATGTTGTAATAATCATTTTTATTTATTTATTTGTTTGTTTAATTTGTTTTATTATTTTTCTAATAAAGTGAAGGCTAGTACTATGACATAGCAAAATATGGATATAAGTTTCGGCTCATAACAATATGTAGTGTTTACAACATGAGCGGCCGTGTTGTATCGCCGATACAACACGAACGCGAATGTTGTAAACTACTTAAAAAATGTCTAGGTTTGCTCTTTCATATTTTACCAACATTTTCAAGATTAAAATAAATTTTGCCGTAAAATTACCAGTTAAAACTTATGCAAATCAGGATATACAACACTAGTGTTGTATCAGATTTACAACACTCGTCATGGTCATGATTTCTTTTGAAAATGTCTCATTAATTATTCATGAATTTTTTAAGTGTTATTACAACTATATGCAAATGTTTTCAAACAATGCATCCAAGTCTCAGCTTTCTCAGCTTGAATCCATTGTTCACAATAATTTGCATATCTCTGTAATAATAAAAAATATAACAGAAGTGTATGTAGCCAGTACTTACATTATGCAGGCTCTAATGTGTGCAGCAATACATACAAAGAGCATTTGTTTGCACTACTCTTGTAATTGATTTTGTTTCGCTGAAGTATGTCTTGATCACTTTGCCAATAAAACTGTTATTAATTACTTTGTATTGCTAGCTTGATAAACTGTTATTACTTACTTTGTAATGCTAGCTTGATAAACTGTTATTACTTACTTTGTATTGCTAGCTTGATAAACAGTTATTACTTACTTTGTATTGCTAGCTTGATATACTTTTGAATTTTCTTAACGGTTTCATGGGTTGTTTCCACTATATCCACCGTTGGATGGAGTGTTGGATAACCCGTACAAATAGCGATATCAGGTTTCTTGACCTCAGTACCGAACCCAACTGGAATTACTTTAACACCTGAAAAAAGGGGAAACCAATGTCGTTATTTTTTATATTGTTCAACGGGTAGCAAAAATTGTGCTATTGTTCATCAAAGTGTCTTGATCTATCTTTCTTTAAAAAAACGAAGTTTCTTCCAAATCAAAGTTAAATTATTATTTGTACCCTTGTTGTCTTCGTTATTAATAACATTACTTCTACAGTGGAACCCCGCCTTATTTGAACCCCTATTGCAGCCAGTTTTTTAAGGTCCCGACAAAATACATGTACATATATTTTCTTTAAAATTTACCCGCTTAATGCGGCCACCCCGTTAACACGGGCACTTTGGGCTGTCCCTTCAGTGGACAGATTAAAGGGGTTCCACTGTATCAATTTAAGAAATACCTGTCTTTTCAAGATCTTTTGCCTTCTCTTTCACCACATTGGGATCGCTAGTTGTCCGTTTGTCAACCATAATTACAAGGATTTTCCTAGCATTGGGACGTTTCGAAGATGAAGAGAAAAGCTTAGCAGCTTCTTTGATGGCTTCATCGTAGGCAGGGCCTCCATCTATAAACCGCTGAAAACCTATGTAGGTTTTTAGACCTTCCAAATCAAACTCCTCATCAAAGCTGACCTGAAACATTCACAGAAGACAGTGAAAATGATTTGTCATAAGCTATAGTTGGAAGTACAGTGACGTATTTTGTTATGGTTTTGCCAACCAACCATCGTTATTAGAACAAAGAAAATTAAAACATTTATATTTCTAAAATGGTTGTCAAATTAGCATCGCAGTATCAACACTTGTAAACACTACGCTCACCTACACATGTAGTTGGTCTCGATAACATTTGAGTATAGAGAGATTTCATGGTAGCCATGTATTTGTCGGCAAGTTCAAAATAAAGAAATAATAGGAATAAATTTGAATAAGAAAGAATTCCAGTTCCCTTGAAAAAAAGGACCTAGTTTTGGCCACAAACGTGGCTGCCATGATATCCTTCTATCCAGCTGAGTTGACCTTCAAAACAAACACAAGGTCAACCAATCAGAATTGAGGATTCAACATCATATTTTGATTAGCATGTCCCATTATTCTGACAAGAGAATTTATAAAATACAAGTTCTTCCTTCTTTAAATTAATCGTAAACGCTAGTCAAACACGTGGTGGGATTATATTTCAATCAACAAGAAACTGAGTCTACATTGTATACTCGGAAAATGCTCAAAAATTGCTAACCAAAAATAGTGACCCATAATTCCTTTCGGGGAAGGCGATCAACTCAGCTGGATTATTATATCGGATTATAATTAACAATCGTCATAACATTGTTGCCTTTAAAAACATCCTACCATTTCATTTTAAGGCATAATGCTACATACAAGAGACCATCAATTTATCTAAAATATATTTATTGTTATCTTGATATATATATTGGCCTGATCCACGCTTATGAAAGTGTGTATGATTATGATTGTCGCGGAGTAGTAAGCAATTAAAGTAATCGCAATTACAGCAGCCCGATGTTGATGATAATCCCGTTGAAGTCCCGAACATTTTTCTCGGGCTTTTGTAGTTGCAATTCAATTTAATTGCTTACTACTTCGCGACGATCATGCAGTATTTACTCGAATAAGAGCCGCATTTCAAAGCTATGTTACTTTAAAATAGCATTGCATGGAAACAAATTTGTATCAAAAGCTCTGTTCCCGCGGCGCTTATTCCAGTAAATACGGTAATCATACAAACTTATTATTATCTCTTGATGAATGCATATCTCTACTGACCTTAGTAGATGCAGTGTCACCAAATATAATCATTCCATATCTGACTTTCCCAATCTTGTACTTGTCAATCAAGGCTTTGACAATGTCTTTCATTTGTTTAAACGTCCTCTGGCGTTGAAACCCAGTTGCACTGATTGCAAATACAAGATCCAGGGCTATTTGTGGTGGAGGACCTAAAAAAACACAAGCACATAAGGATACACACAATGAACCGTATCAAAGATATGCCAATTGTTCTGTTGAAATCTCAACCTGTTAAACAAAATCTCGCGCGCTAATCAAAGTCTTTTGTTACTTCTCACCTACAATATCATAATGGTAATGGTATTGTTTTCAAAATTGCATACGGTATTTCTGATACGCATTGTGGAAATAATTTACGGCTTGCATGCATGAGTAAACAGTTTATAGCGTTGACGTTACGACTTCAAGGTGGTATTCTTCATTTATGTATATTAACTGACTTAGACTAGGAATATTTGAACCAAGTTGAAAAACAAAAAACTAACAAATAAACAATCACAAAAAACAAACACAACAAATGAAAAACAAACAATTAAACAAACATATACAACAAATGAAAGACAAATAAATAAAAACAAACACGTGCACATGCACAAATAAACAAACACAACAAATAAAATAAAGAAACAAATAAACAAACATATGCACACAAAAAAATAAACAAAAAATAAACAAACATATTCACAAATAAACAAACACAACAAATAAAAACAAACAAATAAACAGACATAGGCACAAATAAAGAAATACAACAAATAAATAAACAAACATATGCACAGACAAACAAATCAATCAATCCCAAACGAAACAGTCAAAAGTATTAAGACTCACCTGCAATAGCCTTCTTTACTTGTTCGTCTACTTTGTCAGTGATTCCACCGACGGGATCGGACTTCTTGACTTTCACGACACGAACTGGTATGTCTGTGATAACTTCTACTTCGCCATCGTCAGTAGCATCTCCAACAGCAACAGGGATAACAAACACACCTATATGGATTACCCAAATCAATCAATCAATCAATCAATCAATCAATCAATCAATCAATCAATCAATCAATCAATCAATCATCAATCAACCAATCATGAATAGATTAAATAAAATATAAATAACTCTTTTGTAAATTGGCATTGTATCCGTTTTTATCAAATGAAATATAAAATGAAGATAATAAATTAGAATGATTTTTTGGGATATTGATGATATTGGTTATATTGTTACTATATATCTTATTATCATCATTATCATTACCCTTATGAACCGCATCATCCATCAACATCATCACCACCACCATCATTACCCTTAAAATCCGCATCATCCATCATCATCATTATCACCACCATCATCACCCTTAAAATCCGCATCATCAATCATCAATCATCATCATCACCACCATATCATTATAATAATCATCACCAACATTATTAACATTATTTTCACAATCATCATCACTATAATCATCATCATCACCATCATTACCACTACCACCACCATCACCACCACAACAAACATAATCATCACCACCATTACCACTACCACCACCATCACAACAAACATCATCATCACCATCATTACCACTACCATCACAACAAACATCACCACTACCATCATTACCTTTCTCTGCCAGCTTAGCAGCTTTAGCCTGTATCGCATCTAAATCGGATACAGACTTCTTATCAATGATAACAACAGCGATTTTCTTTGCCTTGGGTCTAGCCCGTGCTGCCACGCTGTTGAACAGTCGTGTCAATTCTCCCATTGCTTTGTCAAGATTTGGGCCTCCTGTGGCCCGCGATGTCCTGGAAACTAGACTCACTAGCGAATCTTTGTTCTTCACCGATTGGTCAAAGGTGACGTGTGTAGTTGCTTCGTCTCCAAACGTCACGAGGCCGTAACGGACCTTTCCTACGTCGTAACGTCCTATCATTTTCTCGACAACTGATTTCATCTTCTGGAACGTTGAATCGGGTGTTGACGATGTTGCGCTCAAAGCAAAGGCAAGGTCTACTTCGGCAATTTCTGAGAATTGATAAATTAATATAAAAATAAACGTAAAATTGAACACATATTTACTTCACATATTCTTTACGTGCTTCTTTACGTGTAATCAGTGAGTCTCCCACTATGAAATACTGAGACTTCAAAAGTTTTCTTTTTGGAGAAAAATAATAAAATCGGATTGGATGCTGCAATACCTTTTCTATGAAGCTGCAAGGAAGATTTATTTAAAGATCTCCGGACTGAAAAGTCAAATATAATAAAAAAAAGATCCAAACAAGCTTTTCATCTTATTTGATTCGAAACTTTTGGCGCACGTGATTATTATGCTATAAGATAATTATTTTCAAATTCAAAAAGAAGCAACAACTCAACAAGCTTCGAAGCCAGGCACACATCTTCGAAAATTTAAATTATGCTATAAGATAATAGTTTTCCTAATCGATTTCAAAATTTGCATATTACCATTGGCAGCTTTTTTGATTTGCTTGTCCAGGTTTCCCCCAACTTCGTCCGGTTTATCTGTCGGTTTTCCAGGAACAATGCGGTCCGGTCTATCTGTGGTTGGTGTTACATCAACTGGTTTGACTTCATCACCGATTATTACTGGAATAACGATAACACCTTTACTGTGAAGGGCACTTGCTTTGGATTTGACAACTGAAGGATCACTAGCTGATTTCTTGTCTATAAGAAGAACAAGTATTTTGGTGGCAGCGGGACGAGCACCGGAGCTGGAAAATAGTCTAGATGGGAAAGTAAAGAACCATAAACATAATAATAGCAATGAAATATAATAAAGAGATAAGTAAACTGGGAAGATGGTAGACGAAACATTAAGGGAGTCAACATTAAACAAAGGAAGGGGCAAAAAATGGAGGGGGGAAGAGGAATAGGAAAAAGAGGGCAGAAGGAAGGAAAAAGATAAGAATACATAAATATAGAAAAGATTAAAACATTATCAGGAACTGGAATGGTAAACCAGAAAGACAAATAACATTGCCGTCTTTGCTTAAGCATTTTCACTCCTGTCTTTGGTAGCTTTGGAGTTAAATACATTTAACGAGTCACATAACAAACCATTTAACAAAACACCAACGATGACACTGTCAATTATACATACCTATCTGCTTCAGCAATTGCCACGTCAAGTTTAGGCGATCCATAAGACCGTGGTATACGGTTGATGTATTTCTTTAAGTCATCAATTCCATCAAACTCCTGTCCAAATTCAACTTTAGTCGATGCCAAGCTATCAAACACGAATACTCCATATTGGACTTTACCAACACCGTACTTGTCAATCATCGTGTTCACTACGTCACGCATCTGCTTGAATGTGCGATCAGCGTTACCAGCGGTTGCACTAAGAGCGAAGGCTAAGTCCACATCTTTGAGGAACGGTGGTTCTGGATGAGATATTAAAATAAAAGGAAAATAATTAGAAAAACCACCATGGTGCTCAACGTAGAAAGCGCTAAAAAAAATCAACAATTTAGCCAATGGAGTAAGTTATTGAGAAAAAATTGTGCACAAAACATACAAACAAAGGATTTTATGTTTATTTTTTCAGACCAGACAATTAGATTTTGAGTACGAGTTGCTTATTACTCAAAAACTACAATGTAGTCACCGACTGCGAAGCGACCAATTGACAAAACGAATTAATTTGCAAATATTTAATGATTGAAAACAGGAATCCACTAGGATGAACTCTTGGATTTCATACCGATAATATTTCTGCGCACTAAAACATGAAAAATTAGCAGAGGTTCAAAGGTTTTTACTACAACATGTATCACATAGGTATATATGGATGATAAGGCAAACCTTTGAGTCCTTCGGTAATAATCTTCTCAGCCAGTTTCTTAGGATCGTCCTTCGTATCTGCCTTGATGACACTACTCTTGTCACCTGTCACGGCCTCTCCTTCTTTTACGCTACCTTCTTTACCAAAGACTACTGCAATGATCTTTACGTTTTTAGAGATAATTGGTTTAGCAGCGTCTTTAATCTCTTTCTCTGTGCTCACAGACCTACAGGAACATAGATAGTTGGAAGAGTGTGAATAATTAACAATAGAATTGGCACAAATCTGAAGAAGTAAAATCACGATTGTGTAATATGCGATCGCTTACAATGACGCCTTGCGACGCATGCGTAGTCAGCACTTACTTTTTATCACTAACCACCACAAGTATCTTCTTCGCGTTTGGTCTTCCTGTGTTTCTAAATACCGCTTCAGCATTTACCAAAGCCTTTCTTAGATTAGGCTCACCGGTCCCTGATTCTAGTCTGTCAACAATATACCGCTTCAGGTTCTCATCCGGGAAGTTTGCAGTGTCATGGAACGTTGCCATTGTTTTTGGTATCGATCCGTAGACTATTAAAGCTAGTTTTACCTTCTCCATACCATAGGTGTCGATCAGTGATTTTAGAATCGCTTTGGTTTGTCGGTGGACCTCAATAGCGTCGCTCGATGCTGAACTTATCGCGAAGGCAATGTCAACGTCTGGTATTGTAGGCTTTTGAAGAGCTAAAAAGATAAACATAAAATGTCAATTTGTAATAGGTTTTTGAAGACTTAAACACATCACAAAATTTTAAAGATTTAATATGCTTCAATGTTATCAAATCATCATTATTAATATTATTGAGGAAAAACAATTCTGTATTATTAAGCCTTACCATCAATTGCTCTATCCATGATATCCTTAGCAAGATCTTTAGGATCCGGAAGCCTGGGTCTATTGATTACATTATCCTTATAAGGAGTGATCTTTTCAAGCTCATTCTTATTAGCTTGGTTGCCAACAGCAACGGGTATAACAAGAACGTTATTTTCCTCCAGCTGCTTCGCTGCATCAAGTTTCTTCACGTCGTTCGGATCTCCAACCGACTTTTTATCGATTATAACGACAACTATTCGATTAGCGTTATCACGAACGCTTCGGCCTTCAAATAACTCTTTGGCTCGCTTCAAGGCTTTGCTAATCGATGGACCTCCGCTGCCAATCGGAAGGGTTCGGACTTGGCTCTTGAGATCGGAGATGGTTAGTTTATTGCTGAAGTCTAACATGGTCTGAGGTTCGTCACCAAATACTATTACACTGTAATGTATTTTAACGCCGCCATACTGGTCCATGATGGAGCGAATGGTATCTTTCATTAGTTTGAATGTTTGTCTTGGATTCGATACTGTAGCGCTGATAGCAAAGGCGAGGTCAATGATTGGGATTCTTTTGATATCTAGAGCAAGTAAGAACAAATCATCAGTTTGAGTGATTGAGTGAGTGCCTTAATTTAAAGAGCTGTCACGTGACAGCTTGCGCCCATGACCCTGTGGCCCTCTACATACATTGTGTTTCGGTCACATTTATTCAATTGTTCCGATCAATAGTCCAATACACAGTTCCCTGCGCCATCTTGAAAGGTAGCCGTGCCTTTGCATCGAAGCGAGATTAACGTTGAGCTTGCGATGATAGAGACATGAGGTCTCTATTATTGCAAGCTCAACGTCAATGCAAAGGCCCGGCTACCTTTCAAGATGCCGCAGGAAATTGTGAAGGGGACTATTAGTGAAATATGTTTTCTAATGGATAGACCAATATCACGCCAGCATGATATTATAAAATTATTGTTTACAAGAAAAAGGTTTTCACTATCAAATTAGTCACATCTATAATTAGTAAAATTAAGTTTCATAAAAAATATCTTCAACTAACGAAGAGATACAATTTTGAAACGAAGCATTTTCGCAAGCCTCATCAGTCTAGACAAATAAATTTCTTTGCAAAAACATCTTTGTTTAAAAAAATCATAACTTCGTCATTTGATAGGCAATCTTTAAGACATCTTATAAAATTCATGAATAATTAATGAGCAATTGACAAAAGAATTCACGTCCGTGACGGAGGTTGTAAATCTCATACAGATTTCGTCCTGATTTGCATAAGTTTCAACTTGAATTTTCTCGGCCAGATTTACATTTATCTTGACAATTTTAGTAAAATATGAAAGAACTAACGTTGGACTTTCATAAGTTCTATACAATATTCGCGTCCGATCTGTATCCGATATACAACGGCTCGTCTTCGACTCGCCGTTGTATATCGGATACAGATCGGCCGCTCATATTGTATATATTACTTAACGATCTCAAACCCTACCCCAATCCCCCAAAAAATCCCCCCCCCCCCCCAAACCAAAGACATGTCACGCTAATGTGATACAGTTTTATTTACCTTTCTTAGTGAGCTTGTCAATCTCTTTTGCAACATCTTCAGGATTGTCGTCTTTGTCTGTCGTGATGACACTAGGCTTGTCAGGTGCGATTATATGGTAACCATCAGGTACTTTGTCCAGGCGAACCGTCACCACGATAATCTGGACACCAGATTTCTCTAGCTCTATGGCTGCTTTCTGAGCTGCATCATTATCACCTACATAAGAATATCCATTTTTTTCATCAATATGATGGCTATAATAATGATGCTGACGCGATGATGACGATAACAGGGTTCGTGCTGATGTCAGTAAAATCTAAGGAGTATTCAAGGAGTTTTCAAGGACCAAAAAGTAATTTTTAAGCACTTTTTGCGACAACTTTGAAAGAAATGATATTCCTGTCATTGTTAACATCGCACAGAATGAACAAATTTTATCAAAATTTACCCTACTTTAGCTAGAATTAAGGAGTTTTTAAGGAGTTTATGCTGATTTTCTCAAATTCAAGGGCTTTTCAAGTGCCCTTAAAAACGTAAATCAAATTTAAGGGGTTTTGAAGGATTTTAAGGAGTAGCACGAACCCTGTGATAATAATGATGGTAAAAATGCTGATCATCATCATCATAATCGTCACATTTATGATGGTGATGACAAATGTGATAGTTATCATTATATCATCATTGAGTCAGTTTCTTTTGTTCATTAGCGGTCTTTATCCTTCATATTCACCCGACTAATATAATTAATTTACGATATATATATTTATATTTACGATATCAAAGATAAGTAAAGGTTATATAACGTTACCGAGTGGATATCAGAAATACCAACCCAAGGCCGAGGGTTCATATATGTCATATCCAACGAAGTATAATGTATATAACCGCCGTATATCATCATTGGTATGTTAAGCACGGGGTTGATATGATATAACGATATATATAATGATGATATAACGATAATGATAAAAATACGTAAAAAAACCCGTCAAAAAATACGTCAAAATACTCTGAAATTGAATTTCACTGAATTCCGATCTTGGAATGCACTTATTGGTTTAATTTTCAGCAGTAGTCTCAAGTTAAGACTTTTTTTTTTAAATAGAAACAAAATGTATACCTGTTGGGTCAGCGTCAGTGAATAACACGAGCACTTTCTTCGAATCGGGTCTTGCGCCTGCATCAAACAATTTCTTGGCCTCATCCAAAGCTTTCTCAACTACTGAGCCTCCTGATCTTCTTAGCAAAGTGTCGATAGTCCTTTTAAAAGCATCATCATTTGGGTACACGTCGTTAAAGTAGGTCTTGATTGATGGGTAGTCAGTGTAGACAATAACACCATATTTGGTGTTGGCTAGAGGATGACGGTTTACTAGTTCTTTGACGATGTCTTTGATTTGTGAGAAACTTTCCTGGGCAACTGGTCCTACTGTACTGATAGCGATGGCAATGTCCAGTGATTGTGTGGGTGAGACAGCTGGAACAAAGAGAATTGGATTACAAATGAACTTAATTAAACCACACTATTAAACTACACACTAACTTGCATTGGACGGACGACTGAGGACGTAACAAACCATAGCCGTGTCTAGCCTAATTGTCTGACAGAAACTAATACATACTAACTACATGTTCTAATTGCTCATGATTGTAAGCCATTAACTGTCCAAAAAAATAGTACACACAGGGTACGTGCTGATGTCAGTAAACAAAATGTTTCAAGGACCAAAACGTAAATTTCAAGCACTTTTTTGCGACAACTTTGATATATAAATGATATTCCTGTCTTTGTTAACGTCGCACAGAATGAACATTAAAATTTACCCTACTTAAGCTAGAATTAAGGAGTTTTTGCTGATTTTCTAAAATTCAAGTGCTTTTTAAGTGCCCTTAAAAACACTGTAAGGCGCATTTGAACAAAACGCCAAATCAAAAAAGAGTCTGAAATAGCCGAACAAAATATCTATACCTTCAAGGATTTTCTTTACAATTTCATGGCCAAGTTTCTTTGGATCTTCGTCTCCTTTAGCACTAATAGTATCATTTTCTTTGGGAAAATGCTTATCAAGTCCCGGTATATCAACCTCGCTACCGATACCGAGTGCAATAATCTTAACTTTGTCCTTCTCCAAAACATCAACTGCCCGTTTTACGTCCCCATCGCTAGAGGTCGATGTCTTATCTGTAACTATCACTAGCACTTTATGGGCATTCGGCCGAGATCTTCGGAAAAGTTTCGCAACTTCGTCAAGTGCTCGATCAAGCTCCGGACCACCGGATTTCCTGGGAAGGGAGTCGATCTTTCGTTTCAGTGATGTAACATCTGGATATTGATTTTGGAAGGAAAAGCTTGTTGTTGGCGTACTGCCATAGACTACTACAGCATAACGGATCTTCTTGGTACCAAAAGTACTGAGTACTTCCTGGACAGTTCTCTGGATTTTACTAAAGGTTCCGTCTGCACCAGAAGCAACGGCACTTAAAGCAAAGACCAGGTCAATTTCTGGGGTAGCTGGAGTGTCTGAAATAAAACAAGAAGTGGTCACAAAAATGTTGAACGTTATTTTTAACAGGTAAAATTCGTTTCAGTACTTAAGTAAGGCTTTGATTGAACATCTGTTTTGGGAGAGGTCTTCAAAAGACTATCAAGGGCACTTAAAAGATGCCTGTGCACTTAGGCTTCTACCTCAGCTGCAGATGTATTTTCCGGCTGCTTATTTCATGAGCGCTGCTTATTTCATGAGCAAGGAAATATTAAAAATACAAATGTCTAAATAACATAATAAAAATAAGATAAACAATAATCAAACAAACAAATAATAACTCCCGTTGGACTTTTCCAAAAAACAAAAAAAACAAAAAAACTTAACCACAGACGGGATTCTAACACATGATACTCCGTAAAACACAATAACAACCTTTCCAAAGTAAACACACACCAATAGTCCTTTTCACAGTTCCGTCCAGTGACCACGAATAATAGCTCCAAGTCCAGGTTCCCGTTGCTGCGCATAACATAAATTATCTATCATGCGCAGCAACAGGAACCTCGAATTGGAACTATCATTCGTGGTCACTGAACGGAGTTGTGATAAAGACTATTAAGAAAATTAGAAATAACAAGCTGTTTCTTTCTACCTTTCAAAATCTTGTCCATGATCTTTTTGCCAAGTTCTTCAGGATCATCAATATCTTTGTCTTTGATAACATTTCCTTCATCATCAGTTGTCTCCTCAAGCTGAGTTGGATCCGCATCGTTGCCTATAGCAACAGGAATCACCCTGACACCCCTGTCAATCACATCTTTGGCTTTTGATTTGATAACACTTGATGACGTAGTAGACTTATCATCGACGATCACTACTAGCACTTTCTTGGCTTTAGGATGATTATTATGGGTGTCGAACAAATCTTTGGCTTTGGTTAGAAGCTTGTCTAGTGATGGAGAACCCGTGGGTCGTGGAACTGATGATACAGTATTTTTCAGTTGCTCATCGCTTGGGTAGATGTCACCGAAGTTGACCTTACTGAAAGCATTCGTACCAAATACTACAAATCCGTAATGGATTCTACCAGAACCATATTTGTCAATGATTGAGTTAATGACTTCTTTCATTTTATTGAACGTTTCGTCGGCGTTTGAGGCTGAAGCACTGATAGCGAAGGCAAGGTCAAGTTCGGGAACAACTGGCTTTCCTGGCAAAAATGTAATGCAATTTATTAGTTACTAGTTATTGTAAGATAGAAAGTGCAGCGTAAACAACTTTCACAGCTCTGGAACATTGTATTCAAAATAGTGAGTAGTTTGAATAACTGCAATACAACGGGTCCAAAAGCATCTCACCTATAAAATATAGTATTTGTTGATGAATTTCAATATCTACTATTTTGGGCTGGCTAGCCTATCATGCATCAAATCATAAAAAATAACAATTTAATAAACATATACATATGTGTTAACATACACATGTAAAAACTCTATAACAAACAATCTACTGCACTCTCATAGTGGTCATGATCATACATAACCTTTCATTATCAATACCAAACGATTATTATTAAACATATTTCCATTCAATGTATAAGTTAGTGTTTGTATAAGATTTCATAATCATTATAGTTTGCTGGAGACAACTGGTTTAGTGGACAAAGAAATGTTATCCTACAAGATTCAAATACATACGGTTGAATATCCTGTCCAAAATCTTCTCTCGAACATCTTTGGGATCTTCTCTCTTCTTTGTAGGTAAGACATCATCCTTGTCCGTTGTAGTAAGTATAAACTCGTCCGGGCTTCCTTTGGTACCGAGGGGCACTGCAATCACTTGTACATTATTCTCTTGTAAGGTTTTCGCCGATTGAATGACGTCATTAGGGTTACTACTAGACCTCACGTCCGAGAATATAACGAGAATCTTCTTTGCTAAGGGTCTGTTGGTTGACTGGAAAAGTTGGTTTGCTTTGTTGATGGCTTTCTGTAGGGAAGGGTTACCAGAAGATCTTGAGAAAGTGGAGATATAACTAGAAAAAGAAAGATTGTAAAATATATAACGTTGATTAAAGTGATGGTTTCATGATGGCGATAAATATTGATAACGATAACGCTAATAATGATCATGATGATCATGACGAAATAGAAAAAGACGAAGACGAAAAAAAAAATAAAAAAAAGAGAAAGAGAAAGAAAAAGACGAAGGAGAAGGAAAAGAAGATGATGATGATGGTAATGCTATATATAACCATAGCAATAATATACACATAATGATAACGATGATGATATTGGTGATCGTCATGATACTGATAATGACAATGATTGCAATATCCACAACGATTGCAATAATAATTAAAATGGACACAACAATAACACTGATGGTGATGATAATGATGATGATGATAGTGATAATGATAATAATAATGACAATCGTGAAACTAACGATGAGTGGTAATGACATTTTTGAAATGATGATAATAATGACAATCAGGTAATGGTAATGGTAATAACGATGATGATGATGAGCTTATGGTAATGGTAATAACGATGATGATGATGAGCTTATGGTAATGGCAATAACGATGATGATGATCAGCTAATGGTAATGGCAATAACGATGATGATGATCAGCTAATGGTAATGGTAAGAACGACGATGATGATCAGCTAATGGTAATGGTAATAACGATGATGATGATCAGCTAATGGTAATGACATTAACGATGATGATGATCAGCTAATGGTAATGGTAATAACGACGATGATGATCAGCTAATGGTAATGGTAATAACGACGATGATGATCAGCTAATGGTAATGGTAATAACGACGATGATGATCAGCTAATGGTAATGACATTAACGACGATGATGATCAGCTAATGGTAATGGTAATAACAATGATGATGATGACGAAATAGAAAAAGACGAAGACGAAAAAAAAAATAAAAAAAAGAGAAAGAGAAAGAAAAAGACGAAGGAGAAGGAAAAGAAGATGATGATGATGGTAATGCTATATATAACCATAGCAATAATATACACATAATGATAACGATGATGATATTGGTGATCGTCATGATACTGATAATGACAATGATTGCAATATCCACAACGATTGCAATAATAATTAAAATGGACACAACAATAACACTGATGGTGATGATAATGATGATGATGATAGTGATAATGATAATAATAATGACAATCGTGAAACTAACGATGAGTGGTAATGACATTTTTGAAATGATGATAATAATGACAATCAGGTAATGGTAATGGTAATAACGATGATGATGATGAGCTTATGGTAATGGTAATAACGATGATGATGATGAGCTTATGGTAATGGCAATAACGATGATGATGATCAGCTAATGGTAATGGCAATAACGATGATGATGATCAGCTAATGGTAATGGTAAGAACGACGATGATGATCAGCTAATGGTAATGGTAATAACGATGATGATGATCAGCTAATGGTAATGACATTAACGATGATGATGATCAGCTAATGGTAATGGTAATAACGACGATGATGATCAGCTAATGGTAATGGTAATAACGACGATGATGATCAGCTAATGGTAATGGTAATAACGACGATGATGATCAGCTAATGGTAATGACATTAACGACGATGATGATCAGCTAATGGTAATGGTAATAACAATGATGATGATGATGATGATGATGAATAAGTTGACGATGTAATAATATTGGTGTTATTGATGATAATAATAATAATGATGATAATGATGCTAATGTTGATGCAGATGATCATAATGATAACGGTCAAAGCACACAATATACCTCTTCAAGTCCTCATCAATTAGAAACTCTTCATTAAAGTACAACCTGATGCTTGGTTCACTACCATACACAATAACGCTGTATCTCATCTTCCCCATTCCATACTTGTCGATAATGGAGAAAATGACAGATTTGATGTACTTGAAATTTTCTTCGGAATTGGCGGCATATGCATTGATTGCAAAGGCAATATCAAGCTCAGGGACTCTCTTTTGATATAGTGCTGCAAAATAGTAATAAAGCACTAGTTTAATTTAGGAGAAGGAACGGTGTTGGAAAATAATGAAAGTCGAAGACATTTTTTTTTAAAGAGGCTTACAATCAATTGATGGTTATTTACAATTTACAATTTTTAATGGCTATATTTATTTAGGAGAAGAAGGGTGTTTGGAAAATAATAAAAATTGAAGATGTTTCTTTTTAAAGAGGCTTATAACCAATTGATGGTTATTTAGAAATTTCAATGGCTATATTTATTTAGGAGAAGAAGGGTGTTTGCAAAATAATGAAAGTCGAAGACATTTCTTTTTAAAGAGGCATATAACCAATTGATGGTTATTTAGAATTTACAATTTTCAATGGCTATATTTATTTAGGAGAAGGAAGGGTGTTTGGAAAATAATAAAAATTGAAGACATTTCTTTTTAAAGAGGCTTATAACCAATTGATGGTTATTTAGAATTTACAATTTTCAATGGCTATAATTATTCTATTTCTGTTCATTTTGTTATTAACGCATAAGAATTATTGTACTTTGGAAACATCAAGTTTTTTCACCTTTTTAATCACTAAATATTTAGCAGTTATTTCTAAACTCTCTTGTTGGAGACAGGCCATAATTTATCCTTTTTGGGTTGGGCAATTATCAAAGAAAGATTCGAGTATAGCGTTCACCTTAATAGAAAATATCGCGCACGATATCAAAAAGTGTCGCGCACGATATTAAACAATGTCTCGCACGATATCAAAAAATGTCGCGAACGATATCAAAAAATGTCTTGCATGCTATCACAAAAATCATGCAAGAAAAAAAGCTCCTGTCTGTCTCTTAAGGCTTTGTATAATAAGTTGTTTCTGTTATTAGCTACCTTCTTTGATCGCGTCGACAAGTTTATCAGCTAATTTCTTTGGAACCTCATTGGTTGGTACTTGAATGATGTTTCTTTTGTATGGTGTGACATTTTCTAAGTCACGCAATCCTACTTGCTTCCCGACACCAACTGGTATGATGATTATTCCAATTTGATCAGTCAACGGCTTAGCGGCAGATCTTTACAGAAAAATAAACAGAATCTTATCATTTCTATTCATTTGTGAATTTCCTTTCTTCCCTTTGTTTGTTTCTTCCTTACTTCTTCCGTTCTGTTTTGTTCCTTCCTCTTTCCCCGAGCTTTTCTTTCATACTTCCTTGCTTTATATATTTATTCACTCTTCCCTTGTCCCCTTTTTAATATATTCCAGTCTTTCATTACTTACTTCTTTACACAATCTCTAAGTACATTTTCACTGTCTCCTTTCCTTGCCTCCTTATTCCACTCCTCCCTCTCGCACTCTCTTTCTTCTCGCACTCTTTTCATACTTCTCACTTTTCGCCACTCACTCTTTTTTACCTATATCATTCCCCCATACCAAAATTGTTTCTACTTTCCTTCAAGTAAACACTCTTTCCTATCTCCCTTCCTTTTTCCTAGCATAAGCCTTTTTCCTTTCCCCGCGTCCGTTCCTCTTCTCTACATTTTTTTTTTCATTTTCTTTTCCCCTCTTACATCCAAAATTACCCATACCTGATATCATTTTTGCTGACACCAGATTCACTATCAGTAATGACCACCAAGATTTTCTTGGCATTAGGACGTTTACTAAATTTCTCGAACACCATCTTCGCTTCATTTAAACCTTTATCAAGTGCCGACCCATCAAGTGCTCTTTGAGCAGTATCAATACGTTGTTTGAGTAACGCAACGGTAGGCAACACCGATCTAAAGTGCGTGACAGTGGTAGGTGTTTTGCCGTATAAGATAACAGCGTATCTAATATTTGTATTTCCGTAACGGTCTATAACTTCTTTGATGGTGTCCTTCATCAGCTGGTAGGTTTTTGTTGCGTCTGCAGCGTTTGCACTTATAAGGAAACCAAGGTCGATTGTTAGATAATTGAGAGGATCTGAAAGACACAAGATATTACTTTATTAGTAGAGTACATAATGTTGAAGAGGGTGACAATAATAATTATACAAAAGATGATGATGATAAGGGACGGACCATCGGATATTTGAGGGGTGTTCGGCAATTACCCCCCACCACCCCCCCCCCCCCCAAAAATTCGAGCACAGCTTAAACCTTGAAAAGTCTTGCACAAAAAAAGTCTCTTGAGAAACATATCTCGCAAAACAGAAAAATATATCCTGCACAGTTTCGAGGGCAAAACAGAATATCCTGCATCCACCCCCTCCCCCTCAAATATATATTATGGTCCGTCCCTAATAACAATGATGATGATGAAGACAGATGATGACAGCTGATCAAGATAATGATAATAATGATTGATTAATTTAGGCGCATGCATTTACCGCCGGCTAAGCTTTACATTTCATGATATGAGTCTTACAAGAATCTTATCTTGGATGACGATATTATTGACAGCTAACTTTTCTCAAAAATAACGAACACTTTGACTTATTTTTGAACTTACAGTATTAATTTTCTTATTTGTGTTTTACTTGATTTCAATATTTAGCTCATTAAAGTCTACATTTCAAGGCCTGTTGACCAATGTACTTTACAACTAAAATAGTAAATAGTTTTACATTTGTCACAGGCTATGCCACTTATACAAGTTGTATTCATTGTAAATAATTTATCATATTTATATATTTTGTAAATTGTTTCTTAAAAGCCTTTAAGGAGAATCAATAAAGTACCTATTTCTGTTACCTATTACAACCATCATTTATTAGAACAAGAAATTCAAAGTAAATTTTACCTTTTCCAGCGATCTGTATAACCTTATCGCCAACATCAGTAGGGTTATCTTTAGTTGTTGCATTTACAACAGTTTCTGGGTCAACTATTTTCGTAATGGTTGTAGGGTTGACCAAAGGTCCAAGAGCAACAACAGCAATTTGAATGGCTCTGTCTTTAAGAGCTAACACGGCCTTTCTCGTAGCAGATTCCTGACATGAAAAAGAGGAGGACGTGAAAAAGAGGAGGACGTGAAAAAGAGGAGGACGTGAAAAAGAGGAGGACATGAAAGAGGAGGACATGAAAGAGGAGGGCATGAAAGAGAGAAGGACGTGAAAAAGAGGAGGACGTGAAAAAGAGTAGTTGTACGAGTTGTACGCAGGATGACTAGGGAGCTTGTTTGGGTTGAAGGTAACTAATTCGTGTCACATGAAGGTTATAAAAATATGTAATTACGGCAAAGGTATGATGAAAGGAAATATTTTGACTGCCAACACAAGTAGTTACATATTCTACCCAAACAAGCTGCCTAGAACCAAGCGTCCAACTAGATCCAAACCCATACTAGTTTCTTGAGTAGGCACACAAATTTATCATAGGGAGAAATCGTATGTTATGATAAGAAACTAAACAAATCTAACACAAGATAAAAAAAATCAAGAATCACATAAAAGATTGTATAGAACTAAGCCTTACAAACCGGCGCAAGTACATTCAAATAATCTAACAAACACAAACAGAAAATAGAGAACACGAGAAAACGAGCAAACGATTAAAAGCAATTACGTACAAAACTACAGAAAAAAACTACAAAAATAAAACAAACCAAACCAAACTAAGAATATGTGTATATAAACATTTTTGACACCGTAGTAAAAGCGACAAATATTTGTATTCACAAACATATTGGCAAATACAAGTTTCTGTCATACCTCGCTATCGGAGTTTCTGTCCGTCATGATCACCAGCGCATGGATTGCATCAGGTCGAACAAAGCGACTTTCAAACATCTTTCCTGCTTCCTTTAACGCCTTCTCCAAGTTTGAACCCCGTGAACTAGGTCGCAAACCATCAATAATGCGCTTCAGAGCATCTGGGTCACTTTGGTCAGCGTCAAAGCCCATTTTGACAGATGGTGTAGCACCATATACAAGCAGTCCATAGTGTACACTTTCTGTTCCATATTTGGTGACAATACTTTTGACAATACGTTTCATGAAGCCATACGTGTTATCAAGTGATGTGATGTCTGCACTGAGGGCGAACACAATGTCTAACTTTGGGATTTTTTGTGGACCTAACAACAAGAGTAAACGAGCTTAATGAATGCAGCACTGAATGAATAGAAACTATAACAATTACAATTATAGCGAAGGCATAGAAGCATTAAACAAGTATTGTGTAATGATTACAATATGAGCAGCCGTCTTGTATATCGGTAGGTATAATCACAAGCTAAAGGCGAGGTCGCGAATGTTGTAAACGACTGCCGGTCGAGAAAAGACGATCGAGTTGATATTATGTCAACATAATGGTTGAATATCCCAGCTCCATGTTATCTAAGACCGCTGTAGTTTTTGAATAGAGAGCAAGAATATGAGCAACAGAATATCTATTAATGCTTGATTTGTTTGCTTAAAATACTAGTCATTTTCATTATATTATAAACAGCTTGACCTGTTTAAAATATCAAAATATCTATATTGACAGTTGTTGACCAAGGTTGAAATAGTCGAGCTATAAACTTGTTTTGGGAAAACTAGTTGAAAAGAACGAGCTGACTTAAATATTGTTTGTATCAGTAGTTACCTTTCAGAGCAACCTCAATAATTTGCTGTCCAACATTCTGCGGTTTGTCATTCTTTCTTGCCTTGATGATATCTCCTTTATCAGGTGTCAAGGCAGGGCCTTCTCTTGGATCAACCTCGCTTCCTACAAGCACTGGTATAACCTTGATGTCTCTTCCTTGCAGCTCCTCGGCTTTCTTCTTCAGTTCGTTCGGTGTATTCACCGACTTACGATCGACCATTAAAACTAATACTTTCTCTGCATCAGGTCGGGAACCTGATTTTAAGAAAACACTCTTCGCCTCTTCAAGACCTTTAGCCATATCTGGGGTACCGACACTTCTCCGAATACGTTGGATTGTTCGGAGTATTTCGGCATCTGTCGGGACATTTTTACCAAAGTTCAGCAAGGTAGTTGGTGAATCCCCGAAAACGATGAAAGCAAAGTGGAGCCGTTTTTGACCGTGTGTGTCAACAATGTATTTCATTGTGTCTTTCATGAGAGAGAAAGTCTCGTCTGCGTTTGTTGAGGCGGCGGTGAATGCAAATCCAAGATCAATCTTAGGGACTATGGGTGTTTCTAAAAAAAAGAAAAGATTAAGTTGATTCCCCTGTAATTAGATCTACTTGTAAAAATCGCTCATAATTTTAATGTTATAGCCTTTGAGTTATTTACGCTTTGTTTGATTCAAAGGCGATATTTATTGGAAGAATATATTCCCATCTATATTATGTTAATTAATAATGATATATAACAAAAGTCGGATCTACTTGTTGACGAAGTTGATTCTACATGTAAAACTCACTCACATTCCGATATGTTATAGGTTTTGAGTAAGCTATGTTTTGTTTGGAAGAAAGAGGGACCACCGAGCTGGTCATTAGGAAATATTTGGCTTTAAAGTCAAAGGTTTTTTAGCGATTCCGCGAAATTGTTTTCCCGCTAATTCGTTGATAAGCCTGTTATCCCAAAAACTCAGAAATGATCCGTCTTTTGTTTTGTAGAATGTTTTTTAACATTATATTGATGGGAACATATATTATAGATTATAGGTAGATTAAAGACAAGACATCACTTTAGCTGTTACTCGGAGTTTCCATTACGTGATCATCAGACAGACTTTAGATGGGAATATATATATATAAATACATACTTCTAATAAATATCGCCTTTGAAATAGGTTTTTCTTACTTTTAAAAGCAACCCTAGCAATGCTTTCCATTATTTTCTTGGGATCCTCGTCTTCAGGTGCTTCAATAACATTGCCCTTTTCTGGTGTTATCTTTTCCAGTTCCTCACTATTGCCTTGAGTACCGAGGGACACCCCTACTACTCTTATTTTGGACTTTTCTAGAGGTGTTGCTGCAAACTCGATCTCTTGAGGTGTGTTGACAGAACTTTTGTCGGAGATGATAATCAGAATCTACAGTTTGAGAAAAAAAAATATTATGCAGAACAGCAAACGTATGTAATTGATAATGTGAAAACCTTTTGAGCTGGGTACTAGTGCCATGCAGCTGATTAAGTGTCAATGTATTCAATTAAACTACTATTATAGAGGAATAACAATATAATTAGCCACAGCCTACGACGATCAAAATCTGCAGTTTGAAAGATTATTTATAGCAGCAACCGTATGTACTTGGTAATGCGAATAACGTTTGAGCTGGGGTACTAGTGCCATGGCAGCTGATTTAGTACCATATGTTGAATAAAACTAATATTGTAGAGGAATAACAATAGGATTATCGACAGACTTTGCTGCTAATTTCTAAGATAGCAGAGGTACTCGAAACCCCGAAAAGCAGAAGTAAACTCCACAAGAACGTCTGACTTTGCGTACATTAGTTTTTGAGCGTCAGAGCTTCAGCAGTGACAGCAGAACTAAAAAAATATGAACGAGCACCATGAAAAACGGTATTAAGGTATGCCTTTAAGGACGTTCGCGGCAAAGAAATCTATTTGGCATCTTGTTCAGTTTCTGATATAAACAAAATCATTCTGGCGTTCCCTGTAGAAGTGATGAATTGGAAGAGTGGCCGCTAGCGTCCTTGATATAATGTCCCTATGTTACCTTTTTGGCATTTGGTCTTTTGTTATCATCCTGGAATATCTGTTTTCCAGCCTCAAGTGCAGCCTTGATGCTTGGGCTACCCCGTACTCTTAGTATTGACTCAATAAAGATCTTAAGGTCACCATCATTAGAAAACTGGTCAATGAATGCCAATCTCTCTGTGGCAGTAGACCCATACGATATCACAGAATATCTCATCTTCCCCATGGAATATTTGTCCACCATGGCTTTGATAATGTTTTGCATTTTCTGGAAGTTTCTGGCGGAGTTCGATGCAGCTGCACTGATGGCAAAGACTAGGTCGGCTTCTGGGACATCGACATAGTTAACATCTGGAATAAACAACAAACATTCCTCGAATCATAGAGTCAATGTCATCAACATTGTAAACCAAAAAAGACATCAACACTAAACGAAATGTCACGTGACATTACATAAGTTCGCTCGAAATGCTTCATAGCTGTTAATTATAGTTGTATGCAAATACAAATAATAATAATCAATTTCTTATATAGCGCGCCCCATTAAATCTCGGTGCGCTTTACAAAAGTAAAAAAATAAATTGCTACGAGTCCAAATTAAATGCTTTTAGCTTGTTTTTGAAGTAGGCTAGACGTTTAATGTTCCTGAGATCAGATGGTTTTGAACAATGACTTCAAGTTGAGTTGAGCCTTTTGGGACAAGTTTTTGTTTTGCCAAAGAGCAGTGACTTAATACCATTGTTAAAAAACATTTGCATACAGCAATTTGTATTCCATCTTCATCTGTTTTTAATTTATACACCGAACGCATTTCACTTCATTTTCCACTTTCACAGTTAATCATTATACAGTTAAAAAAAATGAAATTTCAACTGCTCAAAACAAATAAACAAATAATCAAGTGTCACTTGTTCATCTTTACTTTACTGGACAAAGTTAACGGCATTTCCTGTTTATCCCTCGTTAGTCTATTAAAGGCTCTTAATAAATAAAAAAATCAGTTCTTTTTATCTCTAAAATATTTCAAATTATCGTAAGGTGATTGGTTAGTCAATATATCTACATACTTTGTCTTATCTTGTCCAGAATTTTCTTAGCCAAAGGCTTGGGTCTTTCTGAAGATGGCACTTTAACAAGAGTTTCTTTCAATGGTGTCGTCTCAACCAGCTCAACAGGATCAGCATACTGTCCAACAGCAACTGGAATAACTCGAATCTTTTCCTCTTCAAGTGACCTGGCAGCGCTTCTGATCTCATCCTTACCATTACCAGATTTATTGTCAACAATCACGACCAGGATTTTCCTGGCCTTGTCGCGTGATCCCGAACCCTTGAACGATCTTTCAGCAAGTTCCATAGCAGCTTTGAGATCCGCAATACCTTGGATGAAACAACAGCTTATGTTAATAATAAACAATAATAATCAACTTTAATTATATAGCGCATAAATCCACTACTTGCCAAAGCGCTTTACATAGTTATGTAGTAAGTATAAGAATATGTATATAAATTAACTAACATAAAATAAGAAAACAAACAATGCAGTGATAAAATTATTAAAATAGAAATAACTGATTAATATAAACAAAAGAAATTTCGTAGAACAGTTCTATAGCGAGTTTTGATAAAAATAAAAAGATTTATGCTATAAAAATGAAATGAAATATTGTATGTACATACATACTGATAAAATATTAAAATATGTACTAAACATTATAAGCTTCTTGAAATAAATAAGTTTTAAGTTCTTTATTTTAAGTATTTACATAACGATTTGAAAAACAAAAGTAAAAAAATAAAATTGCTACGAGTCCAAATTAAATGTTTTTAGCTTGTTTTTGAAGTAGGCTAGACATATGAGATCAGATGGTTTTGAACAATGAAAAAAAATTAAAAAAAAAATCACTACCGTGAAGTAGGTTTGGATATCTGATCTTTATTAGCATAAAATCTGGAAAACTTTTGCTTTGAATTTCTCCAAGAATTATTAATTATTCAACTAACGTCTCCGTGTTTGGATATCAGAGGAAACACTCTTTCTCGTGCTTGATCTATTACTTAAAGTATATAAGGCATCATAGTCTAGTGGCACGTTTCTTTGTTGCGATCATTAAAAGTGAGTTCTTTGAATCCAATTTACATAATGTACGAATATGTATTCTTCTTATGCAAATTTCAATAACCCTGTTCAACCAGGAAGGTAAATAATCTTTACTGATAGGGTAGACTTACTATGTATATATTTATTTATTCAATTACTTGAGTAACCGGTAGTTTATTTTCAGTAACTGTGGATGCATCAATTTGTATACTCCGTTTTTGAGTTTAAACAAATATATTTATAATGTAACATACCCGGCGCAGTCTTTAGTTCTGACAGCTTTTTGATAAGCGATTCCTTGTCAGGAAACTTGTTATTGAAGCTGGTAACTAGAGATGGTGTTCTGCCAAATACTATGACACTATAATGAATGTTATCTGTCCCTAGAGTGGCGACAATGGTCTGTAAGGTGTCTTTCATAAGTTGGAAGATGGAGGAGGCCTGGATAGAGGTGGCACTGATGGCAAATCCGAGGTCAATCTCCACTGTTTCCATCGGTTCTGCATTAAGGAAAATAATATGATTGAATAATATGACTCGCGGGGTTCAATTCCCGCCCAGGGTATATCGTGATATTTTTCTTATGTATCTGATTGATAAGCATTAAAACATTAAAGGTAAGTTTGTGTTTATTATTGACTTTTGGTATTCGCTTAGCGTTTTATTCCTGTTTGCTTATTTGTTTGTAGAGGGTCCACAATAGGTTTGGCGGGATGCGGGATAAGCCTTTTTTTTAAGGGCGGGATGCGGGATTTTAACGAAAATCAGAGCGGGATGCGGAATTCTGTATTTCGAGTGGGATCGGGATTTCACCTTTTTTAGGTGTCTGGATTCGGGAAATTAACAGCATTGGCAGCCGGATTTTGGATTACTGAGTTCGTTTTGAATCCAGAACATGTCTGACGTATCTAGAAACACGCGTTTGACTTTTATTTGCACGTTGTATTGATTTCTATCTAATATAAACATCGTTATGAGTAAGGAATAGTAAGTCCTAGCAAGGATTTATCGAGATCGGGATTGTGCCATAAAAAATGACGGGATGGCGGGATTTCACGCAAAAATGAGCGGTATTGCGGGATATGAGAACCCTATTGTTGACCCTCTTTGTATACTTTTTATAAAATTGTTTTTGATGCTTGTTTGTTTGGTCCCTGTAATGTTTTGTATGCTCTTTGCTTGTACTTAATAGAATAAGCATTCGTTTGTTATTTAGTCTGTTTGTTTAGTTGCTTATATTTATTTTGATACACATTTCTTGCGTAATTTTTTGCTCCATTCCT
This sequence comes from Metridium senile, assembly GCA_949775045.1. Classification (NCBI taxonomy): domain Eukaryota; kingdom Metazoa; phylum Cnidaria; class Anthozoa; order Actiniaria; family Metridiidae; genus Metridium; species Metridium senile. The sequence continues at coordinate 7,765,389 of OX459103.1, read as the reverse complement.
GCATGTTTTTTTATGCTGTTTGCTTGTGCTTACTAGAATTAACATGCGATTGTTATTTTGTCTGTTTGTTTGCGGTTTGTTTGTCTCTGTCTGTCTGTCTGTCTGTCTGTCTGTCTGTCTGTCTGTCTGTCTGTCTGTCTGTCTGTCTGTCTGTCTGTCTGTCTGTCTGTCTGTCTGTCTGTCTGTCTGTCTGTCTGTCTGTCTGTCTGTCTGTCTGTCTGTCTGTCTGTCTGTCTGTCTGTCTGTCTGTCTGTCTGTCTGTCTGTCTGTCTGTCTGTCTGTCTGTCTGTCTGTCTGTCTGTCTGTCTGTCTGTCTGTCTGTCTGTCTGTCTGTCTGTCTGTCTGTCTGTCTGTCGTTTTTTATTTGTTTGTTTGATTGATTTTCTATCTGTCTTTAAGTTTGCTTAATGTTTTCCTTATAGAAGTCTTCGTTTAACTGTTTATCTTAATCTATATATTTTATTTTTATTCAAACCTTGTTTGATACGTTTAATGATTTCTTCTCCAACTTTGGATGGTTTGTCCTTAGTTGTAGCATTCAGCGCGTTGTCTTTCTTGGGTGTAACATCAACGACGGCTTCGTTACCAATAGCAAGAGTGATTACCTTTGGATTATATCATTAATTGAATTGATTTATGAGGGATGAATAGAAAAACGATTTCCGAACAAATAAATAAAATGTGAATAAATGAATGAATTAGCGAACGAACGAACGAGGTAATCCAACGAACGAACGAATAAAATGAACTAACTAAGATAAAATTACCGACAATCTTTGCAGCCTTATAGGAGTGCTAACTGTAGTTTCGGCGCGACAGCTATATTTGAAATAGGTGTCAATAAAGTTGAATACCTTCAATACAGTAGAACCCTGCCTTACGGCCACCCGCTTAATACGGCCACCCCGTTATTGCGGCCAGTATTTTATGTCCGGACGAAATACATGCCCATACATTTTCTATAATATTTACCCGCTCAATACGATCACCCTGTTATTACGGCCACTTTGGGCTGTCCCTTTAGTGGCCGGATTAAAGGGGTTCCACTGTATTACCATACCTCAATATTATTATTCTCCAAGTCTACTGCTGCAGTTTTCGCCCTGTCCTTATCACCAGTATTGCCAGCATCCGTCATAAACACGGCGACTTTGTGTGCATTAGGACGTACAGCATTACTTTCAAACAACGCTTTTGTCTCTCTAATAGCTTTCTCAAGGTTGGAGCCATATGTGAATCTCGGCATGGACTGCAAACGGGTCTTGAGCTGCTGTGGGTTCCTGATCTTTTCTTCAAATGATATTCGAACCGATGGTTCGTCCCCGTATATGATTAGAGAATAGTGAATACGGTTGGTACCATATTTGTCGATAATGTATTTAATGATATCCTTCATGTACTGGAATGTCTCCGCTGAGTTTGATGAAGATGCGCTGATTGTGAATGCAATGTCGATTTGAGGGATTTTAGGACGAACTGAAAGGGATTGACAAAACAGAGTATTAATCACAAGCGTTACAGATGTAAATAGATTACATTATATTATATCACTTATTTATCTTTTCATACAAATATATTTTATAGTTCTTTCTTAACTTGTAATATGTAATTCACTCTCTGGACCTTTCTCTCTCTCTCTCATATATAGTGGTTGCCCGTATATATAGTAAAGCCTGGTTCACAATACGCAGACTCAGTATGCAACAGAAGCAGACTCAGTTGGGCTTTGCTCGTTAGCCGCACTTGTCTTTTCTCGTACATATTCGAGAAATGCTTCACTGAGTCTGCGTATGTTGTTTATGCTTATGTCGCCAGTGTGAACCACGCTTAAGTTTTAATATGAAACAAAGTCCTCAATAGCAGTAGGTACATATAGTACAATGTAGACGCATTGAGACAATTAAGGCAATTTACAATAACTCATTAGAGGTTAATAAGAAGTATAACGTTTAATTAATGGAGTGATGTTCCAAATATCTTGAATTATTTGTCTATGTAAATTTCGCTGTGTAATCTATGTCTTCAGGAGATGTTATTAAACACAATAATCTGTAAAAAAAACCTTACCCTTGAATGCTCTTTTAATGATCTCTTCAGCAAGCGAGCTAGGGTCGATAGGCTTTTTGGATTTCAATATGTTGTCTGTATAAGGAGTCAGTGTACCCAACTCTATTAGATCAACTTCGTTACCAATCCCTACTGGCACTACCTCGACGCCGTCATCCTCGAGATCACGTGACTTATCTTTGACGTCATTAATATCACTCGTTGATCGTTTGTCATGTATTACAACAAGGACCTTGAAAAGAAACGATAACAATATAGACTTCTTTCATAAATACCATAATATGTGCCGGAAAAAGATTTTTCAAGTAAACAGATATTTTAATATTTTAGCACTGTCATATGAAACAACCACCTGAAATAGGCATGTTCGGAAGGTTTTGCATTGATTATCTTGCTAAAATACCAAGGAAGTTACGCTCAATGAAAAATGTAGAGATTTGTATGTAATTTTCTGCTGAGCCTTTGATGCCTCGTTTTGGTGTTTTTCTGATTTTTCAAACTCTTATAGCTTCTGGCAAATTTAATCGGTTTTTTTCCTCAAACTTTAACAAGCTATTGTTATGGTGAATGTCTATCATATAATAGCTTTCTTTTTCTTAAAACATCAATTTTAAAAATTATGATAATTGGTGGCAGCCATTTATGAAAGTTGTCTATATCATACTGGAATGCGTTTATGTACATGGATCCTATTCCTTTACAACAGCTGGGATAAAGGATTTTGAAGGGCGTTCTGTTGAATATTTTAAACCTAAATTAGAAGTACCTTTAGTGCTTGAGGTCGAGCGGCTGGACTTTCAAACAACTTCTTCGCCTCCTCCAAAGCCTTCTCAACTGCTGGTTCCCCAGGAGCTCTTGGAATGCTATCAATCACTTGTTTCAGTGCATCATCACTAGAGAGTTGATCACGTTCACCAAAGTTCAGTTTCGTGGTTGCTGTGTCGGCATATACGATAATTGCATAGTGGATTTTCTTGGTGCCATACCGGTCAATAATCGTTTTGATCGTATCTCTTATTTGGGAAAACGTTCCTTCTGCATTTGCAGTAGATGCTTGGATTGCAAAAGCAATGTCTAGTTCGGGAACGTACTGGAACTCTGAAATTAATAACAAAAAAATAATTGTTCCTTATTACGCAGGTGATTAGAGAATATTGCGCGCGTTGATTTCTTTGATAACTTCAGACTATTTTTCGATGATCACCTACAGTGCTAAGAGCGCCTTTAGAATTAAGAAATACACTATAGCTTTTCTTCATTTCTTTTTTGAAATGATCATCTTTGTATGTATAATAATTAAAACAATCATTCTCCTCAGGCTCGACAAATATCTGTAAATAATAATTTCGACTTTGTCTCGGTTATAATGCACCGATATTCACCTCGCGAATAAACGTAAAAATAATATTTATCAGTGTCGGCTTCGGAAATATGGTGGAACGTGAAAGACAAAAAAAAAATGGGCCAACTTGTATATTTTTGAAAGAAAATATGTATCTGAATGGTAAAGAAAATTTACAAAAGCATCAATGTACTTGTTGAGAAATGACTCCTTCGTTAAATGGACTATTAGTGTATTACTTACTTTGGAAAACCTTCTTGGAGACTCTCTTCCCAAATTGTACTGAATCCTCTTTGTCGGTTCCTTTCATCACGTTGTTCTTCTCAGGTGTCACGTGCTCCAATTCATTCATATCTACCTCGTTACCAATAGCAACTGGTATGACTTTGACTCCGTCTTCTTCTAAAGGCCTAGCTGCTCTTATGATTTCACCAGGTGAGTTACTGGACTTTTTGTCAATGAACAGAACGAGTACATCTCGAGCATTGGGTCGATTGGAGCCTGCGTCAAACATTCTTTTGGCCTGTTCCAGAGCCTGACAAATGATTATCATCGCATCTTAGAATAGGTTGAGTTGATATTGATGTACGATTGTTCTGGGCACAATCATTTACAGATAAACCAATATACCAATTTTGACAAAAAAAAACAACACCAGCTCAAAAGGTACAACTTTAAACCAAAAACAAGAATAAATCAAATCCAAGAGATTCACACGAATCACTCGGAAATAAATAACACTGTACTACATTTCATCAAATTAAATTACATTACATTACATAACATATCACAACACATTAGAACACATCACATCACACCAGTTATATATCACATCAAATCGCATCAACTACATCACGTCATATCGCATCGTATCGTATCGCATCACATCACATCACATCACATCACATCTACTACATCACATCGCATCGCATCGCATCAACTACATCGCATCACATCGCATCAACTACATCGCGTCACATCACATCAAATCACATCGCATCGCATCAACTACATCACATCACATCGCATTGCATCACATCGCATCAACTACATCGCGTCACATCACATCAAATCACATCAATTCACATCACATCACATCGCATCGCATGAACTACATCGCGTCACATCAAATCAAATCACATCACATCGCATCGCATCGCATCAACTACATCGCGTCACATCACATCACATCATATCACATCGCATCATATCGCATCGCATCACATCATATCGCATCATATCGCATCAACTACATCACATCACATCGCATCGCATCATATCACATCAACTACATCTCATCAGATCACATCACATCACATCACATCATATCACATTGCATCATATCGCATCGCATCACATCATATCGCATCAAATCGCATGAACTACATCGCGTCACATCACAGTTCACATCACATCGCATCGCATGATTTACATCGCGTCACATCACATCGCATCACATCACATCGCATCATATCGCACCAGCTACATCGTGTCACATCACATCACATCGCATCGCATCTTATCGCATCAACTACATCGTATCGTATCGTATCGCATCACATCGCATCAACTACATCGCGTCACATCACATCACATCACATCAAATCACATCATATACAGCTATTTCAAAAATGGTTGATGAAGGTTTGTTGCATGTTTTATTCTGATTACCAAGCTGGAAATATGTTATATTCATTTGTAGCAAAGAACACAATGTGCTGAAAAACCTGTAGACTAAGCTCGGAAAAATTCCATATTGCTGTGAATTGAATTCATATCAACAAGCAACAAAACCTTCGCCAACCTCTTTTGAAGTAGCTGCATCATAACAGAAAGATAATCAAAAATAATATATAGGTCACAAATCGTAGGCCGCCTCTGATATGTGAATAATTATGACGTCATTTTATCAAAGCCTATTACTCAAAATTCCAAAACAACACAAGCGAAAAGTGCCAACGGGCATTGATTGCGGCAGGCAAAAAAATCATCAGCCGTTTTTTAATTACAACGAAAACAGTTCTTTGCAAGGTAGGAGCTGGGCAACCGACAAAAAATTCACAAATTTTCCATAGCCCAGCAGGTGAAAAAGGAATTTTCCAAAACTTTCCAGGTCCTGGAAAAATGCATTACCAATTTCCAAAACTTTCAAAGTCTTTCCCAAACCCGTACGAACCCTGTAATACATACCTTATCAATAGCTGGCGTTCCTGATGGTTTAGGTAGAGAGTTGATATACGTCCTCAACGCTTCATCTGTTGGGAAGAATGATGTCAAACCAACCTCCACTTTGGCACTGGATCCAAATACAATTACCCCATACCGTACCCAATCAAGTGTGTATGTGCTGATTATGGAATTAATGACTGACTTGATTTGCTGATAGTTTTGGTCTGACTCAGCTGACGCAGCTGCTAATGCAAACACCAGGTTGACTTCGGGTACCTTTGGTATGTTAAAATCTGAAAGAAAAAAGATGTTAGCTTCCGTATTAGTATACTTATTTATTCGTTTCATGATCATAATAATATTTGATTAGAAGGCGGTGAAACAGGAAGATCTATTTACGAATTTGCCAGGGCTGGGTACCCCCACAAAGAAAGGCTCTACCCCAAAAAAATAAATAAATAAATAAAATAAAATAAAATAAAATAAAATAAAATAAAATAAAATAAAATAAAATAAAATAAAATAAAATAAAATAAAATAAAATAAAATAAAATAAAATAAAATAAAATAAAATAAAATAAAATAATAAAAAATAAAATAAAATAACATAAAATAGAAAAGAGTGAAGAGATTTATCCCGTGAAACAAAATTAAATAGTCAAGGAGTAATAGTCAAATAGACACAAAAGAAAAAAAAATGAAATTTTAGACTGCTAAGGTGTATTAGTCTCGTATCTATTTCACGGGTTAAATGACTTCACTCTAAAATAAAATTAAAATAAAATAAATTATGATAGCTCAAGGTATGATATTTTCGACAAAAACCTCAACAAATCACCTGATATTAATTTGCTAAAACAATAACCACAATAGCAGCCACAACTAACAACAAAATATGCCAAATTGACTTACTCTTCTTGATTTTTTTTAATATCTTTTGTCCTAGAAGTGTAGGATCCTCAGTCTTGGGAACCTCCATAATATTATCATTTAAAGGCGTGATACTGTGAAGCTGTTGAGGATATGTATAGTCTCCAACTGCAATGGCTATCACACGAATTCCTGCCTCCTCCAACTGTTTAGCTTCTGGACCCATTAGAGACATCAACTGCCTAACACGATTGTCCAGGATAACTACCAAGAACTTCCTGGAATGTGGCCTTGATCCTCTTCTCTCGAACATCTCTTTTCCAGCTTTTAGTGTACTGATCATGTCTGGAGATCCCGATAGCCGTCGGATAGCGTCTATCTTCATTTTTAGGATATCAACAGTCAGAAGTACTTCGCCAAATTCCAGGACCGTGTTGGGCTGAGAGCCAAATACAATGATCCCGTATCGGAGGTTATGGGTGAAGTATTTGCTAGTAATAGACTTGATGGCTTCTTTCATCAGTTTGAACGTAGTTGCGGCATCAATGGACGTGGCACTGATAGCGAATCCGATGTCTATGACAGCAAACTCAAGAGGATCTGAAAGTTTTAAAGAAGTGGTTATCATAATTATCATTCAGACGGACGTAGGTTGCGTAAGACATCGCATTTTTCATTACTCAAATGTGAAACTTACAGGATTAGAAATATCTAATATATTAATAATTATATATATATATATATATTAACTAGTGCTATTGCAGAGCAAAAAAAAACAGAAACCTATAGTAGATCCAGTTATTTAAATTTGAATCGATTGAAAATCAATTGATGATTACCTGTTTGAGCATATTTCATGATTAGCTAGCTTTTTATCGATTTTAATAATTTTTTGTGTGTCTATGTTTATTTTGAATAAACCTTTATTTTTGTCATCATTAATTATCAAAAATGTTGTATGAATACCTTTGTTGATGGCATCAATAATCTTATCAGCAGTATCACCAGGGTCTCTATTAGTCGTGGTATTGATCTGGTGTCCAGGAGAAGTAGCTGTATCGATAAGGTCAGTATTGTCCACACCGTCACCAACACCGACCATGACCAGAACAACACCATCCTTTTCTATCTGTTGCTTGGCTTGTTTCTCTCTTCCTGGATCTCCTGTTGATTTGGTATCTGTGATAACAACCAATACCTTCTTGGCGTCTGGACGAACCGCATCACTGTCAAACAACTTTTTACCTGGAAAAGATTGATTTAAGAGTGGATGAGATATAATTCCAGTCAAAATTAAAGGTAAATTAATTTGATTTCGACACTATAATTTTTTTAACCAACTTTGAGATATTTATTTCATAATTTGAAATTATAATTAACGATTGTTTATATTTCAACATCACTACTTTTATCTATTCCCCTTGAGAACAATTCCTGTGTGTGTCGCAACGTCGAGGAAGAAGCAAATAGTTATTGATATCATATCTATTGATATATTTTTATTTATTTATTTAGCTTTTTCCTTCATACGAAGGCAGGGACACCACAACAGCTTACGCCAATAACTGTGGGTCCTGTAGCATGCTGAGACCTGACTGTTGTCAACCTCGTTCCCAGGGCCTTTTTCCGCGGGGGAGAAAAGATCCTGGCATTGGCTGGTCGATTTACACCCAGTATTTCTGGGTGTTCGATTGGTGTATACCGCTGATATGTCAAAATTACCGGCGCTGTTTTTTCATCGAGAAAAGTTTTGCATTTTTAATTTTCACCCTGAAAAGACCTTTCGTACTGCGAGTTTCAGCCTCAAAAGTTAGATTTACTAAACCCAAGATCAATTTAACACTTCAAGAATGCTGTAAATAAGGTATTTGGAATATGTAAAAAGGTTTGGAAGTGGTCTTTTTTGCTTTTATGAAAACTGAAAACTCGTACGATATTCATACTGAATACTTTGAAAAAAGTTTTCTTGACTCAAATTAATTGGGAACGAGGTTGAACTGTTGTGACTTGTTCACTGATGGCGAAATGAACGTCGCTAAGTAATAACCGAGACGGGGTCAATGTTATTACTCACCGATATTCACTGAGCCTGAAATAAATCATCAAAAAATACGACACAAAAATAATTTCAGAAACATTATAAAATACCTTCTGTTAACGCCTTTTCGATCGATGACGCCCCAGAACTCTTAGATAGAATGTTAATAAATGGAATCAGCGATGATGGATCTCTGATCTTCTCCTTGAATGATATCGTCATGGTTGCGTCATCGTCATACGTCATCAGTGCATAATGGATACGATTGGTTCCATAACGTGTCACGACACTTTTGATGACGTCTTTCATATGCTTCAGTGTTTCGTCTGCATTTGAAGAAGCTGCACTTATTGCAAAGCCGAGGTCTACAACAGGAATTCTGCGAGGTTCTGTGGATAGAAGTTTCATAGTCATTAGTAAAACAACAAATATTCTAAGCTAGCAAAAGCGAAGTATCAAACTCATTTGTAAAACAACTAGGACCCCGCTCCACCTGTGTGCTGTATAATTATCTCACATAACACAGGGAACCCGAAAGACTATGGCAAAACACAAAATTCCTATTTGCATCCAAATATTCCATATGAAGAGAAAAGGACAGATTTAGAAAAGGAATCCTGCAAACTAAACCAAAAACTAAGTCAATCAGAATTTCATTTGATAAGTCATAAAACAAAACAACGAACAAATGGAGAACATTTTTTGTTGTTTGTGCGATTGCTTGAATGACAGTTTTTCTCTCTTTCTCTGTTTATTGATTATTTGTCTATTTGTTTGTTTGCTTGTTTGTTTGTGTCCGTTTGTCTATCTATGTACTTGTGTGTTTGTTTGCTCGTTTGTTTGTGTCTGTTTTTCTATTTATGCACTTGTGTGTTTGTTTGCTCGTTTGTTTGTGTCTGTTTTTCTATTTATGTACTTGTGTGTGTTTGTTTGCTTGTTTGTGTCTGTTTTTCTTTTCATGTACTTGTGTGTTTGTTTGTTTGTTTGTTTGTGTCTGTTTGTCTATCTATGTACTTGTGTGTTTGTTTGTTTGTTTGTTTGTTTGTGTCTGTTTTTCTATTTATGTACTTGTGTGTGTTTGTTTGCTTGTTTGTGTCTGTTTTTCTATTTATGTACTTGTGTGTGTTTGTTTGCTTGTTTGTGTCTGTTTTTCTTTTCATGTACTTGTGTGTTTGTTTGTTTGTTTGTTTGTGTCTGTTTTTCTATTTATGTACTTGTGTGTGTTTGTTTGCTTGTTTGTGTCTGTTTTTCTTTTCATGTACTTGTGTGTTTGTTTGTTTGTGTCTGTTTTTCTATTTATGTACTTGTGTGTGTTTGTTTGCTTGTTTGTGTCTGTTTTTCTTTTCATGTACTTGTGTGTTTGTTTGCTCGTTTGTTTGTGTCTGTTTTTCTATTTATGTACCTATGTGTTTGTTTGTTTGTTTTTGTCTGTTTTTTCTATTTATGTACTTGTGTATTTGTTTGCTCGTTTGTTTGTGTCTGTTTTTGTATTTATGTACTTGTGTGCTTGTCTGTTTTGTCTGTTTTGTCTGTTTTTCTATTTATGTACCTGTGTGTTTGTTTGCTCGTTTGTTTCTGTCTGTCTGTTCATTCGTTTAGCGCCGGATTATTGTTTCTTTCTCTATAGACCACTTTAATAAATACCATAATATGTACCGGAAAATTATTTTTCAAGTTAACAAATATTTTAATATTTTAACACTGCCATATGAAAGAACCACCTGAAATAGGCATGTTTGAAAGTTTTGATGCTCTGGCTAAAATACCAAAGAAGTTATGCTCAATGAAAAATGTAGAGATTTGTACGTAATTTTCTGCTGAGGCCTTTGATGCCTCGTTTTGGTGTTTTTCTGATCTTTTCAAACTCTTATAGCTTCTTGCAAATTTAATCGTTTTTTCCCTCAATTATTGTTATGGTGAATGCCTATCATATGATAGCTTTCTTTTTCTTAAAATATCAATTTTACAAATTATGATAATTAGTGGCGGCCATTTATGAAAGTCGTCTATGTAGTACCATAAAACAAACCACCACAAACAGTCGAAGCAAAAACAAATCGTCAAAGTCTATATTTATGTATCTAAAGAAAAAAACTTCTTTTCATCCGCTAAACTGCCATTATCAGTTCTATTACAAGATGCAGTCCTGGCCGCGAGAACAGCGTGAAATCTCTTCATCACACATTGTAATCAATATTTTCCACAGCAAGATGAGACGCTCCAAAATTCATAAAAACACAATTTAAACTTCTTCTAAACTTCTTCTCACACACATAAACAAAAAATGCCAAAGAAAGCCGTTTATTGGTAACTATTCGCTAAAATAAACACTGTATTAAACGTATTGACAGATTTTCAAAGAAGAAATCGAGAACAGTGTCGGTTCGGTGAGTTAAAAGACATGACTTTAATTCTCTATATTACTTAGCTGAATGAAAACAAAACTTTAATTTCGTCATCTATCAAAAACATGTCAAAGACAGAAATTGACATGTTAAAAAGCGATCCTGCTGACTGCCGCTTGAAGAGTAATGTTTGCTTTAGACTTTAAAGTGTATACACCTGCAGATTTGAGTTTCGGTAAAACGTCCTACGACAGCTGGGACCGAAAGAAAATTAAAATAGTTTTAATGGTTAACAGTCCATCAACAATCATAAAATCGAGCATTTTTGAGCACTTGTCATTTTGAGCCGCCATTTTTAAGTAGTATTGCATGGTCAACCAAGCATTTAAAGTTTTGGACATTACTTTTTGGATAATTTTCTATATGCTTGGTATCCTTTATTTAACGTGGTTACTTTCACTTCTTAGTTGGAAGTTTTCAAATAAAAAAAATAAAATACAAATTGATCAACATACAAACGTGCGTACTCTGTGCTTTCATAACGCACGCGCCTTAACCAATCAGAATGTGCGATTTCTAATAGTTATTTTATAATATATACACCTAATTGCAAGAATGTTGTCATATGAAAAAAGAACATTTGTATTTAGTGTGTTATGGATAAATTAAAAGTACAAAAGAAAAAGTTCAGTTTCTTTTGTACTTTTAATTTATTCCTAACCCAGTTCAATTTGAGTGATCTTCTTCTGTATTTTAATTAATTCATTTCCCACTAAATTACAAAAGTCAGGACAACGTATTTCCAATTACATTTACTTCGGTGTAAAATATATCGCACTCAATTTCATGAGCAATTTCCCCTCAAAACACCAGCCTATCTATTCATTGTTTAATATCAAATTTAATTTCAAATCAGTATTTTAAACCTAAAAACTGTTCGCGGTTCGAGTGCTCTCGAAAATCTGAAAATCCCTCAAAATATCGAGAAAGTCTCGAACCTGACATGAAAAGTCATGCAACGTTAAATACGGAAAAAAAAAAATATCAAGAGAACTTATAAATAAATATTACGCAATTTTGATCTTAAAATTAATTAACTGTGAGCCTTCCACCACCACCCCTCCCCCTCTCCACCAATCAAATATCAAATTGTCCGTCTCATAACTGCCAAAGACATTAAGTCCAATTTTCAGTCAAATCTGATAGTTTTAACCACAACAGCCACTAAACAGGCTATATATCCTGCAGGGCAATACTACAAAAACCAGACGTAATTATCATTGACTGGAGAAGCTCAGCTCCCAATACATTAAACTATTTAATTACACATTTTTGAAACGTCAAAACACTTAGAATATCAGTTTGCAGGTGGATTTTTGTTCATGTTTGTCTATGCAATAAAAAGAAAGTAATACGGCAGGTTGGGGATACGTAGTTTATTCATATTTCTCGTGTTCAATTTCACTCATGAAAGATGTTTTACTTCTCGTAGACTTCATATACTTTGGGCCACCGTGCATTACCTTATTATAATATATAACATGATTGAAATATACAATCGTCACAAAATGTATGGAATTCAGACCGACTTTAAGCCATTGTTTTCAAGTGCTATCAAACGTTAATAAATAATAATAAATAAGTCACTTTTTTAACTTTTTCAACGTTCGCAAAATGCAATACCTATTTATTCAATTGTTTTAGTAAAACTAAGCATACCTAAACTAGCAACGTCTCAAAATTATAATGCATTGAGTTTTTATCTCGATTCAAGTTATGAGCAATTCAAAGTTTATATACATGAATATAACTACATAGTAGACACTCTATTCCGAGTAGTGTTGGCATTGTTTCTCATTTCAAGAACGTACGCATTCGAGTTTCCAGCATCGGTGACCTTATTCCACAAACATAACGTTTTCTTCAATATCTTCTTAAACGCTTTGCGGTAGGTCCCATCAAACAACGCCAATAGGCACGGATTTATCGCACAATTTGAATGTGCCAGGAAAAAGCGAATAAAATACAGATCACAAGGAACAATATGAATACCGTAAATCACATTGACAAGAAAGTACAAAATCCAGCAAATAACAAACGCTGTTACAATGCAGATCATCATTTTAAGTAGTTTGCGTCCTGCTCTTTGTCTTGAAGTGGTCGCTTGCATCGTGTTTCCAGGACACTTTTTGAGGCAAAGATGAGTAATGATAATGGTGTTTAAGATGATTGTACAAGTTAAGAATATCCAAAAGATTCCAAACATGCAGTTTCGATAGACGAACACGTATTCACCAAAACATACACTGAAGTTAGAAAGACAGACGAGCGTGTAAGTTTTAGACGGCCAGACGTTGCAGCTTATTAGGAAAGGAGAACGTAGTGCTCCAGCAATAATCCAAGTACAAAAGATCAAACCTACACATAGTTGTTTTGTCATTACTCGCTTAAGAGGGAACATAACTGCCAAGAAGCGATCAAAAGTAATTAGAAACACGGAGATGATGACGACTAAGATAGCTGAGTGATGAACGAAAGTAACAAATCGACAAGATATTGTCCCAATTATACCATCGAACAGCCACTGTGATCCGTAGAACATTCTTACGACCATTCGTGGCATGTACACGATCGTTATCACCAAATCTGACATTGCCATATTGGCCAAGAAGATGTGAGCACAGTTTCTTCGAGCAGAGCCTCTTTTGACGATAAGAACAGTCATTGTGTTCCCTAGCAAGGATATAATGAGAATAACTAGATATACCGTTACACGAGATATTCGTTTTACTGTAGAATCGTTCACAAAGCATTTCAGTCTAGAGGAGGTGGAGGTTTTATTGGAAAGAATTAAAGTTCCATTGAAAATGCTAGTCGAATCGTTTTCCATGATCGTTTACGTGCACAAACCTTGTTTGAGTCTTACAAAATAACCAAATGAGGTTTTATAGCTAAGACTAGGTAACCAAACTCAGCCAGGTGCCTGTGACTTCAATAACAGCAATTAATGGCAATGTCAAATGCGCAATGCATTATGGTTGACTGGGATTTTTGAAGAGAAAACATGTTTATTGTAATGAAGTTTTTTATGTGATCTGCTATTCTAACACTACAGAGTACCCCAAGGCTTCATACTAGGACCTTCAATGTTCTTTAAGGGCCACTTAGATAAAAAATCGTTGCCATGACGTGATACACTCAAGCTAAACATTCAGCTTCATAGATTTCTTAAAGTTTATTTTCTTAAACGTTCTCATTTCTATCATGCTAAATGTTTGTGTGAAGTATATTTCTTATTTCATTAACTAGATATTTATTTTCTCTATTGTAGAACAATTATGTTGGGATATTTCAATTAAAAAATTACAACAAAAAAAACAACCATCGAGCAGAATGTTTCGGTTAAGTTTGACGTCACTGACACTTTCAAAGATTCGTTATATTATACTATTGGCAAAGCAGATAAAAAAAATACAGAATAAATCATAAATATTTACAATCAATAATTACAATTACAAAGTGGGCAAACAAAGACTGATGTGGACCTGCTATATTTATATAACAGAATTTAAGGTTTTAAGATAATTTAAGAAAATATAAATATAAATAAGTAATGATTAAATATAATTTCCTAATAATAAATAAAATTGTCCTTCTTATTGCATGTACACGATCGTTATCACCAAATCTGACATTGCTATATTGCCCAGGAAGATACGAACACAGTTTCTTCGAGCAGGACCTCTTTTGACGATAAGAACAGTCATTGTGTTCCCAAGCAAGGATATAATAAAAATAACTAAATATGCCGTTACACGAGATATCTTTTTACTGTAGACTCGTTCACAAAGCAAATTAGTGAGGAAGAAGTTGAGGTTTCATTGGAAAGAACGACAGTTCCATTGAAAATGTTAGTCAAATCATTAGCCATGATGGACAACAGGTGCGTAAACTTTGTTTGAGTCTTAGCAAATAACCAAATGAAGTTTTATAGCTGAGAAAAGGTGGCCAAACTCAGCAACATGCGTGTGTCTTGAATAACAAAAAAAGGACAATTAATTAATAAATTTAATTACCTCTCCAATATAAAAAAAAGTCTGTAACCAGAAACTTAGATGAACGTAATTGGACGTTAAAACGGCTCTAATCATCACCGTCAAGACATGCTTAAACAGTCGTATTTATAAAGATCATTTTGCTAGAAAAAGTACAAATCCAGCTATTTCAACACTTTTTGAAAAACGTCAAATGCTTAGACATTATATAACTACTTTCAAAAATGTACTTTGTATATTTTACTAGCTGGATAAAATGACAAAAAATCATGAGAACAGACAAACTGCTTCAGTAAAGAAAATACGAAGGTAATTAAAAGACTGTGAGACCTACACTAAACTACTGAAAAGCAGTGAGCCCCATCCCTCCCCCAAAGGTATCAAAAAGATATCAAATGAACTGTGACAGCCATTCAATATTAAGTTTAATTTGAGTCAAATTTAATAATTTCTTCTCCTTTTCTTATTTATAATACACACCGACTCAAAAGTGAAGCATCCCCTTGAGAGCCACTAAAGAGGCTATATCATGCCGTGCAATAATTCAAAACCCGATTTAATTACATGTAGCTTTAACTGCCGAGGCTGAACCACTAAAGAGGTTATATCCTGCCGTGCAATAATTCAAAACCCGATGTAATTAGCTTTGCCTGCAGAGGATGAGCTCCCAATGAATAAATCACATTAATTATACATCTTTAAAACGTCAATACGCTTTGGAAATCGGTCCATTTTTGTTTATGCTTGTCTATAAATTATAAAGAAAATTATTCGGCTGCTTGAAGATATGAAGGTTTTTTTCTCGTGTTTTCTCATGAATTATTTTTTACTACTCGTACTAGATAAACTTCATAGTTTTCGCGGGTAATATCCTCTCTCTACACATATTGCATTATTCTAAAAGATTACATGTTTTGAATATACAATCGTCACAAAGTTTCTGGAATTTTCTCTCATTATAGTGATAGATTAAGTATTGGAAACGATTCCAAACTATCGTTGCAAAAGGTTTTCGCAAATATACATATTTGATCATTTATTTTAGTAAAACTAAGCAAACCTATAGTAACAACGTCTCTAAACTATAATGCAACTATAATTCAAGTTTTGAACCACTCGAAGTTCCAATTGATTCCAAGAATCCCAGTTATCAGAATATTTACAAAGACTTTTATGAACTATTTCTGTACATGAGTATCACATTCTTTTAATACATCGAGAAACTCGACAGTAGCCACTGTATCCATTGTAGCACTTCTGCGATTTCTTCTCATTTCAATTACTGACGCATTCGAATTCCCATCATCGGTGACCCTATTCGACAAACAAAACGTTTTCTTCAATATCTTCTTATAAGCCTTTCGGTAGGTCCCATCAAACAACGCTAATAGGCACGGATTTATGGCACAGTTTGAATGTGCCACAAAAAAACGCACGAAAAACAAAGCACAAGGTATACAATGAGAACCATAAATAGGAAAGACGAGAAAGTACAAAATCCAGCAAATAACAAACGCTGTTACAATGCAGATCATCATTTTAAGTAGTTTGCGTCCTGCTTTTTGTCTTGAGGTGGTCGCTTCCATCGTGTTTCCAGGAGTCTTTTTAAGGCAAAGATGAGAAATGATGATGATGTAGAAGATGATTGTACAAATTAAGAATGTCCAGTAGATTGCACTGATTGAGTTGCGATAGACGGAGACGAGTTCGCCGAAAAATTGATTGAAGTTTGAACTGCATACGAGCTTGAAGTTTTTAGATAACTGTATCCTACAGCTTATCAAGAAAGGAGATCGTAGTGCTCCAGCAATAATCCAAGTAAAAACGATCAAACCTACACAACGTTTTTTTGTCATTACTCTCTTAAGAGGAAACATTATTGCAAGGAAGCGATCAAGAGTAATGAGAAATACGGAAAAGACAACTACTAAGATAGTTGAGTGATGAACGAAAGTAACTAATCGACAAGATATCGTCCCAACTATACCATCGAACAGCCACTCTGATCCGTAGAACATTCTTACGACCATTCTCGGCATGTATACTATCGTAATCACCAAATCTGACATTGCCATATTGGCCAGGAAGATATGAGCACAGTTTCTTCGAGCAGGGCCTCTTTTGATGATAAGAACAGTCATTGTGTTCCCAAGCAAGGATATAATGAAAATAACTAAGTATGCCGTTACATGAGCTATTCGTTTTACTGTAGAGTCGTTCACAAAACAAATGTGTTTACAACCAGAATCAGTGGAAGTTTGATTGGGAAAAAATAGAGTTCCATTGGAAATACTAGTAGAACCGTTTGCCATAATGGTGTAAGTGCGCAAGCCTTATTACAGTCTTAGCAAATAAGCAAATGAAGCTTTATAGCTGCTAAAAGGTGACCGAACCAAGCCAGGTGTGTGTGACTTGAATTACAAATGAATGATAATTAATGGATAAAGTTCAAAGCGGTAAATTAAACTTTGTTTAAGTCCATATTATGGTAATAGGAATAAGTGGAGTCAAACAGGAACAAAATTGGACGCCAGTGCTTGGAGAATCCAATATGCATCTCTTACAATATATATAGCTTTTATATGTATTGACATGCCCAATCTAAACTGAAAATATTTTATTAATAAATGTCTAACCGGAAAAGATACAAAAGATACGATATCAAATTTGACTCAAAAACTACGAATTCTTAATTTAATTATGTTTTTTTTACTTTTCAGCAACTGAGACAGCTTTACGTTTTTTTTAATTCAATTCAAAAACACAAAAAAACCTACACAAAATGAATTTAAAATATAAACAGACGCCTAACCAAAAGAAAATTTATACATAATTTAATTTGGATTACTTTAAACACTAAAATGGTATTCTTTGTTATGTAATTTGGATTTTTTTTAATTTGATTCAAAAACACACAAAAATCTACACAAAATGAATTTAAAATATAAACAGACACCGAACCAAAAGAAAATTTATACATATTTTAGTTTGGATTAAACACTAAAATGGTATTCTTTCTTTTGTAATTTGGATTAGTTTTTTTTGGCACATAGGTTTGTTTGATTAAAAGAAGAGCGAAGTGAGCAAATAACATTCGACAAATGTACGGTCATATATTCAAGCTTGTTGAGTTTTTGAGTAATTTAATAAAAGTTATCACGAAAATATAATTACAGAATACCTTGAAATTGCTTTATCCAGCGTTGTTTTCTTCCGCGAACTTTTTCTGAACGTGAATAAGATTTCTCTCTCGTGTTCTTTTTCCGGCAGTATCCATAACCTTTTTGGAAAACGTGTTTGATTCTTGATTATTCAAAAGAAATATTCAAAATGCAAACAGACATCGAACCGTACCATTAATATATTCTTCCTAATAATAGTTGAACATTTGTTTTTTCTTTCGTAATTTAGAATTTTTGCACATAGTTTTGTTTTAACAAATTCACGCTCGTTATCAAACAGTTATTCAGTATTAAAATACAGCTGTCTCTCAAAAACTTGAAACAAATAATTTTGCGCTTACTTTATCGGTGTTTATTTTCCATCATCGATAATATTTTGGCGAATAACTGTATGTACTTGCATTTTGATGGATTAAACATGGGTCATAATTCAACTGCCGAGCTTGAAAAATATTCAATAAACTGTGCTGAGGGAAGCGATTTGAAGAGAGTTTTCATAACGAATAAAGTCGCTTCTTTTTCAATTCTTTGACAATCCCGTAGTCTTTATTCTTCCACGAAGTTTTATATACAAATACGTTTTCTTGGCCGTTTAGTTTTTTGCTTTTCTTGAATTCAATTTCTTCTTTTTTTTCTCCTTCAAGTTTATTTTCTTCTTCGGTCAAAACTTTCTTTTTTCGATGTTCATCTTTCTCCGTTGATATATTTAATAATAATTAGAGCTCTGCTATTAGCGGGTTATATTTTATTATTGTTTGTTTGACTTTTTTGTCGATAGAAGAACAACTTTTCATTTAAAAGTTTAAAATAAAACATAATATGGGGCACTGCTCTTCGGCGCGCGCGTCACTTTAATTATCGCCGAAATGTAAGCAACCAATCAGCATCGCGATATACACGCGCGTATGTATGTGTGAACGTGCGCTTGGACCTCCTGTGGTACTACTTGAAAATTCGACTTGATCCATTACCATTTTTTCTTAAGGACAGTGCTCCGCTTGTGCAGGCCTTCGGTCCAGTGGGGAGCTCCGCTATTATTTAAGCACTCTCTATCGCCGCACAAATAGTCGAAATACATTTTTTGCTAGTTTTGATATCAATTTGAAAATCTATGTCGGACCAAGCTAGTACGAATACAAAATTATCATCGCTACTTCTCTTTTCATTCCTCAAATTCGACTTTACAGCGATTTTAAAAACCTTGTTAAACTTTAAAAAACAGTACTTAAAGTAGTTACCAAATAGAAATAGCAGCGAGAAAATGCTAAGTTCAAATATTATTCAAATAGAAGTAAACATAATGTTTATGTAAATATGTTTGTGTGCGCTAAAGTTCTTATAATGAAGTGTATAACCAGAAGTTTGACATTATTGGTGAAAACTATTCATGGTGGCAAAAATGCAATGTATTTATAGTTCATCCTCTAGGGTCTTAAGTGCTCTTATAACTGTAATATATGCAAAAATGAAAATGAAATCTGATGATGCATAGCGGAGGCTATCCGAAATATCAAATCAATAACTTGATAGTCAAAATTATGGCTATACACTTCATTATAATTTTTATGCTAATGGAGTATTTTTTGATCTGCTATTTTATCACAATGGAGTATACCAAGGCTTCCAACTAGGACCTTAAATGTTCTTAAAAACATTGAATGCCTTTATTATTACTAGCTTATCAACGTAACCAGCATCTTTAAAGGAAGAAGAAGTTCTAAAGGATGAAATTGATAATTACAAACTGTGCATGTGGTGCTTATATACAATATAGTATTTATTTATATTCATAAAGCGCCGATATCGATATAAAATATTTTAATCCCCAAAGTATTAACTCGAACGTAATTATACCCTTGACTGAAAGATTTACTAGTGCCCAATTGACATGGGCAGTGATGTGGTGTATAACGTGTGCTTCTTGACAGAAAGAACGAATGAAATTGGCATTATAGATTGGCTTAAATTAATTGAAAAACCACTAACTGTGATGGTTATTAGTTAAATTATCTGTTCTTCTATTCGTTAAGTTTTTTAAACAAAGACTGAAAAGATGAAGGTTTTATGACAGTTATGTACAATATCCCGCAGGCAACACAGCCATCGTGTTGTGCGAGAGCAGCCAGCTTTCTTTTACTTATACAAAAATTATACAAAAACGTTTTTAGAAAGCATCCAGAATGACAAACAATATAATATATTTCTGATATATGTTCGTGGTTAATCTTATATATAATGAACATTTTTATGATATCCACAATAACAAAGGTCGATCAAGGTCCCTACTGCATCAAAAACGCCAGCATTTGTGTGGAAAAAACTTGATTAACTATTTCTGTACACGAAAAATATATTATTTTCTTGCATCGAGAAACTCAACGGTAGCCAATCTATTGATTGTAGTAGTTTATGTTTTTTGAGTCATTTCAAGTACATATGCATTTGAACTTCCACCATCGCCGACCTTCTTCCATAAGCAAAACTAGATAAACTTCATAGTTTTCGCGGGTAATTCCTATCTCTATATATATTGCATTATTCTAATAAATTACATGTTTTGAATATACAATCGTCACAAAGTTTCTGGAATTTTCTCTCATTATACTGATAGATTAAGTATTGGAAACGATTCCAAACTATCGTTGCAAAGGGTTTTCGCAAATATACATATTTGATCAATTATTTTAGTAAAACTAAGCAAACCTATAGCAACAACGTCTCTAAACTATAATTCAAGTTTTGAACCACTCGAAGTTCCAATTGATTTCAAGAATCCCAGTTATCAGAATATTTACAAAGATTTTTATGAACTATTTCTGTACATGAGTATCACATTCTTTTAATACATCGAGAAACTCGACAGTAGCCACTGTATCCATTGTAGTACTTCTGCAATTTCTTCTCATTTCAATTACTGACGCATTCGAATTCCCATCATCGGTGACCCTATTCGACAAACAAAACGTTTTCTTCAATATCTTCTTATAAGCCTTTCGGTAGGTCCCATCAAACAACGCTAATAGGCACGGATTTATGGCACAATTTGAATGTGCCACAAAAAGACGCACGAAATATAGATCACAAGGCATACAAAAAGTACCATAAATAGGTATAGCAAGAAAGTACAAACTCCAGCAAATAACAAACGCTGTTACAATGCAGATCATCATTTTAAGTAGTTTGCGTCCTGCTTTTTGTCTTGAGGTATTCGCTTCCATCGTGTTTCCAGGAGACTTTTTAAGGCAAAGATGAGTAATGATGATGATGTAGAAGATGATTGTACAAATTAAGAATACCCAGTAGATTGCACTGATTGAGTATCGATAGACGCTCTCCAATTCGCCGAAAAAGTCATGAAAGTTTGAGTTGCAGATAAACTTGTAGGTTTTAGATAACTTAATCCTACTGCTTATCAAGAAAGGAAAACGTAGTGCTCCAGCGATAATCCAAGTGCAAACGATCAAACCTACACATAGTTGTTTTGTCATTATTCTCTTAAGAGGAAACATAATTGCAAGGAAGCGATCAAGAGTAATGAGAAACACGGAGATTACAACAACTAAGATAGCTGAGTGATGAACGAAACTAACTAATCGACAAGATATCGTCCCAACTATACCATCGAACAGCCACTGTGATCCGTAGAACATTCTTACGACCATTCTCGGCATGTATACTATCGTAATCACCAAATCTGACATTGCCATATTGGCCAGGAAGATGTGAGCACAGTTTCTTCGAGCAGGGCCTCTTTTGATGATAAGAACAGTCATTGTGTTCCCAAGCAAGGATATAATGAAAATAACTAAATATGCCGTTACATGGGAAATTCGTTTTACTGTAAAATCGTTCACAAAGCAAATGTGTTTACGACCAAAAGCAGTGGAAGTTTGATTGAAAAAAAATAGAGTTCCATTGGAAATACTAGTAGAACCGTTTGCCATAATGGTCTAAGTGCGCAAGCCTTATTGCAGTCTTAGCAAATAAGCAAATGAAGCTTTATATGTTTATAGCTGCTAAAAGGTGACCAAACTAAGCCAGGTGTGTGTGACTTGAATTACAAATGAATGATAATTAATGGATAAAGTTCAAAGTGGTAAATTAAACTTTGTTTAAGTCCATATTATGGTAATAGGAATAAGTGGAGTCAAACAGGAACAGAATTGGACGGCAGTGTTTGGAGAATCCAATATGTATCTCTTACAATATATATAGCTTTTACATGTATTGACATGCCCAATCTAAACTGAAAATATTTTATTAATAAATGTCTAACCGGAAAAGATACAAAAGATACGATATCAAATTTGACTCAAAAACTACGAATTCTTAATTTAATTATGTTTTTTTACTTTTCGGCAACTGAGAGAGCTTTACGTTTTCTTTAATTCAATTCAAAAACACAAAAAAAACCTACACAAAATGAATTTAAAATATAAACAGACGCCTAACCAAAAGAAAATTTATACATAATCTAGTTTGGATTAAACACTAAAATGGTATTCTTTCTTTTGTAATTTGGATTTTTTTTAATTCGATTCAAAAACACACAAAAACCTACACAAAATGAATATAAAATATAAACAGACGCCTAACCAAAAGAAAATTAATACATAATTTAGTTTGGATTAAACACTAAAATAGTATTCTTTCTTTTATAATTTGGATTTTTTTTTTGGCACATAGGTTTGTTTGATTAAAAGAAGAGCGAAGTGAGCAAATAACATTCGACAAATGTACGGTCATATATTCAAGCTTGTTGAGTTTTTGAGTAATTTAATAAAAGTTATCAGGAAAATATAATTACAAAATACCTTGAAATTGCTTGATCCAGCGTTGTTTTTTTCCGCGAACTTTTTTTGAACGTGAATAAGATTTCTCTCTCGTGTTCTTTTTCCGGCAGTATCAATAACCTTTTTGGAAAACGTATTTGATTCTTGATTATTCAAAAGAAATATTCAAAATGCAAACAGACATCGAACCGTACCATTAATATATTCTTCCTAATAATAGTTCAACATTATTTTTTCTTCTTTCGTAATTTAGAATTTTTGCACATAGTTTTGTTTTATTCAGTTTTAAAATACAGCTGTCTCTCAAAAACTTGAAACAAATATTTTTGCGCTTACTTTATCGGTGTTTATTTTCCATCATTGATAATATTTTGGCGAATAAATGCATGTACTTCCATTTTGATGGATTAAACATGGGTCATAATTCAACTGCCAAGCTTGAAAAATATTCAATAAACTGTGCTGAGGGAAGCGATTTGAAGAGAGTTTTCATAACGAATAAAGTCGCTTCTCTTTCAATTCTTTGACAATCCTGTAGTCTTTATTCTTCCACGAAGTTTTATATACGTTTTCTTGGCCGCTTAGTCTTTTGCTTTTTTTGAATTCAATTTCTTCTTTTTTTCTCTCTCTCTTCTTCAAGTTTATTTTCTTCTTCTGTCAAAACTTTCTTTTTTCGATATTCGTCTTTTTCCGTTGATATATTTAAAATTTATTAGAGCTCTGCTATTAGCGGGTAGTATTTTATTATTGTTTGTTTGACTTTTTTGTCGATAGAAGAACAACTTTTCATTTAAAAGTTTAAAACAAAACATAATATGGGGCTGTGCTCTTCGGCGCGCGCGTCACTTTAATTCTCGTCGAAATGTAAGCAACCAATCAGCATCGCGATGTACACCCGCATATGTATGTATGAACGTGTGCTAGGACCTCCTGTGGTACGACTTGAAAATTCGACTTGATCCATTACCATTTTTATTTAAGCACAGTGCTCCGCTTGTGCAGGCCTTCGGTCCAGTGGAGAGGACCGCTATTATTTAAGCACTCGCTATCGCCGCACAAATAGTCGAAATACAGTTTTTGCTAGTTTTGATATCAATTTGAAAATCTATGTCGGACCAAGCTAGTACGAATACAAAATTATCATCGCTACTTCTCTTTTCATTCCTCAAATTCGACTTTACAGCGATTTTAAAAACCTTGTTAAACTTTAAAAAACAGTACTTAAAGTAGTTACCAAATAGAAATAGCAGCGAGAAAATGCTTAGTTCAAATGTTATTCAAATAGAAGTAAATAGAATGTTTATGTAAATATGTTTGTGTGCGCTAATGTTCTTATAATGAAGTGTATAACCAGAAAATTGACATTATTGGTGAAAACTATTCATGGTGGCAAAAATGCAGTGTATTTATAGTTCATCCTCTAGGGTCCTAAGTGCTCTTATAACTGTAATATATGCAAAAATGAAAATGAAATCTGATGATGCATAGCGGAGGCTATCCGAAATGTCAAATCAATCACTTGATAGTCAAAATTCTGGTTATACACTTCATTATAATGTTTATGCTAATGGAGTATTTCTTAATCTGCTATTTTATCACACTGGAGTACCCCAAGGCTTCCTACTAGGACCTTAAATGTTCTTAAAAACATTGAATGCCTTTATTATTACTAGCTTATCAACGTAACCAGCATCTTTAAAGGAAGAAAAAGTGCTAAAGGATGAAATTGATAATCACAAACTGTGCATGTGGTGCTTATATACAATATAATATTTATTTATATTCATAAAGCGCCGATATCGATATAAAATATTTTAATCCCCAAAGTATTAACTCGAACGTAATTATACCCTTGACTAAAAGATTTACTAGTGTCCAATTGACATGGGCAGAGCTGTGTTGTGCAACGTGTGCTTCTTGACAGAAAGAACGAATGCAATTGTCATTACAGATTGGCTTAAATTAATTGAAAAACAACTAACTGTGATGGTTATTAGTTAAATTATCTGTTCTTCTATCTGTTTAGGTTTTTTAAACAAAGACTGAAAAGATGAAGGTTTTATGACAGTTATGTACAATATCCCGCAGGCAACACAGCCATCGTGTTGTGCGAGAGCAGCCAGCTTTCTTTTACTTATACAAAAATTATACAAAAACGTTTTTAGAAAGCATCCAGAATGACAAACAATATAATATATTTCTTATATATGTTCGTGGTTAATCTTATATATAATGAACATTTTTATGATATCCACAATAACAAAGGTCGATCAAGGTCCCTACTGCATCAAAAACGCCAGCATTTGTGTGGAAAAAACTTGATTAACTATTTCTGTACACGAAAAATATATTATTTTCTTGCATCGAGAAACTCAACGGTAGCCAATCTATTGATTGTAGTAGTTTATGTTTTTTGAGTCATTTCAAGTACATACGCATTTGAACTTCCACCATCGCCGACCTTGTTCCATAAGCAAAACTAGATAAACTTCATAGTTTTCGCGGGTAATATCCTCTCTCTCTATATATTTTATTATTCTAATAGATTACATGTTTTGAATATACAATCGTCACAAAGTTTCTGGAATTTCCTCTCATTATAATGATAGATTAAGTATTGGAAACGATTCCAAACTATCGTTGCAAAGGGTTTTCGCAAATATACATATTTGATCAATTATTTTAGTAAAACTAAGCAAACCTATAGTAAAAACGTCTCTAAACTATAATTCAAGTTTTGAACCACTCGAAGTTCCAATTGATTCCAAGAATCCCAGTTATCAGAATATTTACAAAGACTTTTATGAACTATTTCTGTACATGAGTATCACATTCTTTTAATACATCGAGAAACTCGACAGTAGCCACTGTATCCATTGTAGTACTTCTGCAATTTCTTCTCATTTCAATTACTGACGCATTCGAATTACCATCATCGGTGACCCTATTCGACAAACAAAACATTTTCTTCAATATATTCTTATAAGCCTTTCGGTAGGTGCCATCAAACAACGCTAATAGGCACGGATTTATGGCACAATTTGAATGTGCCACAAAAAGACGCACGAAATATAGATCACAAGGCATACAAAAAGTACCATAAATAGGTATAGCAAGAAAGTACAAACTCCAGCAAATAACAAACGCTGTTACAATGCAGATCATCATTTTAAGTAGTTTGCGTCCTGCTTTTTGTCTTGAGGTAGTCGCTTCCATCGTGTTTCCAGGAGACTTTTTAAGGCAAAGATGAGTAATGATGATGATGTAGAAGATGATTGTACAAATTAAGAATACCCAGTAGATTGCACTGATTGAGTATCGATAGACGCTCTCCAATTCGCCGAAAAAGTCATGGAAGTTTGAGTTGCAGATAAACTTGTAGGTTTTAGATAACTTGATCCTACTGCTTATCAAGAAAGGAAAACGTAGTGCTCCAGCGATAATCCAAGTGCAAACGATCAAACCTACACATAGTTGTTTTGTCATTACTCTCTTAAGAGGGAACATAATTGCAAGGAAGCGATCAAGAGTAATGAGAAACACGGAGATTACAACTACTAAGATAGCTGAGTGATGAACGAAACTAACTAATCGACAAGATATCGTCCCAACTATACCATCGAACAGCCACTGTGATCCGTAGAACATTCTTACGACCATTCGTGGCATGTATACTATCGCAATCACCAAATCTGACATTGCCATATTGGCCAGGAAGATGTGAGCACAGTTTCTTCGAGCAGGGCCTCTTTTGACAATAAGAAAAGTTATTGTGTTCCCAAGCAAGGATATAATGAAAATAACTAAATATGCCGTTACATGGGATATTCGTTTTACTGTAGAATCGTTCACAAAGCAAATGTGTTTACAACCAGAAGCAGTGGAAGTTTGATTGGAAAAAAATAGAGTTCCATTGAAAATACTAGTAGAACCGTTTGCCATAATGGTGTAAGTGCGCAAGCCTTATTGCAGTCTTATCAAATGTGCAAATGAAGCTTTATATGTTAATACCTGCTAAAAGGTGACCAAACTAAGCCAGGTGTGTGTGACTTGAATTACCAATGAATGATAATTAATGGATAAAGTTCAAAGCGGTAAATTAAACTTTGTTTAAGTCCATTTTATGGTGATAGGAATAAGTGGAGTCAAACTGGAACAGAATTGGACGGCAGTGTTTGGACAACCCAATATGTATCTCTTACAATATATATAGCTTTTATATGTATTGACATGCCAAATCTAAACTGAAAATATTTTATTAATAAATGTCTAACCGGAAGAGATACAAAAGATACGATATCAAATTTGACTCAAAAACTACGAATTCTTAATTTAATTATGTTTTTTTTACTTTTCGGCAACTGAGAGAGCTTTACGTTTTCTTTAATTCAATTCAAAAACACAAAAAAAACCTACACAAAATGAATTTAAAATATAAACAGACGCCTAACCAAAAGAAAATTTATACATAATCTAGTTTGGATTAAACACTAAAATGGTATTCTTTCTTTTGTAATTTGGATTTTTTTTAATTCGATTCAAAAACCTACACAAAATGAATATAAAATATAAACAGACGCCGAACCAAAAGAACATTTATACATAATTTAGTTTGGATTAAACACTAAAATGGTATTCTTTCTTTTGTAATTTGGATTTTTTTTTGGCACATAGGTTTGTTTGATTAAAAGAAGAGCGAAGTGAGCAAATAACATTCGACAAATGTACGGTCATATATTCAAGCTTGTTGAGTTTTTGAGTAATTTAATAAAAGTTATCACGAAAATATAATTACAAAATACCTTGAAATTGCTTTATCAGGCGTTGTTTTTTTCCGCGAACTTTTTCTGAACGTGAATAAGATTTCTCTCTCGTGTTCTTTTTCCGGCAGTATCAATAACCTTTTTGGAAAACGTGTTTGATTCTTGATTATTCAAAAGAAATATTCAAAATGCAAACAGACATCGAACCGTACCATTAATATATTCTTCCTAATAATAGTTCAACATTTTTTTTCTTCTTTCGTAATTTAGAATTTTTGCACATAGTTTTGTTTTAACAAATTCACGTTCGTTATCAAACAGTTATTCAGTATTAAAATACAGCTGTCTCTCAAAAACTTGAAACAAATAATTTTGCGCTTACTTTATCGGTGTTTATTTTCCATCATCGATAATATTTTGGCGAATAACTGTATTTATTATCCAACTAGTCATAGACGAGAAAAATATAGCAGGAGTAGGACTGGATCGAGTAAAAATATCCAGCGATATTTTTACTCGTCTATCTAGCCCTCAAGTAAAACATTATTTTGCATTATAAAAGAACAAAAACCTTTTGATTGGATAATAAATAACTTTTTAAACAGTTTAATCTGTAATATGGCTGGATATTTTACTCGTTAACTTGCATTTTGACTCGCCCGGAGGCTTGTCAAAATATAGCGTTTCACTCGTAAAATATTCAGCCATATTACACATCAAACTGTCTAATAAGATATATGTACTTTCATTTTGATGGATTAAACATTGGTCATAATTCAACTGCCGAGCTTGAAAAATATTCAATAAACTGTGCTGAGGGAAGCGATTTGAAGAGAGTTTTCATAACGAATAAAGTTGCTTCTTTTTCAATTCTTTGACAATCCCGTAGTCTTTATTCTTCCACGAAGTTTTTAGTTTTTTGCTTTTCTTGAATTCAATTTCTCCTTTTTTTTCTCCTTCAAGTTTATTTTCTTCTTCGGTCAAAACTTTCTTTTTTCGATGTTCATCTTTCTCCGTTGATATATTTAATAATAATTGGAGCTCTGCTATTACCGGGTTATATTTTATTATTGTTTGTTTGACTTTTTTGTCGATAGAAGAACAACTTTTCATTTAAAAGTTTAAAACAAAACATAATATGGGGCTGTGCTCTTCGGCGCGCGCGTCACTTTAATTCTCGTCGAAATGTAAGCAACCAATCAGCATCGCGATGTACACGCGCATATGTATGTATGAACGTGCGCTAGGACCTCTTGTGGTACGACTTGAAAATTCGACTTGATCCATTACCATTTTTATTTAAGCACAGTGCTCCGCTTGTGCAGGCCTTCGGTCCAGTGGGGAGGTCCGCTATTATTTAAGCACTCGCTATCGCCGCACAAATAGTCGAAATACAGTTTTTGCTAGTTTTGATATCAATTTGAAAATCTATGTCGGACCAAGCTAGTACGAATACAAAATTATCATCGCTACTTCTCTTTTCATTCCTCAAATTCGACTTTACAGCGATTTTAAAAACCTTGTTAAACTTTAAAAAACTGTACTTAAAGTAGTTATCAAATAGAAATAGCAGCGAGGAAATGCTAAGTTCAAATGTTATTCAAATAGAAGTAAATAGAATGTTTATGTAAATATGTTTGTGTGCGCTAACGTTCTTATAATGAAGTGTATAACCAGAAGTTTGACATTATTGGTGAAAACTATTCATGGTGGCAAAAATGCAATGTATTTATAGTTCATCCTCTAGGGTCCTAAGTGCTCTTATAACTGTAATATATGCAAAAATGAAAATGAAATCTGATGATGCATAGCGGAGGCTATCCGAAATATCAAATCAATAACTTGATAGTCAAAATTATTGTTATACACTTTATTATAATGTTTATGCTAATGGAGTATTTTTTCATCTGCTATTTTATCACAATGGAGTACCCCAAGGTTTCCTACTAGGACCTTAAATGTTCTTAAAAACATTGAATGCCCTTATTATTACTAGCTTATCAACGTAACCAGCATCTTTAAAGGAAGAAAAAGTGCTAAAGGATGAAATTGATAATCACAAACTGTGCATGTGGTGCTTATATACAATATAATATTTATTTATATTCATACAGCGCCGATATCGATATAAAATATTTTAATCCCCAAAGTATTAACTCGAACGTAATTATACCCTTGACTAAAAGATTTACTAGTGCCCAATTGACATGGGCAGAGCTGTGGTGTACAACGTGTGCTTCTTGACAGAAAGAACGAATGCAATTGTCATTACAGATTGGCTGAAATTAATTGAAAAACAACTAACTGTGATGGTTATTAGTTAAATTATCTGTTCTTCTATCTGTTTAGGTTTTTTAAACAAAGACTGAAAAGATGAAAGTTTTATGACAGTTATGTACAATATCCCGCAGGCAACACAGCCATCGTGTTGTGCGAGAGCAGCCAGGTTTCTTTTACTTATACAAAAACGTTTTTAGAAAGCATCCAGAATGACAAACAATATAATATATTATCCAATATTTGTTTGCACGCAATAATTTAGTTAAAAATTGAGAATAGGAGAAGATAAGCTATCCTCAATTTTTAATATACTATATTTCTTATATATGTTCGTGGTAAATCTTATATATAATAAACATTTTTATGATATCCGCAAAAACAAAGGTCGACCAAGGTCCCTACTGCATCAAAAACGCCAGCATTTGTGTGGAAAAAACTTGATTAACTATTTCTGTACACGAAAAATATATTATTTTATTACATCGACAAACTCAACGGTAGCCAATCTATTGATTGTAGTAGTTTATGTTTTTTGAGTCATTTCAAGTACATACGCATTTGAACTTCCACCATCGCCGACCTTGTTCCATAAGCAAAACTAGATAAACTTCATAGTTTTCGCTGGTAATATCCTATCTCTATATATATTGCATTATTCTAATAGATTACATGTTTTGAATATACAATCGTCTCAAAGTTTCTGGAATTTCCTCTCATTATAATGATAGATTAAGTATTGGAAACGATTCCAAACTATCGTTGCAAAGGGTTTTCGCAAATATACATATTTGATCAATTATTTTAGTAAAACTAAGCAAACCTATAGTAACAACGTCTCTAAACTATAATTCAAGTTTTGAACCACTCGAAGTTCCAATTGATTCCAAGAATCCCAGTTATCAGAATATTTACAAAGACTTTTATGAACTATTTCTGTACATGAGTATCACATTCTTTCAATACATCGAGAAACTCGACAGTAGCCACTGTATCCATTGTAGTACTTCTGCAATTTCTTCTCATTTCAATTACTGACGCATTCGAATTCCCATCATTGGTGACCCTATTCGACAAACAAAACGTTTTCTTCAATATCTTCCTATAAGCCTTTCGGTAGGTCCCATCAAACAACGCTAATAGGCACGGATTTATGGCACAATTTGAATGTGCCACAAAAAAACGCACGAAAAACAAATCACAAGGTATACAATGAGAACCATAAATAGGAAAGACGAGAAAGTACAAAATCCAGCAAATAACAAACGCTGTTACAATGCAGATCATCATTTTGAGTAGTTTGCGTCCTGCTTTTTGTCTTGAGGCGGTCGCTTCCGTCGTGTTTCCAGGAGACTTTTTAAGGTAAAGATGAGAAATGATGATGATGTAGAAGATGATTGTAGAAATTAAGAATACCCAGTAGATTGCACTGATTGAGTATCGATAGACGCTCTCCAATTCGCCGAAAAAGTCATGGAAGTTTGAACTGCATACGAGCTTGAAGTTTTTAGATAACTGTATCCTACAGCTTATCAAGAAAGGAGATCGTAGTGCTCCAGCAATAATCCAAGTAAAAACGATCAAACCTACACAACGTTTTTTTGTCATTACTCTCTTAAGAGGGAACATAATTGCAAGGAAGCGATCAAGAGTAATGAGAAATACGGAAAAGACAACTACTAAGATAGTTGAGTGATGAACGAAAGTAACTAATCGACAAGATATCGTCCCAACTATACCATCGAACAGCCACTGTGATCCGTAGAACATTCTTACGACCATTCTCGGCATGTATACTATCGTAATCACCAAATCTGACATTGCCATATTGGCCAGGAAGATGTGAGCACAGTTTCTTCGAGCAGGGCCTCTTTTGATGATAAGAACAGTCATTGTGTTCCCAAGCAAGGATATAACGAAAATAACTAAGTATGCCGTTACATGAGCTATTCGTTTTACTGTAGAATCGTTCACAAAGCAAATGTGTTTACAACCAGAAGCAGTGGAAGTTTGATTGGAAAAAAATAGAGTTCCATTGAAAATACTAGTAGAACCGTTTGCCATAATGGTGTAACTGCGCAAGCCTTATTGCAGTCTTAGCAAATATGCAAATGAAGCTTTATATGTTTATAGTTGCTAAAAGGTGACCCAACTAAGCCAGGTGTGTGTGACTTGAATTACAAATGAATGGTTATTAATGGGTAAAGTTCAAAGCGGTAAATTAAACTTTGTTTAAGTCCATATTATGGTAATAGGAATAAGTGGAGTCAAACAGGAACAGAATTGGACGGCAGTGTTTGGAGAATCCAATATGTATCTCTTACAATATATATAGCTTTTACATGTATTGACATGCCCAATCTAAACTGAAAATATTTTATTAATAAATGTCTAACCGGAAAAGATACAAAAGATACGATATCAAATTTGACTCAAAAACTACGAATTCTTAATTTAATTATGTTTTTTTTTTTACTTTCCAGCAACTGAGGCAGCTTTACGGTTTTTTAAATTCAATTCAAAAACACAAAAAACCCTACAGAACATGAATTTAAAATATAAACAGACGCCTAACCAAAAGAAAATTTATACATAATTTAGTTTGGATTAAACACTAAAATGGTATTCTTTCTTCTGTAATTTGGATTTGTTTTTTTGGCACATAGGTTTGTTTGATTAAAAGAAGAGCGAAGTGAGCAAATAACATTCGACAAATGTACGGTCATATATTCACGCTTGTGAGTTTTTGAGTAATTTAATACAAGTTATCATGAAAATATAATTACAAAATACCTTGAAATTGCTTTATCAGGCGTTGTTTTTTTCCGCGAACTTTTTCTGAACGTGAATAAGATTTCTCTCTCGTGTTCTTTTTCCGGCAGTATCAATAACCTTTTTGGAAAACGTGTTTGATTCTTGATTATTCAAAAGAAATATTCAAAATGCAAACAGACATCGAACCGTACCATTAATATATTCTTCCTAATAATAGTTCAACATTATTTTTTCTTCTTTCGTAATTTAGAATTTTTGCACATAGTTTTGTTTTAACAAATTCACGCTCGTTATCAAACCGTTATTCAGTATTAAAATACAGCTGTCTCTCAAAAGCTTGAAACAAATAATTTTGCGCTTACTTTATCGGTGTTTATTTTCCATCATCGATAATATTTTGGCGAATAACTGTATTTATTATACAACTAGTCATAGACGAGAAAAATATAGCAGGAGTAGGACTGGATCGAGTAAAAATATCCAGCGATATTTTTACTCGTCTATCTAGCGCTCAAGTAAAACATTATTTTGCATTATAAAAGAACAAAAACCTTT
Organism: Metridium senile; assembly: GCA_949775045.1. Classification (NCBI taxonomy): domain Eukaryota; kingdom Metazoa; phylum Cnidaria; class Anthozoa; order Actiniaria; family Metridiidae; genus Metridium; species Metridium senile. The sequence continues at coordinate 7,732,158 of OX459103.1, read as the reverse complement.
TGATTGGATAATAAATAACTTATTAAACAGTTTAATCTGTAATATGGCTGGATATTTTACTCGTTAACTTGCATTTTGACTCGCCCGGAGGCTTGTCAAAATACAGCGTTTCACTCGTAAAATATTCAGCCATATTACACATCAAACTGTCTAATAAGATATATGTACTTTCATTTTAATGGATTAAACATTGGTCATAATTCAACTGCCGAGCTTGAAAAATATTCAATAAACTGTGCTGAGGGAAGCGATTTGAAGAGAGTTTTCATAACGAATAAAGTCGCTTCTTTTTCAATTCTTTGACAATCCCGTAGTCTTTATTCTTCCACGAAGTTTTATATACAAATTAGGCACTTTCCTATCGAGTTTGGGGCCTGGGACGAGTGAGGTACGCAAAGGCGTCTGGGATCGTTATTCGGTACGCCTTCGTTTCTGATTATAGTAAATATGGCTGACAAACGATGTTTTCGCTGAGGTGAAGAAGATATTCCCGGTGCATAGCTTATGAAACCGATTGACCAATGTACTTTTTTTGTTTTACGACGTTTATTCTAAAAATATAGCTGTGTATTTTACGTTAATTGAGAAAAAATCAAGCAATAAAGACGATCAAGTAATGTCGTTTCGATACACCGCCGTAATATATAATGAAAACCTCGTAGTTGTTTAACATATTATCACAAAACTTCGTAATTTTCCAATAAATAAATGTCTTGCAAGAATGAGATTATAGTTGTGTTTTATAGGTTTATTAAGAAAAAATCAAGCAATAAAAACGATAATTTAATACATGTCAAGTAGAGTCGTTTCGATACACAATTAGTTTAATATCTGTGACAAATTAACCGAGTAAATGTCTAATAATTAACCACGCATAATAAACCAGTTTTGAATTAGTATAAAAGTAAACATATTGAGCTTAAATGTAGTTATTCTAAGAATACAGTTTAATTGTGTATTTTAGGCTTATTGAGAAAAAATCAAGCAATAAAGACGATAATTACGAGTAGAAGCGTTTCGATACAAATGACAACTTACAATCACCGCCGTAATTTATAATGAAAACTTCGTAGTTTTTTAGCATATTATCACAAAACTTCGTAATATTCCAGGAAAATCATCATAACATGTCTTTATAACTTGGTATTTTACGTTGCTTACTTCAACATAGATATGTATCGAATCGACCTTGAAAGGAGCATCGAAAGGACCGGGCGCCGCGTCTGAACAGATACGAGCCATTCGCGAGTCAGCCTTTAAGGAATCATTCCTCAACAAAATATCCTATTTTTTCGCAGTTCTAGATCTTTAGGAATGCAGTAAAACTTGACGCCCAGAGATTTGTTTCGATGGCTATTAGAACAACTTGGAACGCAGCAGTTATACTTTGGCATGATTGTTTAGTGAGGTAGTTTACAGCAATCAAACACGAAGGCGTACCGAGTAACGATCCCAGACGCCTTTGCGAACCTCACTCGTCCCAGGCCCCAAGCTCGATAGTAAAGTGGCTAATACGTTTTCTTGGCCGTTTAGTTTTTTGCTTTTCTTGAATTCAATTTCTCCTTTTTTTTCTCCTTCAAGTTTATTTTCTTCTTCGGTCAAAACTTTCTTTTTTCGATGTTCATCTTTCTCCGTTGATATATTTAATAATAGTTAGAGCTCTGCTATTAGCGGGTTATATTTTATTATTGTTTGTTTGACTTTTTTGTCGATAGAAGAACAACTTTTCATTTAAAAGTTTAAAACAAAACATAATATGGGGCTATGCTCTCCGGCGCGCGCGTCACTTTAATTCTCGTCGAAATGTAAGCAACCAATCAGCATCGCGATGTACACGCGCGTATGTATGTATGAACGTGCGCTAGGACCTCCTGTGGTACGACTTGAAAATTCGACTTGATCCATTACCATTTTTATTTAAGCACAGTGCTCCGCTTGTGCAGGCCTTCGGTCCAGTGGGGAGGACCGCTATTATTTAAGCACTCGCTATCGCCGCACAAATAGTCGAAATACAGTTTTTGCTAGTTTTGATATCAATTTGAAAATCTATGTCGGACCAAGCTAGTGCGAATACAAAATTATCATCGCTACTTCTCTTTTCATTCCTCAAATTCGACTTTACAGCGATTTTAAAAACCTTGTTAAACTTTAAAAAACTGTACTTAAAGTAGTTATCAAATAGAAATAACAGCGAGGAAATGCTAAGTTCAAATGTTATTCAAATAGAAGTAAATAGAATGTTTATGTAAATATGTTTGTGTGCGCTAATGTTCTTATAATGAAGTGTATAACCAGAAAATTGACATTATTGGTGAAAACTATTCATGGTGGCAAAAATGCAATGTATTTATAGTTCATCCTCTAGGGTCCTAAGTGCTCTTATAACTGTAATATATGCAAAAATGAAAATGAAATCTGATGATGCATAGCGGAGGCTATCCGAAATGTCAAATCAATCACTTGATAGTCAAAATTATGGTTATACACTTCATTATAATGTTTATGCTAATGGAGTATTTCTTAATCTGCTATTTTATCACAATGGAGTACCCCAAGGCTTCCTACTAGGACCTTAAATGTTCTTAAAAACATTGAATGCCTTTATTATTACTAGCTTATCAACGTAACCAGCATCTTTAAAGGAAGAAAAAGTGCTAAAGGATGAAATTGATAATCACAAACTGTGCATGTGGTGCTTATTTACAATATAAGTATTTATTTATATTCATAAAGCGCCGATATCGATATAAAATATTTTAATCCCCAAAGTATTAACTCGAACGTAATTATACCCTTGACTAAAAGATTTACTAGTGCCCAATTGACATGGGCAGTTATGTGGTGTATAACGTGCGCTTCTTGACAGAAAGAACGAATGAATTTGTCATGACAGATTGGCTTAAATTAATTGAAAAACCACTAACTGTGATGGTTATTAGTTAAATTATCTGTTCTTCTATCTGTTTAAGTTTTTTAAACAAAGACTGAAAAGATGAAGGTTTTATGACAGTTTTGTACAATATCCCGCAGGCAACACAGCCATCGTGTTGTGCGAGAGCAGCCAGCTTTCTTTTACTTATACAAAAATTATACAAAAACGTTTTTAGAAAGCATCCAGAATGACAAACAATATAATATATTTCTTATATATGTTCGTGGTTAATCTTATATATAATGAACATTTTTATGATATCCACAATAACAAAGGTCGATCAAGGTCCCTACTGCATCAAAAACGCCAGCATTTGTGTGGAAAAAATTGATTAACTATTTCTGTACACGAAAAATATATTATTTTCTTGCATCGAGAAACTCAACGGTAGCCAATCTATTGATTGTAGTAGTTTATGTTTTTTGAGTCATTTCAAGTACATATGCATTTGAACTTCCACCATCGCCGACCTTCTTCCATAAGCAAAACTAGATAAACTTCATAGTTTTCGCGGGTAATTCCTATCTCTATATATATTGCATTATTCTAATAAATTACATGTTTTGAATATACAATCGTCACAAAGTTTCTGGAATTTTCTCTCATTATACTGATAGATTAAGTATTGGAAACGATTCCAAACTATCGTTGCAAAGGGTTTTCGCAAATATACATATTTGATCAATTATTTTAGTAAAACTAAGCAAACCTATAGCAACAACGTCTCTAAACTATAATTCAAGTTTTGAACCACTCGAAGTTCCAATTGATTCCAAGAATCCCAGTTATCAGAATATTTACAAAGATTTTTATGAACTATTTCTGTACATGAGTATCACATTCTTTTAATACATCGAGAAACTCGACAGTAGCCACTGTATCCATTGTAGTACTTCTGCAATTTCTTCTCATTTCAATTACTGACGCATTCGAATTCCCATCATCGGTGACCCTATTCGACAAACAAAACGTTTTCTTCAATATCTTCTTATAAGCCTTTCGGTAGGTCCCATCAAACAACGCTAATAGGCACGGATTTATGGCACAATTTGAATGTGCCACAAAAAGACGCACGAAATATAGATCACAAGGCATACAAAAAGTACCATAAATAGGTATAGCAAGAAAGTACAAACTCCAGCAAATAACAAACGCTGTTACAATGCAGATCATCATTTTAAGTAGTTTGCGTCCTGCTTTTTGTCTTGAGGTATTCGCTTCCATCGTGTTTCCAGGAGACTTTTTAAGGCAAAGATGAGTAATGATGATGATGTAGAAGATGATTGTACAAATTAAGAATACCCAGTAGATTGCACTGATTGAGTATCGATAGACGCTCTCCAATTCGCCGAAAAAGTCATGAAAGTTTGAGTTGCAGATAAACTTGTAGGTTTTAGATAACTTAATCCTACTGCTTATCAAGAAAGGAAAACGTAGTGCTCCAGCGATAATCCAAGTGCAAACGATCAAACCTACACATAGTTGTTTTGTCATTATTCTCTTAAGAGGAAACATAATTGCAAGGAAGCGATCAAGAGTAATGAGAAACACGGAGATTACAACAACTAAGATAGCTGAGTGATGAACGAAACTAACTAATCGACAAGATATCGTCCCAACTATACCATCGAACAGCCACTGTGATCCGTAGAACATTCTTACGACCATTCTCGGCATGTATACTATCGTAATCACCAAATCTGACATTGCCATATTGGCCAGGAAGATGTGAGCACAGTTTCTTCGAGCAGGGCCTCTTTTGATGATAAGAACAGTCATTGTGTTCCCAAGCAAGGATATAATGAAAATAACTAAATATGCCGTTACATGGGAAATTCGTTTTACTGTAAAATCGTTCACAAAGCAAATGTGTTTACGACCAAAAGCAGTGGAAGTTTGATTGGAAAAAAATAGAGTTCCATTGGAAATACTAGTAGAACCGTTTGCCATAATGGTCTAAGTGCGCAAGCCTTATTGCAGTCTTAGCAAATAAGCAAATGAAGCTTTATATGTTTATAGCTGCTAAAAGGTGACCAAACTAAGCCAGGTGTGTGTGACTTGAATTACAAATGAATGATAATTAATGGATAAAGTTCAAAGTGGTAAATTAAACTTTGTTTAAGTCCATATTATGGTAATAGGAATAAGTGGAGTCAAACAGGAACAGAATTGGACGGCAGTGTTTGGAGAATCCAATATGTATCTCTTACAATATATATAGCTTTTACATGTATTGACATGCCCAATCTAGACTGAAAATATTTTATTAATAAATGTCTAACCGGAAAGGTTACAAAAGATACGATATCAAATTTGACTCAAAAACTACGAATTTTTAATTTAATTATGTTTTTTTACTTTTCGGCAACTGAGAGAGCTTTACGTTTTCTTTAATTCAATTCAAAAACACAAAAAAAACCTACACAAAATGAATTTAAAATATAAACAGACGCCTAACCAAAAGAAAATTTATACATAATCTAGTTTGGATTAAACACTAAAATGGTATTCTTTCTTTTGTAATTTGGATTTTTTTTAATTCGATTCAAAAACACAAAAAAACCTACACAAAATGAATATAAAATATAAACAGACGCCTAACCAAAAGAAAATTAATACATAATTTAGTTTGGATTAAACACTAAAATAGTATTCTTTCTTTTATAATTTGGATTTTTTTTTTTGGCACATAGGTTTGTTTGATTAAAAGAAGAGCGAAGTGAGCAAATAACATTCGACAAATGTACGGTCATATATTCAAGCTTGTTGAGTTTTTGAGTAATTTAATAAAAGTTATCAGGAAAATATAATTACAAAATACCTTGAAATTGCTTGATCCAGCGTTGTTTTTTTCCGCGAACTTTTTTTGAACGTGAATAAGATTTCTCTCTCGTGTTCTTTTTCCGGCAGTATCAATAACCTTTTTGGAAAACGTATTTGATTCTTGATTATTCAAAAGAAATATTCAAAATGCAAACAGACATCGAACCGTACCATTAATATATTCTTCCTAATAATAGTTCAACATTATTTTTCTTTTCTTTCGTAATTTAGAATTTTTGCACATAGTTTTGTTTTATTCAGTTTTAAAATACAGCTGTCTCTCAAAAACTTGAAACAAATAATTTTGCGCTTACTTTATCGGTGTTTATTTTCCATCATTGATAATATTTTGGCGAATAAATGCATGTACTTCCATTTTGATGGATTAAACATGGGTCATAATTCAACTGCCAAGCTTGAAAAATATTCAATAAACTGTGCTGAGGGAAGCGATTTGAAGAGAGTTTTCATAACGAATAAAGTCGCTTCTCTTTCAATTCTTTGACAATCCTGTAGTCTTTATTCTTCCACGAAGTTTTATATACGTTTTCTTGGCCGCTTAGTCTTTTGCTTTTTTTGAATTCAATTTCTTCTTTTTTTCTCTCTCTCTTCTTCAAGTTTATTTTCTTTTTCTGTCAAAACTTTCTTTTTTCGATATTCGTCTTTTTCCGTTGATATATTTAAAATTTATTAGAGCTCTGCTATTAGCGGGTAGTATTTTATTATTGTTTGTTTGACTTTTTTTGTCGATAGAAGAACAACTTTTCATTTAAAAGTTTAAAACAAAACATAATATGGGGCTGTGCTCTTCGGCGCGCGCGTCACTTTAATTCTCGTCGAAATGTAAGCAACCAATCAGCATCGCGATGTACACGCGCGTATGTATGTATGAACGTGCGCTAGGACCTCCTGTGGTACGACTTGAAAATTCGACTTGATCCATTACCATTTTTATTTAAGCACAGTGCTCCGCTTGTGCAGGCCTTCGGTCCAGTGGGGAGGACCGCTATTATTTAAGCACTCGCTATCGCCGCACAAATAGTCGAAATACAGTTTTTGCTAGTTTTGATATCAATTTGAAAATCTATGTCGGACCAAGCTAGTACGAATACAAAATTATCATCGCTACTTCTCAAATTTACAGCGATTTTAAAAACCTTGTTAAACTTTAAAAAACAGCACTTAAAGTAGTTACCAAATAGAAATAGCAGCGAGGAAATGCTAAGTTCAAATGTTATTCAAATAGAAGTAAACATAATGTTTATGTAAATATATTTGTGTGCGCTAATGTTCTTATAATGAAGTGTATAACCAGAAGTTTGACATTATTGGTGAAAACTATTCATGGTGGCAAAAATGCAATGTATTTATAGTTCATCTTCTAGGGACCTAAGTGCTTTTATAACTGTAATATATGCAAAAATGAAAATGAAATCTGATGATGCATAGCGGAGGCTATCCGAAATATCAAATCAATAACTTGATAGTCAAAATTATTGTTATACACTTCATTATAATGTTTATGCTAATGGAGTATTTTTTCATCTGCTATTTTATCACAATGGAGTACCCCAAGGCTTCCTACTAGGACCTTAAATGTTCTTAAAAACATTGAATGCCTTTATTATTACTAGCTTATCAACGTAACCAGCATCTTTAAAGGAAGAAAAAGTTCTAAAGGATGACATTGATAATCACAAACTGTGCATGTGGTGCTTATATACAATATAATATTTATTTATATTCATAAAGCGCCGATATCGATATAAAATATTTTAATCCCCAAAGTATTAACTCGAACGTAATTATACCCTTGACTAAAAGATTTACTAGTGCCCAATTGACATGGGCAGAGCTGTGGTGTACAACGTGTGCTTCTTGACAGAAAGAACGAATGCAATTGTCATTACAGATTGGCTTAAATTAATTGAAAAAACAAACTAACTGTGATGGTTATTAGTTAAATTATCTGTTCTTCTATTCGTTAAGTTTTTTAAACAAAGACTGAAAAGATGAAGGTTTTATGACAGTTATGTACAATATCCCGCAGGCAACACATCCATCGTGTTGTGCGAGAGCAGCCAGGTTTCTTTTACTTATACAAAAATTATACAAAAACGTTTTTAGAAAGCATCCAGAATGACAAACAATATAATATATTTCTTATATATGTTCGTGGTTAATCTTATATATAATGAACATTTTTATGATATCCACAATAACAAAGGTCGATCAAGGTCCCTACTGCATCAAAAACGCCAGCATTTGTGTGGAAAAAACTTGATTAACTATTTCTGTACACGAAAAATATATTATTTTATTACATCGACAAACTCAACGGTAGCCAATCTATTGTTTGTAGTAGTTTATGTTTTTTGAGTCATTTCAAGTACATACGCATTTGAACTTCCACCATCGCCGACCTTGTTCCATAAGCAAAACGTTTTCTTCAATATCTTCTTATAAGCCTTTCGGTAGGTCACATCAAACAACGCCAAAAGACACGGATTTATGGCACAATTTGAATGTGCCACAAAAAAACGCACGAAAAACAGATCACACGGCATACAATCGGTACCATAAATAGGTATGACAAGAAAGTACATACTCCAGCAAATAACAAACGCTGTTACAATACAGATCATCATTTTGAGAAGTTTGCGTCCTGCTTTTTGTCTTGAGGTAGTCGCTTCTGTCGTGTTTCCAGGAGACTTTTTAAGGCAAAGATGAGTTATGATGATGATGTAGAAGATGATTGTACAAATTAAGAATACCCAGAAGATTGTACTAATTGAGTTTCGATAGACAGACACGAATTCGCCGAAAAATTCATTGAAGTTTGATTCGCAGACGACCCTGAGATATTTAGATAAATCAATCCCACTGCTTATCAAGAAAGGAGATCGAAGTGCTCCAGCGATAATCCAGGCGCAAACAATCAAACCTACACATAGTTGTTTCGTCATTACTCTCTTAAGAGGGAACATAATTGCAAGGAAGCGATCAAGAGTAATGAGAAATACGGATATGACAACTACTAAGATAGCTGAGTGATGAAAGAAACTAACTAATCGACATGATATAGTCCCAACGATGCCATCGAAGAGCCACTGCGGACCGTAGAACATCCTTACGACCATTCGTGGCATGTATACGATCGTTATCACCAAATCTGACATTGCCATATTGGCCAGGAAGATGTGAGCATAGTTTCTACGAGCAGGGCCTCTTTTGACGATAAGAACAGTCATTGTGTTCCCAAGCAAGGATATAATGAAAATAACTAAATATGCCGTTACATGGGATATTCGTTTTACTGTAGAATCGTTCACAAAGCAAAGGTATTTACAAGAAGGAACAGGGGAAGTTTGATTGGAAAAGATTGAAGTTCCATTTAAAATACTAGTCGAGCCGTTTTCCATAATGGTCTATGTGTACAAACCTTGTTTCCGTCTTAGCAAGTAACCAAATGATGTTTTATAGCTGAGAAAAGGTGACACAACTCTGCCAGGTGCGTATGTCTTGAATAATAAATAAATTATAATTTAATGAATAAAATTAGTGGTCTTTTGATTACAAAAATGTCCATAATAAGAAAAAGATAAACGAAATTGGACGTTAAACGGATTTAAAAAAATACACTCAAGATGCCTCAGCAGCTGTGATTGCATGCGAACGAAAGGAATTGTGCGTGTTTACACATGCAACGAACACAAGTAGTTTTCTAGATTGCTAAGAACAGCTACATAAACTAAAGCTTCGGGCTAGAACTAGAACGTCTCCAAACTGAATAGATAGGCGTTAAGCACTTTATTCATTTGGCGCCTTAAAAAAGGCACGCAATATTAATCAATATCATTTCGATCTTCAAAAACCGTTAGAAAAGTGCTTCATGACGGCAAATGCACATGAAATTAGAAATCATGACAGTTTGGCTTAACTTAATTGAAAAACCACTAACTGTGATGGTTATTACTGAAGTGAAATTTTGACAAATGTAATCAATCTGTTGTTCTATCTGTTTAACTTTTTACTCGGGCTACCTGTGGTAGCTCGAGTCTAAAAATGCAAACGGTTCTTCGTCGTCGTCGTCGTCGTCGTCGTGGTCCTCAAATTGGAGGGTCAGGTCCCAGGCGTTCCTAGTAGTGCATGACAGCGCATGGGCAACGATCGCTGACCGAATGTTAATACGAACGAATAAATATCGATTGAAATGAAAACTTGTTTTCATTTTTGATGTGATTGACGAGACTGACGATGATTATGACGAATTAATTGTTCGATCGAATAACGACTCTCGTTTACTCGTTTAACTCTGATCCCGCAGAAAGTAATGGCTATATGTTTTGGACTGATGATCGACAAGACATTACCTCAAATTGTTAGTTGCTGTACTACAGGGTTGACTCCCGAAATATAGCTTGCTATTTTCTTTTTTATAAAGACGAAGATATCTTGGCCGGAATGATCCGCCGTTAGCGAAGTCCTTTCTAGCACAAAACAGAAGATGTGCCACGCCAGCAGAATTGCATTCGCTTCGGTATATTATCAAGCACTTTCAAACAGAAATCTTGAGTTTATATTGATTAATGTGCTATTTTTGTTCTTTTAATGTCAGAGAACGTGTCTTCCTTCACAAAGCCTACAAAGCGAACACCGTCAACACGACATAAAACATTCAGATCGGCCTGTCTGAAAACCACTCTCAACAGCCCAAATCGCCTCAAAAATTACACAAATTGCTTAAATAACTATCTATCTTTCTTGTTCTGACGTTCAATTTTCAAGAACAACTTCAAGTTTTCGAAGCATTCAAGTTTTCGAACTCTATATCCATTATCGCATACTCAAATCTTCGTAGCGGCGCTTTGGGGGGAGGGGACGGGATGAAATGTCAACACTTTGTAACACAGGCATCACGTTACATAGAAATATATGTCGAGCAGATTCATACAGCCCAAAATCCATCTTTATTTTCGTGACGTTTATTTCTCAAAAGGTTAATCTTGATAATAATTAATGTTTCTGAGATTTAGTTTTCATTTTCTTAATAAAAACATTATGAAACATTATGAAATTTGGGATAAGGACATTTCTTATTAAAATAACCTAAAATTAGTCATAAATGATTTACGTGCATATGTTTATTTTTGTGGTACCACTGTATATGTATTGTGTTTGATCTATGTATGATACATTATGAATAGCTGTTATTACAGTTATATGCAAATGATTTCAAACAATGGATTCAAATCGAGGCTTTCGGGCAATTATTGTTTTCTCCCGAAAGCCTCAACTTCAACCCATTGTTCAAAATCATTTGCATATAACTGTAATAACAGCTATTTCAATCCCTCAGAATCCCTTCTGTTCAGTAGCCCGAGTAATCGCTCACAGAGCGTCTAGTTTAATAAAAACTGAAAAGAAGAACGTGTATAACAGTGATGTACAATATCCCGCAGGACAACATAATACTACTACTACTACTAATAATAATAATAATTGTATTTGAAAACGAAAATGCTTTATCAAACTTACGTATAATATATTACAGAAGTTTGGTCTACCTAGAGGTCGCTATATATAAGAATATACGCGCGCGCGTCACTTTGTAAGCAACCAATCAGCATCGCGATATACACGCGCGTATGTATGTGTGAACGTGCGCTTGGACCTCCTGTGGTACTACTTGAAAATTCGACTTGATCCATTATCATTTTTTCTTAAGGACAGTGCTCCGCTTGTGCAAGCCTTTGGTCCAGTGGGGAGGTCCGCTATTATTTAAGCACTCGCTATCGCCGCACAAATAGTCGGAATACACCGAACCGAAGCAGGCGGACCGGGTAAAAGAGAGACCAGCGGGTCATGGACCGACGGAACGACCGACCTAAGGGAAAAGGAGGACGACCAAAAAAATAATACGAATAAAACAACAACATTGAATACGTATTTTTTCTGAGAAAATAATTACATAATCGTAATGAAGCCCAAATTCACGCAGATATGCGTCTAGTTCAAACATAAAACAAGTTTACAGAATTGATTTTACTGACGGGCCAATAAAGTGCTTCTTGACAAAAGAACGAATGAAATTATCATGACAGCTTGGCTTAACATAATTGAAAAACCACTAACTGTGATGGTTATTACTGAAGTTAAATTTAAATGTAATCAATCTGTTCTTCTGTCTGTTTAACGTTTTTAATAAAAACTGAAAAGAAGAAGGCTGTATGACATTTATGTACAATTTCCCGCAGGGCAACACAGCCAGGCCGACTTCATCATGTTGTGCGAGAGCAGCGAGGTTTCTTTTACTTATACAAAAACGTTTTAAGAAAGCTTCCTGAATGACAAACAAAATAATCTATGTCTTATATATGTTCGCGGTTAATCTTATATATAATAAACATTTTTGTGATATCCACAATAACCAAAGTCGTTTTTTCGAAGTCCTTACTGCATCCAAAAACCAAAGCATTCGTGCAAAAAAAATAAAAAGATGAACTTATCTCTAGTATACATGATATTATTTTATTACATGGAAACAAATCGACGGCAGCCACTATTTTAATTGTATTAGTCTAGGGATTTTGTCTCATTTCAAGTACTGACGGATTCGAATTCCCATCATCGGTGACCCTATTCGACAAACAAAACGTTTCTTTAATGTTCTTATAAGACTTTCCGTAGTGGGGTTTCTAATAAAAATGAAAAAATCCTCCATTTTTGAAAAAAACTCATTTTTTGAGAATAATTTTCGTTGCTATAGTGATTTGTATCAATTCAGTGATATGTTGATTAATCTGAAAGCAGTAAAATCATTGGCTCATAAAACTGTCCGATAACAACTGTCCGATTACAGCCAACTATCCGATTACACTGTCCGATTACAAAAACAAGATTGATTAGTGGAAAATAGAGCAGTCTGTCAACCAATCAGATTCAAGGAAATTGTAATAGTTATGATTAAGGATGGTAATTGGACTGAGTGGAGTCCAATTCGGTCTGTAATCATACGAGTGATTACAAAATCGAACGAGGAATTCGAGGAAATTGTAATAGTTATGATTAATAAAGTTATTTGCCCCCAAAAAAATCAATTTCAAAATCAGTCGGAGCAAGCTAGCAAATATATACATTTATTATGTTTACTTCTCTTTTATATATTTTTTTAATTCTTGTTGAGCGTCAAACCCAGTAAAACAAACCATACCTAAAGTTGTTACCAAATGTAAAAAAAAAAAATCACTAGTTCTCGCGTTGAAAGCAGTTCCCAAACACTCTTTATAACTGCATAAAAAACAAATAGCGAGGAAGAAAACATTGCTAATTCTCAAACAGTTTTTGTTGAAATTTAACGGACGATTTTAATTGTTTCAAGCTCAACTGAAGCAGGTACTTTGAAATGTTATTACCACTTCGTTTTAAACCTGATAAAACACGATCTGCGAGTTTATTGAACGACTTCAAAAATTCCTACCTATATTTTGTGTTTTTGTAAAAAAAGAAAGTTTATTAGAGAAAATTAAGGTTAAAGTTTATGTAAATTAGGGTGAATCTATATCTTCAGTTAAAAAACTCATTAATAATTCATGAGCTATTAGTCCAATCGGGGCATTCCAATTTGGTCACATGCATGACCTTTATACCCCATAAAACACTGCCATAGGTACATTATATAAAAACACATGTGTCTTTATGATAAAGGTACGTGTGTCTTTATGATAAAGGTACGTGTGTCTTTATGTACCTATGACACTTGTAAAGGTCTCAGTTTTAATCTCTCATCATTGACCTTTACTAGAGGCATCACCCGAAACAATGCTATCAATCTCCTACTATATTATACACGACCTTTCTCAAATGTGGGATGCCAAATGTGGTGCTTAATGTTGCATGGTGTGATATGAGCATGCGCAGTGTACCTTGCAAATAAAGTTTGTCTCCAAATTGGACTTTTCTTCAAGAAACTTTTATAATTTAGTTTTGAATAAGTGTTGGAGTTTTTTAAGCTATATAAAAAACTCGCAGCACGTGTTTTATCAATGATCAAAAACCCTCGCTGCGCTCGGGTTTTTATCCTTGATAAAACACTGCTGCTCGTTTTTTATATACTACTTAAAACACTCGTCACGGTTACGATTTCGTTTGAAAATTTCTCATGAATTATTAATGAGTTTTTGAATGATAAAATATAGAAATGAAATTGATAATCACAAACTGTGGTGGTTATTTATTACAATATGAATATTTATACATTTTTATAAATTTATACATTTTTATAAATATTTTTTTCATCTGAAAAGTATTGACTCAAACGCAATTATGTCACGATTTTGTCACTTGATTCTAATGAATATAAACGTAAAGCAAGAAATAATATGTATAATTAATGAGGTATAGCCCTAACGCCAGAAATTATTTTAATAGAGGGACCAGCAAAGTCATTCATCACAGAATAAACAAATGAAAATATTATTAAAAATCATGACAGCGTGGCTTAACTTAATTGCATAGTAAAAACCACTACCTGTGATGGTTATTACTGTATTTAAATTTTAAAAAATGTGATTAATTTGTTCTTCTATGTGTTAACCTATTTTAATAACAACTGTAAAGAAGAATATTTTATGACACTTATGTACAGTATCCCGCCAGCTAGATCGACTTTATCATGTTGTGCGAGAGCAGCGAGTTTTCTTTTACTTATACAAAAACGTTTTTAGAAAGCTTCCTGAATAACAAACAAAATAATATATTTATTATATAAGTCCGTGGTTAATCTTATATATAATAAACATTTTTGTCGATTTGGAAGTCGATTTTTCAACTGTCCTAATAGTCCTAACTGCCTCCAAAAAACCAGCATTCTTGCAAAAACAATTATAAACTTATTTCTAGTGTACACGAATACTATATTATTTCATTACATCAAGAAACTCGACAGTAGCAAATCTTTTCATTGTAGTAGTTAAGGGAGTTTGTCTCATTTCAATTACTGACGGATTTGAATTTCCATCATCGGTGACCTCAATCGACAAACAAAACGTTTTCTTTAATATGTTTTTATAAGACTTTCGGTAGGTCCCATAAAACAACGCCAATAGGCACGGATTTATCGCACAATTTGAATGTGCCAGAAAAAAGCGCATGAAATACAGATCACAAGGAAGATCATCAGAGCCGTATATTATTATGGCAAGAAAGTACAAAATCCAGCAAATAACAAACGCTGTTGTAATGCAGATCATCATTTTGAGTAGTTTGCGTCCTGCTTTTTGTCTTGAGGTAGTCGCTTCCATCGTGTTTCCAGGAGTCTTTTTAAGGCAAAGATGAGAAACGATGATGATGTAGAAGATGATTGTAGAAATTAAGAATACCCAGAAGATTCCAAAGATGGAGTTTCGATAGACGGACACGAATTAGCCGAAAAAATCATTGAAGTTAGAAAGACAGACGAGCGTGTAAGTTTTAGACGGCTTGACCATGCAGCTTATTAGGAAAGGAGATCGTAGTGCTCCAGCGATAATCCAAGTGCAAACGATCAAACCAACACATAGTTGTTTTGTCATTATTCGCTTAAGAGGAAACATAATTGCAAGGAAGCGATCAAGAGTAATGAGAAATACAGAGATGATGGCAACTAAAATAGCTGAGTGATGCACGAAAACAACAAATCGACAAGATATCGTCCCAACTATACCATCGAACAGCCACTGTGATCCGTAGAACATTCTTACGACCATTCGTGGCATGTATACGATCGTAATCACCAAATCTGAAATTGCCATATTGGCCAGGAAGATGTGAGCACAGTTTCTTCTTGCGGGGCCTCTTTTGATGATAAGAACAGTCATTGTGTTCCCAAGCAAAGATATTATAAAAATTACTAAATATGCCGTTACACGAGATATTCGTTTTACTGTAGAATCGTTCACAAAGCAAATCAGTGAGGAAGAAGTTGATGTTTCATTGGAAAGAACTAAAGTTCCATTGAAAATGTTAGTCGCACCGTTAGCCATGATGGACTGACTACACAAGTACACACACCTTGTTTCAGTCTTAGCAAGTAACCAAATGATGTTTTATATCTGAGAAAAAGTGACAAAACACAGCCAGGTGCGTATGTCTTGAATAATAAGTAAATGACAATTAATGAATACATTTAATGAAAACATTAAAACGGTCTTAACCATTATTTTAAAGATATGCTTAAACAGTCGTATTTGTTTAGATGATTTGGCTAGACAAAGTTCAGTTATTAAATAATTATATTTATTATATGACAAAAACGTTTTTCACTAAAAAAGTAATAATTTTTTTGATATTCAATTTACGACGCGCGTACGTTGCTTTCAAATGGCTTTCCAGTAGTTTCACTGAAAAAGAGCGGGTTGTCAGAAACCGTTTTTCTTTTAGCATTTGAAGGCTGTCTCAACAAACTTACAGTAATTTTAAAGCCAACATATTGAAAATACTGCAGCTTTCTTTATCATTCTAAATCAAATATCGTTTAAAAACAAAGGGCTTCGTTTATATCTCTACATCAAAGAATGTAAAGAAACAAAAAAGTTTTACAAATAATTTTGGCTGACATATACAAGTTAACCACGATGGACGTTGAAACGAGTTGAAAATCGTCGGTGTTGTGGAAAAAAGCCTACGAGCCTACAAATCCAGTCAAGCGAAGATGGGGAAAACCAAAATAGCAAAAAGTAACTACACTTGCTGAATTATTCAACGTTTAATTTGAAAACTGAGAGGCATTTCCAAATGTTTCGTTTCAATTCTCAACTAAGAGTTAACCTTGCTGTCTCAGTTAGGTAGAATAACTGTTTTTAGTATAAATACAAAGGTGATGATACAAAATCGAGAACTCTGATTGTTTTGCTATCTCGGATTATCAGCCGATAATCATCTTTTCGAACAAAATGGCTGCCAGTAGTCGTTTTTTCACTGTTAGCGAATACGAAATTAAAAACTTTAAAGAAATTGATGTTCCAAAATCGACTAAAGAAGCTACAAAGTTTGAAGTCAAGCTATCTATAGGTATCATAATAAAGGTGTTTTTTTTTTTTTTTGTCATTACGCGAGACAATGTTCATAATTTCGCGTGACGAAGATAAAATAAAAATAAAATATTGTCACTTTCAATGCTGCTTCCTTCTTTCTTTTTTGAAATAATCACATTTGTATTTATACTAAAACGATTATTCACCTCAGGCGAAGTGATTATCGGTGAATATTGTAATGTTAAAAATTTGAATGATAGAAGTAATATATGCCCTCACACAACAGATGTTATAAATAATGACAAGATAGAAACTGAGATGAAACCATTATGCAGCGTCATCGAATTGTAAATATGCGTATATATTATAAATATTAATAATAATATAATTATTAACAAAAAACATATGCGGTTAATAATACAGTACTTTTTACCTCAAATTCACATGAGAAATCTGTTTTTCGCCATCTGCAGACATATTACAGATACTACAATGACAACATATTACATTTTATTACTTGACCTGCTGCAATTTTGAAGGGAAATGCCCTAAAAGACAAATAACAACCACCTCAATAATATTAACAATCAATCAATTCAACTTTTATTTGATAGAGCATGTAAGACAGGCGAAGCCGAAACGCTTATCTACATACATATTCATTTTATTATTATTGAATTTTAATGCTGCTTCCTTATTGAAAGAAAATTCCGATAATTATCTTGACCATTTTTTCAAAAAAAGTATCACATGTACAAATAGTTAGCGCGCGCTAGTAACGTTTTTTATCCGAAAGCTTGGTCGTTTTGTAATATATACAATATGAGCGGCCGATCTGTATCCGATATACAACGGCGAGCCGAAGACGAGCCGTTGTATATCGGATACAGATCGGACGCTCATATTGTATAGAACTTATGAAAGTCCAACGTTAGTTCTTTCATATTTTACTAAAATTGTCAAGATAAATGTAAATCTGGCCGAGAAAACTAACGTTGAAACTTATGCAAATCAGGACGAAATCTGTATGAGATTTACAACCTCCGTCACGTGAATCTATTGTCAATTGCTCATTAATTATTCATGAATTTTATAATGTTTAATTAAAACGTAGTTGAAACAATACATGCATCCAAAAAGTTTTGAAGTATTCACTAATCTATTAAAATAGTTCCACATGCCTGAATAACTGAGTTTCTCTTGAATTCAGATCTGGGAATCTCAAAATTATTAGACGAACGTGTAGATTTAATTATTATTATTATTATTATTATTATTATTATTATTATTATTATTATTATTATTATTATTATTATTATTATTATTATTATTATTATTATTATTATTATTATTGTTTTTTTTTTTTGGTAAATTAATAGATTGGCTATGGAAGCTGGTTCTTCGTTGATATAAACCTTAAACATTAAAAATTAAATACGTTTATGATAACTATAATGAATGTGTAGTAGTTGAAACTTTTAAGAGGCATCATGTAAACTAGCTTACCCGCTTATGTATAATTCAGCATGCTTTTGAATGAATATGATTTTAGTAAACAGAGAAGTAGAACAGTTTCCTCAGATGCTAATAACATAGGTGTTTGTGGCAATAAGAGTATGTAAATAAATGCTATAAAGGACATTAAGGTGATTGACTTTTATAACTATATATAGCTATACGAAAAAGTAATCTTTTCATATAAAGGTATATCATACAAAGCATTTGATCATACCCCTAAGTTAATTTGCGTAATACATTATTATTAATATTCTTATTGCGCCTAATAAGTAATATATTATTATTATTAATATTATTATTTTTCAAGTACAAAGTACATGCCGCCAAGAGTTCCTTCTCCTTTTCATCAATATCTTCATCAAGATTGTTTGACACCGTCAATTCTCCCTCCGAATATAGATTTCTTCTCATACTGCCTGGTCTTCGGATGTTATTAGGATGATCACATATGCAATCATACGAAGATGGGAGAAACTATAATAGCAAGCAACACTAACACTTCTTGAATTATTCAACTTTGAATGTGAAAACTGAGAGGAATTTCCAAACGTCTCGTTTAGGAACATTCTACATTCTTTAACCAAGGGTGACTCTATGTTTCTCTGACTACATAAGCTTATACCGTTGGATAGATTAACTGTTTATTTATTTATAATGAAATTCAAGTACAACAGCCAATGCCATAAATGATGTGAACCAAAAACGACATTGACACTAAAAGAAATGTCACGTGACACCACATAAGTTCGCTTTAAATGCTCGATACTAGATAGAAACTAGAGAGTAAACTAGACAGTATAGGTATAGCTTGGTACTAGCAATAATTGTGAAAATAGATTTCATAATTCTCAATTCATGTTCACTGTTACTCATTACAATCTTATAGAGTTAAAAGGTGAAATTTCAACAGCTGAAATAAAAACAATCACGTGTCACTTGTTGTAGTGTTAATCTCAATTTTGCGTGGACAACGTTAATGAATTTGACTGTATATGTCCTGAGATAACCAATTGAATGAACATAGAAACGTTCATGTTAATAAATAGATTTTAATTTCTTTCCTTAGATGATTTTTCAAAAGGATTAAATAGCCCGACTTTTATTTGTGTTACATGTGGACCTAAGTTCATTAGATGGATCATTGAAATGTTACAAAACTACTTATAAATAATATAAACTGAAGTCATTTAATAGAGAAGACTCAACATATCAGACTACCGTTCCCAACAAAAATAACCAGCCAATTTAATTATCAGTTGTATTCAACGTGCGGTACTTCAATCTTTTTTTGAATATAAAATAAGTTATTTAGTATAGAAGACTTAGCTTTTCAGACTTCCGTTCCCAACATTAATACTTAGTCAATCTATTAGTTGTTTACAACGTACAGTACTTTAATCTTTTTTTGAATATAAAATAAGTTATTTAGTATAGAAGACTTAGCTTTTCAGAATTCCGTTCCCAACATTAATACTTAGTCAATTTATTAGTTGTATTCAACGTGCAGTACTTTAATCTTTTTTTGAATATAAAATAAGTTATTTAGTATAGAAGACTTAACTTTTCAGAATTCCGTTCCCAACATTAATACTAAGTCAATTCATTAGTTGTATTCAACGTGCAGTACTTTAATCTTTTTTGAATATAAAATAAGTTATTTAGTATAGAAGACTTAACTTTTCAGATTTCCGTTCCCAACATTAATACTTAGTCAATTTATTAGTTGTATCCAACTTCCAATACTTCGATCGATGTACCTGTATGGTACATTTATAACGTGACAAAGTATGAAGTACACTGGCCTACAGCAGCAAAAAAGTGATCAGTTTAAATATTAGAATAAAAGCAAACATGATGTTTGTGCCAATGGAGTTTTTTTCTGATATGCTATTCTTACACTACGGAGTACCCCAAGGCTTCATACTAGGTTTAATGTTCTTAAAAAGCAGTAAAAAGCAGTATTCAAAATATTCATTATTAGCTTATCAACGTAGTCAAGAAACATAAAGGAAGAAAAAGTGTGTAATGATCAAAAGCAGTGGTGGTTATTTATTACAAAATGAATATTTATTTATATTTATAAAGCGCCATAACAAATGAAATTACAAATCATGGTAGCTTGGCTTAACTTGATTGCATTGCAAAATGCACTAATTGTGATGGTCATTACTGGAGTTAAATTGTAACAAATGTGATCAATCTGTTCTTCTAACTGTTTGTACCACTGTACGAACAAAAACTGCAACAAAGAATGCTTTATAACAGTTATGTAACACAGCCAAGTCGATTTCCTCATGTTCTGCGAGAGCAGCAAAGTTTCTTAATAATAAAAATATTTTTAGAAAGCGTTCTACATAACAAACAAAATAATATATTTATTATAAATATTTTAAGTTTACCTTATATAATAAACATTTTGTGATAAACAAGGTCCAAAGTCCCTCCTTCCTAAAAAAAACCCTCAGTTATCATTTCAAAGTATGAAACTCAGTTTATTGTAGTGGCTGTAGATTGTTTCCTCATTTGAAGCACTGGCGAATCTCCATCATCAGTGACCTTAATCGACAAACAAAACATTTTCTTCAATATGTTCGTATAAGACTTTCGGTAGGTCCCATCAAATAACGCCAATAGGCACGGATTTATCGCACAATTTGAATGTGCCAGGAAAAAGCGCATGAAATACAGATCACAAGGAACAACATGAATGCCGTATATCACATTGACAAGAAAGTACAAAATCCAGCAAATAACAAACGCTGTTACAATGCAGATCATCATTTTAAGTAGTTTTCGTCCTGCTCTTTGTCTTGAAGTGATCGCTTCCATCGTGTTTCCAGGAGACTTTTTGAGGCAAAGATGAGTAATGGTGATGACGTTTAAGATGATTGTACAAGTTAGGAATATCCAAAAGATTCCAAAGATGCAGTTTCGATAGACGTACACGTATTCACCATAACATACACTGAACTTAGAAAGACAGACGAGCGTGTAAGTTTTAGACGGCCAGACGTTGCAGCTTATTAGGAAAGGAGAACGTAGTGCTCCAGCGATAATCCAAGTGCAAACGATCAAACATACACAACGATTTTTTCTCATTACTCTCTTAAGAGGAAACATAATTGCAAGGAAGCGATCAAGAGTAATGAGAAACACGGATATGACAACTACTAAGATGGCTGTGTGATGAACGAAAGTAACTAATCGACATGATATCGTCCCAACTATACCATCGAACAGCCACTGTGATCCATAAAACATTCTTACGATCATTCGTGGCATGTGTACGATCGTTATCACCAAATCTGAAATTGCCATATTGGCCAGGAAGATGTGGGCACAGTTTCTTCGAGCAGGGCCTCTTTTGACGATAAGAACAGTCATTGTGTTCCCAAGCAAGGATATAATGAAAATGACTAAATATGCCGTTACACGAGATATTCGTTTTACTGTAGAGTCGTTCACAAAGCACTTCAGTGAGGAAGAAGTGGAGGTTTCATTGGAAAGAACTAAAGTTTCATTGAAAATGTTAGTCGAACCGTTAGCCATGATGGACTGACTACAAGTACACAAACCTTGTTTCAGTCTTAGCAAGTAACCAAATGATGTTTTCTATCTGAGAAAAAGTGACAAAACACAGCAAGGTGCGTATGTCTTGAATAATAACTAAATGACAATTAATGAATACATTTCATGAAAACATTAAAACGGTCTTAACCATTATTTTAAAGATATGTTTAAACATAGATTTCATAATTCTCATTCCATAATTCTCGTTCACTGTTACTCATTACACTCTTATAGAGTTAAAAGGTAAAATTTCAACAGCTGGAATCAAAATTTAAAAAAATCACGTTTCAGTTGTAGTGTTAATCTGGGCAACTTAAATGAAATTGACTGTATATGCCCTGAAATAACCAATTTAAAGAATGTTAAATTTGTCCAATAAGAACATAGAAACGTTCATGTTTATCAATAGATTTTTAATTTCTTTTCTTAGATGATTTTTCAAAAGGATTAAATAACCCGACTTTTATTCGTGTTACATATGGACCTCAGATGTATCCGCATTGAATATACGCAGTCGATGTATTAGTTAGTTGTGTTCAACGGCTCTCAATACTTCAATCTTCTTTTGAATATAAACAGACGTTATTCAATAAAGAAGACTTAGCTTGTCAGACTTCCCGGCACTCGCAACAAAAATACGCAATCGATTTATTAGTAAGTTGTGTTCAACGGCTCTCAATACTTCAATCTTCTATTGAATATAAACAGACGTTATTAAATAGGGAAGACTTAGCATACCACTTCCGTTCCCAACCGAAATACGCAGTCGATTTATTAGCGGAGCTCCCGCGCGAGCGGAGCACCATAAATAAGAAAACAGGAAGCCAATCGCGATGCTGATTGATGTTACATTTCGGCCGTTAACGAAAGTGACGCGCGCGCGCCAAATAGCACTAGTTCAACAAAGCAAAGTTGTTCTTTTATCGACAAAAAAGTCAAACAAACAACAACTAAATACTACTTGCTAATAGCAGAGCTTTCATTAATACAAAACTATTTGGTACCCGTGAAAAATTCACTACTTTTCCTCATGAAACCCAAACAGGTCTTTCCATTGAGTGACGTCATACCCTGTACGGGCGAACATGACAACAATACAGAAGTCGTGCAGGCTGCCATGTACGGGGTATATCGTCACTCGCCACTGGCTAGGCCGCCAAATATGGCAGTAGTTTGACTGCCAAAAAGTAAAAATCGACGGCGACAACTTTCTGTCTGAAGTGAAGCAGGAGCGAGCAAGGGAGAACAACATTGATTTCTAGTTAAAGATAATATCTTCTAATCATGATAGACCCTTGATGGTAGACCAAAAGTTCAATGTAAGGAATTTGAGAACTGGAATTGAGTGTTTTTTTTTATCCATGGCACTGAATGGTTTTCTCTTGTGCCTGTGTTTTTTTTCGCCGGACGCACTGCGAGACAACTTTTATTTCTAGTTTTGCAAGCATTTAATTTCTTGTTCAATTTACCCCCTATTGCACCCACAATTACCTGTTCTTAGCCTTTATGGAATTCATTTTGGTGATACAGTGGGCGGGTTTATTGGAGATAGATGCAGACATTTTTCGCTTAGCATATTAATATTATGATATTAGAAAGAGAAAGATGAACTTCGAAGAACATAAAGAGAGTTTTGCTTGATGAAGAACATAAACTTGAAGGACACAACAACGAAGACATTTTACTAAAGAAAAGAGCGCAAAAGACTGATTCAAAGATCAAGAAAACGTGTTAATATTAAAAGACTACAGCAATTGAAAGATTGAAAAAGGAAACGACTTTGTTTGTTATGAAAACTGTCTTCAAATCGCTTCCCTCAGCACAGTTTATTGAAGGATTTTCAAGCTTGGCAGTTGAGCTATGAACAATGTTTAATCCATCAAAATTCAAGTACATACATTTATTCGTCAAAATATGATCACCGTCATTGAAGAGACGAAAACCTCAGGAAAATAATCACCGATAAAATAAGTTCAAGATTATTTATTTCAAGTATTTTAATATTGAAAAACTGTTTGATATAACGAGCGTGGAAAAAAAAACACCTAAAAAAACTTGCAATAATTAAGCCTCAAAAAGAAAAAACTCCGTACTCTGTTTTATTATAGAAAGAAAAGAGAAAACGTTTATCTTCTTTTATTAACTCTTTGAGATAAGAACCGTACATGAAACGATGTTTGTGTATGTGTAAATTGTACTTTTCGTGGCCTTTGGTCGATTGGAAAAGGGATTTATTTATGTATTTTTTAACCTCACAAACGGAAATATTCAAAGATGAATCAAAATACAAACATATTTGAAATTGGTTGAATAACTTCTGTTTATTTAGCAATATTGACTCTTTTATGCTTACTAAGCGAGTATTTTTTAGTAGTTTTTACTTCAAAGTCGTTGAAGTTTTTTTTTTACAGAACAAAATTAGATGTTTTACACAAACTTTTTCATAATAAAATACCTTGTTTTAACACCCTTGTCTTTTCAAATCTATCTTGTATTGGTAGAACTTATCCTTGAAGCTTTTAATTCCATTTCAAAAGAACTTTTGTTTTGTTTTGAAGATTTGCCATGACTAATTTTTAGTAATCTAATACGATGAAAAAGGGTTTTTTTTTTTTTTTACAAAGAAATGTTTTAAAATTTCCTTTTTTTCCTTTTACACTGACATGTTTGTTCTTAGTTCCAGTGAAGGCAAGTCTACACGAGAAATATTTATGTGACAAACTGTATGTGACAAATATATTTGACTCTGTAGATGACACGGCAAATTATTATTTGAAATTCGTTGTGTTATACGCTAAAATGACTTTGGACAGCAGATAAGGCGCTAAAGAGAATAGAAATGGCGCCTATGACGATGAACCACAAAGTAGCTACAGGGGTAGCAGCATTTTTATTGATTAACGAATTAGAAAAGCGAAAATAGAAAGGAAGAGGAGATGGTGGATAAAACAATGGAAAACGCAGGCACAACGTGAAGTCCAGGCCTTTTCTAATAACATGATACAAGAAGTACGTAACATTAATTATGGTGTTTTTGAACTACCAACGACGTCATAATATTTGAAAATTTTATGTGATGACTCGTCTACACGAGCATATAACATTATGTGACAACTTTTAATTGTCACATAAAATTAAAGCTAATAAGTCAGCTTTTCAGAAAATGTACTTGTAACATAAAAATCTGACGATTGTTCTCGTCCACACGAACAAATAATTTCACTTCAATTATATATATATGTCCAATTATGATTTTAAGATCTTAAGTTTGATAATTTCTAATACAAATACTCGGTATTATTTTAAGGTTCACAAGCTGGTATTTTCAGCCTCCTACTGTACTTGTAATTCTATATTTGTAAATTGTAATATCTTTCAAATTCTAGGTGCAATAAAAAAAGTTGTTCTCAGTTGTTGTTATTGAACACAGCAGGGTTCTTTTACAACAGCAACGACAAAATCAATAAGAAAAGATGTAACCAGTAGTAGGTCTACAAATTACTCTTTAGCGGTCGTTCTTCTTTGATACAGCAATGTGGCGAATAAAAGGTTGCATTAATTTTACATATTCATTTATTCATTCATTCAATCGTTCATTTTACTGAGTCTAGACTTTGAATGTATTAGAAAGACGAACGCAAAAAATGACAACCTTTCAAAAATAACGTTCATCTATTATCGACTTTCATCGATTATAAAATCGATACTAATCAGCCAAAATATTGGGATTACCGACTTCCATTAATTATCGACATTAAACGATACTAATCAACCAACAATTTTGTGATTTTTGATTTTCATGGATTATCCATATTAATCGATATTAATCAGCCAAATAAATCGATTAATATCGATTTAGCGATTAGCTTTCCGATGATCGATTTACATCGACTAGTTACTCCGGTTGATCATGGATTACTTAATTCAACGTCACGTGAGAAAAGTAGCGGATGATGTCATTGTATTTGTATTCATTTTCAAGAAAGTGCAATGTAAATGTCATTTTATTGGCTATTTTAGCAGTTGATATATGAACAGACACTTATAAATATACTGAACAAAGGCTATTTCGTTGTTATGGCAATCGCATTATCCCTTCAACATTACTTTGTATACACCAATTGCACCAAGTGCACGCAAATGAATTTTTAATGAGAAAAAACTGCCGTACCCCAGAATTCATTTAGGTCTCAAATTGCAGATTCAGATCTCTTTCTGACGTTTTTTGAAATAGGAGTATATATAAAAAGATAAGCTACATCTAGTATTGCAAGCATCCTTTTCTGTCTAATCACTATTCTCAAAAATTGGGATAGCTGTAGTGTAAGCCAACAAGGAAGACTGGGCTGAGAAAGATAAATGTTAATTACTTTGCTGCACTAGTCCCAGTCAGCCATCACTTAGCGTAACACACGGATTCCTTGATTTGATCTGATTTTTTCACGAAATTTAACATTTTACAAATTAAATGCAATTTGGTGCAATAATATCTATACTTACTTTTCAGTGTTTTCTATGAATATGTGTTGCATACTTATCAAGTGAAAAAGAATGAGCTAAAGTCGAGTATATACAGTTCAATTTTATAAATGAGTTCATTGTCAAGTAATAAAAATTAGTCTCAGTCGAGTGTTAAATAAAAACGCAGGCAGAAGTGCTGTATTAATTTTGAAATCACGAGCCGCAGTCGAGTGTTCTTAGAACTGTTAAATAAACTCGCAGATAGATATTTTCTATTAATTACGAAATCACAAGCCGCAATCGAGTGTTTTTAGTATTGCTTAATACAAACGCAGACAGAAGCTCCCTATTTATTGTGATTTATAAATCACGAGCAGCAGTCGAGTGTACTTAGTTCTGTTAAATTAACACACATGCACAACTTATATATAAATTGTGAAAACCCGAGCCACAGTCGAGTGTTCTAATTATTGTTCAATAAAAATGAATACAGAAGTTCTTTATTTGTTTATTCTATTCTTACGACAACGTACGTTCTAGCCTGCGTGGCGGCTCTTGGAAATTGAGTACAATAAAAGTGTATACAAAATTAAAAATGGCCTGCCTCAAAAGTCCTGAAAATGAAAATATGGTTAAAAAAAATTAAAGAAGCAAGAAAACAAAAGATGCAAAAAAAAAAAAAAAACAATATAAATAAGATAGAAACAGCTGTTTGACTTCAGTGTTAATACGAAAGTTAATACACATTTGTGTATAATTTGTACAAACTCATTTAATTAGAAAGGCGTAATTTTAACTATATTTCCGCAAACTAAGCTTTTAATTCGATTAAAGTGGCGATAAACTTGAAAGGCAAAACACTAAACACAACAGTTTGCTTCCGCGTGTCTACGTGAACGATTATTTGACTTGATTTCAATTTTTTTGTCAACCTTTACTTGAAGAAGGGAAGTTTACTCGTGCTAACGCAAAAAAAGGCTTAAGGGGACTGGGTAACATCCAATTTCGTTCACTGACAAAGAATCTCGAAAGGCCGGTCTGGTTACGCTTTCCGAGATTTTTTTCCTGGCGAATACACTTTTTTAAATTTAATGTAAATTTCATTAATGAGTATTGAAAGCTCTTTACAATCCTTCTTAAAACGTTTGCCGGATGAGTGAAATAAATGATTTCCTAAAATTTAATGAAAATTCTCCCTCCCAATATAGTTTTTAATATAAGCTGCAGAGTAGCTTCGTCTGAGGATTGAAGCATTTATAGAGAACCATATCTCTTTGCTTTGATTCACGACAAGAAACACCTCGCCAACAATGTTAAGTACTGCTGTACAATTCTTGTGTTATCTTCATAATAAATGTCTATTGGCTAGTGGATCAGATTCTCGCTCTACATGTCTGGGTTCGTTTCCCGGCCCGGTCGATTGCGTTTTGCTCTTGGACAATAAACTTTCAGTTCTCTCAATGCCTTGTCCTCTCGCATAAGGATGCAAAGCAAAAGGCTATCGGTATATGGTACTTTTAAACATTAATCCTAAATGAAACGAACGAAAAATAGCCTCTTCTGTTTCTCGCCGAGAGTAGGGACTCTTTCCAGGAACAACTGTCTGGTCTTGGGAGATATTCCATGTATTCCATGAACTGCATGGCAGCATTGTGCGTCTT
Organism: Metridium senile; assembly: GCA_949775045.1. NCBI lineage: Eukaryota > Metazoa > Cnidaria > Anthozoa > Actiniaria > Metridiidae > Metridium > Metridium senile. The sequence goes on along the minus strand of OX459103.1, from coordinate 7,704,181 downwards.
CATATAGCAGTGTATTAAGTTTTCCACATTTGTCACGTACACTGAAAGTGTTTGTTCTTAGTTCTTGTTATCCCTGATTGTTTAACCAGTTAGTTAATGCAAGATAGAGCAACATAGCAAACAGTTACAAACATCCATATTCGCATTTTTTTTGGTATTTTGTACAGCTTGACTTTTCAGTGTCTGGCTACAGAACAGATCAATTTCACTTCTATTTATACATGTACAATTAAAATTTTAAGGTCTTAGGTTTAAGGAATTCCAACACAAATACTCAGCAGGGCTGCAAATAAGCGCCAGTCATCGGACAAATGTCCGATAAAAAGCGGAATTTGACTGGTAAATGACCACTTCTGGTCGGACATTTGACCAATCAAATTTCGCTTAAAATAGTATGAATAAGGTATTTCTTTCTTTCTTTTTTATTATGTTCACTTAAAATTAATATTTTTGTCCGACCAGACTGGGTTTTGACAGGTCAAACTTGCCCCTGGCCTGACAAATGACCGGCTTATAGAAAAAATTATTTGCAGCCCTGCTCAGTATTAGTCAAATGTTTACAATAAAGTATTTTCAGCCTCGGAAGGACGAGGGATCCTCTTACTGCTGTCAAACCGAGCATTCAAATCTCTGGACCTCTTGAATAGCTTTATACAACCTTTACGATACTGTTGATTCATTGCTATTAAAATACACGGATTCAAAGCACTGTTGGCGTGAGCCAGAAAGTAGCGCAAAAAGTGAACTTCACAACGCACTGATAATAATCGTTTATACAACAATAATGGACCTGCAAAGAAGTACAAGAACCAACAACAGATAAAACAGATTGTTACCGCAAAGAAGAGCTTCAAGAGATTTTTCGAAGCTTTTCGCTTCCTTGCTTGCAACGTATCGTTACTAGATCCAAGAGGTTTGGATCTTTTCAGTTTGACGATCACAATAGCGTAGAGTATGATAATGATCAGGAGAGTTGAGCAGTACAACCATAGCTGAAAAGAATTGTAGTAAATTAGCACCCTCTTTCCAAAACGTTTTGATATACCATTATTACATGTAAATCCCCCACGGGCCGGCCTCAAATAAGGTGCAAAGAGATAAGGAGATCGTAAGATCGAAGAAACCAACCAGGTCAATACAACGATAACTTTAACCATGCGACGGGTCGTTATGTTATGTAATGGGAACATCATGGCACAAAATCGATCGACTGTAGCACCCAGAATAGTAAACATTGATACCAAGATTGTAATATGGTGAAGAAATGGCACTACACGGCATAGCACTAAACCGAATGTTCCGGTTACTAGCCAACGATCTCCGTGAAACGTTTTCGCCAACATTCTTGGAAAGTAGACGACAGTTACAACTAAGTCTGCTATCGCCATGTTAAGGAGAAGCAGATGAGCGTTTTTCTTTGTCCATCTTTTTTTCCAGATGACAGTGACGATCAAGGAGTTTCCACATAGGGATGTTATTAGGATGATCACATATGCAATCATACGAAGATGGGAGAAACTATAATAGCAAGCAACACTAACACTTCTTGAATTATTCAACTTTGAATGTGAAAACTGAGAGGAATTTCCAAACGTTTATATAGTTGGGTAGATTAACTGTTTATTTATTTATAATGGAAGTACTACAGTCAATGTCTTAAACGTTGTCAACCAAAAACGACATGGACACTAAACGAAATGTCACGTGACACCACATGAGTTCACTCAAAATGCCCTGTACATAGAGTTCATAATTCTCATTCCATGATAACTGTTACTGATTACACACATTAATATGCTTAAAAAGTGAAATGTCAACGACTGAATATAAATACACAACTTATCATATATCACTAGTGTTAATCTCAATTTTGTGTGGACAACGTTAATGAAATTGACTGTATTATTCCCTGAAATAACCAATTTAATGAATGTTAAATTTGTCCAATAAGAACATAGAAACGTACATGTTAATAAATAGATTTGAATTTCTTTTCTTAGATGATTTTTCAAAAGGATTAAATAACCCGACTTTTATTCGTGTTACATGTGGACCTAAGTTCATTAGATGGATCATTGAAATGTTACAAAAAGTACTTATTAATAATATAAACTGAAGTCATTTAATAGAGAAGACTCAACATATCAGACTTCCGTTCCCAATAAAAATAAGCAGCCAATTTCATTATTAGTTGTATTCAACGTGCGGTACTTCAATCTTCTTTTGAATATGAAATAAGTTATTTAGTATAGAAGTCTTAGCTTTTCAGACTTCCGTTCCCAACATTAATACTTAGTCAATTTATTAGTTGTATTCAACGTGCGGTACTTCCATCTTCTTTTGAATATAATATAAGTTATTTAGTATAGAAGACTAAGCTTTTCAGACTTCCGTTCCCAACATAAATACTTAGTCAATTTGTTAGTTCTATTCAACGTTCAGTACTTCAATCTTCTTTTGAATATGAAATAAGTTATTTAGTATAGAAGTCTTAGCTTTTCAGACTTCCGTTCCCAACATTAATACTTAGTCAATTTATTAGTTGTATTCAACGTGCGGTACTTCAATCTTATTTTGAATTTAATATAAGTTATTTAGTATACAAGACTAAGCTTTTCAGACTTCCGTTCCGAACATTAATACTTAGTCAATTTATTAGTTGTATTCAACGTGCGGTACTTCAATCTTCTTTTGAATATGAAATAAGTTATTTAGTATAGAAGACTAAGCTTTTCAGACTTCCGTTCCCAACATAAATACTTAGTCAATTTATTAGTTCTATTCAACGTTCAGTACTTCAATCTTCTTTTGCATATGAAATAAGTTATTTAGTAAAGAAGTCTTAGCTTTTCAGACTTCCGTTCCCAACATAAATACTTAGTCAATTTGTTAGTTCTATTCAACGTTCAGTACTTCAGTCTTTTTTTGAATATAAAATAAGTTATTTAGTATAGAAGACTAAGCTTTTCAGACTTCCGTTCCCTACATAAATACTTAGTCAATTTGTTAGTTCTATTCAACGTTCAGTACTTCAGCTTTTTTTTTTAAATATTAAATAAGTTATTTAGTATAGAAGACTTAGCTTTTCAGACTTCCGTTCCCAACATAAAAACTTAGTCAATTTATTAGTTGTATCCAACGTGCAATACTTCAATCTTTTTTTGAATATAAAATAAGTTATTAGGAATAGAAGACTTAGCTTTTCGGACTTCCGTTCCCAACATAAATACTTAGTCAATTTGTTAGTTCTATTCAACGTTCAGTACTTCAGTCTTTTTTTGAATATAAAATAAGTTATTTAGTATAGAAGACTTACCTTTTCAGACTTCCGTTCCCAACATAAATACTTAGTCAATTTATTAGTTGTATCCAACTTCCAATACTTCGATCGATGTACCTGTATAGTACATTTATCACGTGACAAAATATGAAGTACACTGGCCTACTACAGCAGCAATGAAAGTGATCAGTTTAAATCTTATTAAAATAAAAGCAAACATGATGTTTGTGCCAATGGAGTTTTTTTCTGATATGCTATTCTTACACTACGGAGTACCCAAAGGCTTCATACTAGGACCTTTAATGTTCTTAAAAAGCAGTAAAAAGCAGTATTCAAAATATTCATTATTAGCTTATCAACGTAGTCAAGAAACATAAAGGAAGAAAAAGTGTGTAATGATCAAAAGCAGTGGTGGTTATTTATTACAAAATGAATATTTATTTATATTTATAAAGCGCCATAACAAATGAAATTACAAATCATGGTAGCTTGGCTTAACTTGATTGCATTGCAAAATGCACTAATTGTGATGGTCATTACTGGAGTTAAATTGTAACAAATGTGATCAATCTGTTCTTCTAACTGTTTGTACCACTGTACGAACAAAAACTGCAACAAAGAATGCTTTATAACAGTTATGTAACACAGCCAAGTCGATTTCATCATGTTCTGCGAGAGCAGCAAAGTTTCTTCATAATAAAAAATATTTTTAGAAAGCGTTCTACATAACAAACAAAATAATATATTTCTTATAAATATTTTAAGTTTACCTTATATAATAAACATTTTGTGATAAACAAGGTCCAAAGTCCCTACTTCCTAAAAAAAACCTCAGTTATCATTTCAAAGTATGAATTTTTGCAATACATGTAAATAAAATTACTTTATTACATCGAGAAACTCGACAAAAGAAACTCAGTTTATTGTAGTGGCTGTAGATTGTTTCCTCATTTGAAGCACTGGCGAATCTCCATCATCAGTGACCTTAATCGACAAACAAAACATTTTCTTCAATATGTTCGTATAAGACTTTCGGTAGGTCCCATCAAATAACGCCAATAGGCACGGATTTATCGCACAATTTGAATGTGCCAGAAAATAGCGCATGAAAAGCAGATCACAAGGAACATCATCATGATTAGAGCCGTATATTACATTGAGAAGAAAGTACAAAATCCAGCAAATAACAAACGCTGTTACAATGCAGATCATCATTTTAAGTAGTTTGCGTCCTGCTTTTTGTCTTGAGGTGGTCGCTTCCATCGTGTTTCCAGGAGACTTTTTAAGGCAAAGATGAGTAATGATCATTATGTTTAAGATGATTGTACAACTTAAGAATACCCAGAAGATTCCAAAGATGGAGTTTCGATAGACGGACACGTATTCACCAAAAAATACAATGAAGTTAGAAAGACAGATGAGCGTGTAAGTTTTAGACGGCCAGACGTTGCAGCTTATTAGGAAAGGAGAACATAGTGCTCCAGCAATAATCCAAGTACAAAAGATCAAACCTACACATAGTTGTTTTGTCATTACTCGCTTAAGAGGAAACATAATTGCAAGGAAGCGATCAAGAGTAATGAGAAACACGGATATGACAACTACTAAGATAGCTGTGTGATGAATGAAAGTAACTAATCGACATGATATCGTCCCAACTATACCATCGAACAGCCACTCTGATCCATAAAACATTCTTACGATCATTCGTGGCATGTGTACCATCGTTATCACCAAATCTGACATTGCCATATTTGCCAGGAAGATGTGGGCACAGTTTCTTCGAGCAGGGCCTCTTTTGATGATAAGAACAGTCATTGTGTTCCCAAGCAAGGATATAATGAGAATAACTAAATATGCCGTTACATGGGATATTCGTTTTACTGTAGAGTCGTTCACAAAGCACTTCAGTGAGGAAGAAGTGGAGGTTTCATTGGAAAGAACTAAAGTTTCATTGAAATGTTAGTCGAACCGTTAGCCATGATGGACTGACTACAAGTACACAAACCTTGTTTCAGTCTTAGCAAGTAACCAAATGATGTTTTCTATCTGAGAAAAAGTGACAAAACACAGCCAGGTGCGTATGTCTTGAATAATAACTAAATGACAATTAATGAATACATTTAATGAAAACATTAAAACGGTCTTAACCATTATTTTAAAGATATGTTTAAACATAGATTTCATAATTCTCATTCCATAATTCTCGTTCACTGTTACTCATTACACTCTTATAGAGTTAACAGGTGAAATTTCAACAGCTGAAATCAAAATTTAAAAAAATCACGTTTTAGTTGTAGTGTTAATCTGGGCAACTTAAATGAAATTGACTATATATGCCCTGAAATAACCAATTTAAAGAATGTTAAATTTGTCCAATAAAAACATAGAAACTTTCATGTTGATCAATAGATTTTTAATTTCTTTTCTTAGATGATTTTTTCAAAAGGATTAATTAACCCGACTTTTATTCGTGTTACATGTGGACCTAAGTTCATTAGATGGATCATTGAAATGTCACAAAAAGTACTTATAGATAATTTAAACATAAGTCATTTAAAAGAGAAGACTCAGAATGGATATCAGACTTCGGCTCTATCAACCAAAATAAGCATCCAATTTATTTATTAATTGTATTCAACGTCCAATACATCAATCTTTTTTTGAATATGAAATAAGTTATTTAGTATAGAAGACTTAGCTTTTCAGACTTCCGTTCCCAACATAAATACTTAGTCAATTTGTTAGTTCTATTCAACGTTCAGTACTTCAGTCTTTTTTTAATATAAAATAAGTTATTTAGTATAGAAGACTTAGCTTTTCAGACTTCCGTTCACAACATAAATACTTAGTCAATTTGTTAGTTCTATTCAACGTTCAGTACTTCAGTCTTTTTTTAATATAAAATAAGTTATTTAGTATAGAAGACTTAGCTTTTCAGACTTCCGGTTCCAACATAAATACTTCAATTTATTAGTTGTATTCAACTTCCAATGCTTCAATAGATGTACCTGTTCGAATGTTTTCTTCTATGTGTTATTTATATATATATATTTTCTCTATTATTTCTATCTATAATTTCTAAGTATTTTTTTCGTAGAATTCCGCCATCCTTGTAAATACGTTAATTTAGATATTCAATCATTGGTCCTAGCACATTTTTAGCTATTTAGTTTTTTGCTAGTACCTACTGTACTTGTAATTTTCTATTTGTAAATTGTAATCTCTTTCAAATTCTAGGTTCAGTAAAAAACGTTGTTTTGAGTTGTTGGTTGTGGGTTCTTTCTTTATTACAGCAACGACAAACAAAATCAATAAGAAAAGATTTAACCAGTGGTAGGTCTACAATTTACTCTTTAGCGGTCGTTCTTCTGTGATACAGCAATGTGAGGAATAAACGGTTGTATTAATTAATTTTACACATTCATTCATTTATTCATTCATTCGTTTATTCGTTCATTCGTTTATTCGTTCATTTTACTTATTCTAGACTTTGAAATTAAATTTATTAGAAAGACGAACGCAAAAAATGATAACCGTTTGATAAAACGTTTATCTATTACCGATTTTCATCGATTATAAAATCAATACTAATCAGCCAAAAAAATGGGATTATCGATTTCCATCGATTGTCGATATTAATCGATACTAATCAACCAAAAAATGTGTGATTATCGATTTTCATCGATTATGTATATTAATCGATATTAATCAGCCAAAGAAATCGATTAATATCGATTTATCGATTAGCTTTCCGATGATCGATTTATATCGATTAGTTACTCCGGTTGATTATGGATTACTTGAGCTCCAATAATTCAACGTCACGTGAGGATAGTAACGGATGATGTCATGTATTTGTTTTCATTTTCAAGAAAGTGCAATGTAAATGTCATTTTATTGGCTATTTTAGCAGTTGATTTATAAACAACAGACACTTATAAATATACTGAAAAACGGCCAATTCCAATTCCAATTTCCAAGTTATGGCCATCGCATTTATCCTTCAACATTACTTTGTATATATAAAAAAAGATAAGCTACATCTAGTATTGCGAGCATCTTTTTCTGTCTAATCACTATTCTCCCAAATTGGGATAGCTGTAGTGTAAGCCAACAAGAAAGAATAGGCCGAGAGAGATAAATGTTAATTACTTTGCTGCAGTCAGCCATCACTTAGCGTAACACAGGAATCCGGGATTTTTTGATTTGATCTGATTTTTTTTACGAAATTTAACATTTTACAAATTAAATGCAATAATATCTATACTTACTTTTCAGTGTTTTCTATGAATATGTATTGACTACTTTTCAAGTGAAAAAGTATGAGCTAAAGTCGAGTATATACAGTTCAATTTTATAAACGAGTTCATACTCAACTACCATTGCAAGCCTAAACAAAGTACCTATTGAAAATAAGGTGATATTCAGATACTTGGGTAGCGACATCAAATACGATGAGCCATCCACAGGCGATGCTGAAATAACACTCTGAATCAACCTGGCAAAATCTAAATTTCAAGAACTGAAGCCAAAGCTACGGAATTTCAACATCAGCTTACCAATACGAATGCTGTTCTTTTAAAAAATTAAAAATGCTTTCGTCAGAAGCCGTCTTACCTACTCGGCACAAACATGGAACTTGACTACCACCCAAACAAACAAAACTAACAGCTGCTATTACGGTATGCTACGTGCAATGCTTAAGAATGGCTAGATCAGGAAAGATGTAAAGTACCTAGGGGGAACCGACAATGAGAATACGGACGATGATGGGGACGTTGATTTTCGTTATCGGTTTTCAAACGCTGTTCTTCTCCGTATATGCAAGACCACCTCAGTGACTGACTTCACGGCTGCGTTACAGGCGAGATACCTTGTCCATATTGCTCGACGACAAAATCTTAATACAGCTACTATTCAACAGCAACAAACATAAAAAGACGGGCCGGCCTACAGAAACATTAGAACAAAGAGTGCTAGCTGCCCAAAGACTAACAACAGATCATTTCTACAAAAAGGCTCTTGAGAGGAAGATTTAAGATATGATCTGAAAGGATCACTCAAAGACTGTGAATGCGGTCATGAGCTAAAACATTATATATATATATATATATCAAGTAATAAAAATTAGTCTCAGTCGAGTGTTAAATAAAAACGCAGGCAGAAGTGCTGTATTAAATTTGAAATCACGAGCTGCAGTCGAGGGTTCTTAGAACTGTTAAATAAACACGCAACCAGATGTTCCAAATTAATGGTGAAATCCCGAGCAGCAGTCGTGTGTTCTTAGTACTGTTAAATAAACACGCAGGGAGAAAGTGTCTTTTAATTACGAAATCACGAGCCGCAATCGAGTGTTTTTAGTACTGTTAAACACAAACGGAGACAGAAGTTCTCTAGTTATTGTTAATTATAAATCACGAGCTGAAGTCGAGTGTACTTAGTACTGTTACAGTGCTGCTAATTCGACCGGGCCACCTCGAGTTTATTAGCCAATCACGTTTGAGCTTAAGAACAAAAGATATCTACTTTGTCTCCTTATCAGCCAATCAAATTATAGGCGCGAATTGACTTGACGGATCGTCTATGTCTGGTTCTTAAGCTCAAACGTGATTGGCTAATAAACTTGGGGTGGCCCCGGTTGAATTAGCAGCACTGTAAATAAACACACATGCACAACTTATATATAAATTGTGAAAACCCGAGCCACAGTCGAGTGTTCTAAGTATTGTTAAATAAAAACGAATGCAGAAGTTCTTTATTTGTTTATTCTATTCTTACGACAACGTACGTTCTAGCACTGCGTGGCGGCTCTTGGGGATTGAGTACAATAAAAGTGTATACAAAATTAAAAATGGCCTGCCTCAAAAGTCCTGTGAAAATATGGTTTAAAAAAATTAAAGAAGCAAGAAAACAAAAGATGCAAACCAAAAAAAAACACAATATAAATAAGATAGAAACAGCTGTTTGACTTCAGTGTTAATATGAAAGTTAAAACACATTTGTGTATAATTTGTACAAACTCATTTCATTAGAAAGGCGTAATTTTAACTATATTTCCGCAAACTAAGCGTTTAATTTGATTACACTTACTTATCTTTAAAGTGGCGATAAACTTCCAAGGCAAAAAACTAAACACAAAATCAAAGTTTGCTTTCGCGTGTCTACGTGAACGATTATTTTCGATTTCATTTCGATTTTTTTGACAACCTTTACTCAAAGAAAGGAAGTTTGGTCGTTCTAATGAAAAAAAAGGCTCAAGTGGAATGGGTAACATCCAAGTTCATTCACTGGCAAAGAATCTCGAAAGGCCGGTCTGGTTACGTTTTCCGATATATTTTTTTTCTGGCGAATAGCTGGATGCTTTTTTAAAATTGTAAATTTTATTAATGAGTATTGAAAGCTGTTTACACGCCTTCTTAGAACTTTTTTGTTGAGTGAAACAAATGATTCCCTAAAATTTAAGAAAATTTAATTTAATTTAAAAGATTCGAAAGCTTTTGTTACATTTTCTATTTTTTTTTTTTTATTTTGCTGGAGTATAATAATACATTCCTAGAATTAAACTTAAAAGTGAAATTCGCATTTAGATACTAAGTTTATTGAAATAAAGTTTTGAAATAGGCAGAAATGTACAAAGAAATTTTAATTAAATTTTAATTAAGATCACACCAAGACTTTAAAGGATTATGGGAAGGCATAAAAAAAATGAAACTTGTTAAAATTTTACATCAATTTTAAAACAAATCGATATAAAACAAGCTTTCTTATAGCAGCCACACTACATTATGACAATACAAATTAAATTATATAATTTTATATAGTGTATATCGATATTCTAATGTATATTTGTAAATATCTATACCTTATTATAAGGTGCACCATAATTATTATATGTTATACGCAATTCAGCTTTAGCTGCAATGATATATATCTTAATAAAGCATCTATCTATATTATCTATTATTTTAAATACGTAAATCTATTATATATCATATTGATAAAACAACATTAAAACCAGTTTGGTTAGAACAACTATCAGCCTTTGAACTACCGAGCCCAAAATTGATTAACTCTAATTGTCAAACCAAGATTTTCATTAAACAGGGATTATCTTTACTAGTAGGTTAATCTTTTTTATTATTATTAATATATGTTATATTGATAAAAGAACATTAAAACCACTTTGGCTAGAACAACTATCAGCCTTTGAACTCCCGAGCCCAAAATTGATTAACTCTAATTGTCAAACCATTAAACAGGGATTATCTTTACTAGTAGGTTAATCTTTTTTTATTATTATTAATATATGTTATAATGATAAAACAACATTAAAACCAGTTTGGCTAGAACAACTATCAGCCTTTGAACTCCCGAGCCCAAAATTGATTAACTCTAATTGTCAAACCATTAAACAGGGATTATCTTTACTAGTAGGTTAATCTTTTTTTATTATAAACAACCTTAAAACCAGTTTGGCTAGAACAACTATCAGCCTTTGAACTCCCGAGCCCAAAATTGATTAGCTCTTAATTGTCAAACCAAGAATTTCATTAAACAGGGATTATCTTTACTAGTAGGCTATTTTAAAGATTATCATTAAACCAGAAAAATTCCTATAAAAAATACTTAATTCTCTCAGCTTTTCAGTAAAAAAATATTCAACTTTCACTAGTTGTTATTTAAACTATTGCCTAGTCGAATTTCCTATACTAGTCTTTAAAATGTATAGTCGAAATATATTTAATTTCTTCCCTTAACACCATGTACTATTCAATAACGTTTTGGTGGCTCTATTATAGATTGTATATTACCATATCATCGACTTTTCTCTGTTATATATACACCTATTTCAATTAACGTTGTCCATCTGGAATGGTTGATCTGAGACCGATAGGAATTGTGAGAGCTCGTTAAATTTCAAATACATTGTTTTAATCACACTTGAATGGTGCTGAATTACAGATAAAAGTATTTCAGAAGTAAACATTAATATTCAAGCGTGATTATAATAGTGCATTTGCAGTTTAACGAGCTCCCACAATTCCTATCGGTCTCAGATCAACCATTCCAGATGGACAACGTTAATTGAAATAGGTGTATAAACAAATAAATAATAAGGATAGAGAAAAAAATAGTAATTGGTGTTTTACGCTTTTACTGAATGCACTCTAGTTATACTTGAGAGCAGTATTTTTTTACGGTTTTTTATTAAACATTTTGGTTGTTTCTTTATATAAAAAGACATAAATGCTATAGAACAGTTAGTAAAATGACGTCATTTCAGGACATTTGTATGAAAAAACTACCAACAGTTTAAATACAGTTTACAAGATAATATTCATATAAATAGATAATATAATATACAATATATATATATACACCTACTTGCAAGAAAGTTGACATATGAAAAAAGAACATTCGTATTTAGTATGTTAGGAATAAATTAAAAGTACAAAAGAAAGAGTTCAGCTTCAGTGATCATCTTTTGTACTTTTAATTTATTCCTAACCCACTTAATACAAATGTTCTTTTTTCGTATGACAACGTTCTTGCAAGTAGGTGTAGCTATAATAGATAGATAAATAGATGAACTTTATTTAAAAAAAGGTTTAAAAAGTATTTACAAAATACACTAGTCTAGCGTAGCTAATCTTACACTGGGCCTTCTAAAAAGAAAATTAAATGGATTGTATAAAAGTAAGAATAAATTCATTAATAATAATGAATTCAATATACATACACTAACACATTAGAACCATAAAATTAACGCGTATTATTATATGGCTACGATAGTACACGCGCTCTGATTGGCTAATTTCCGATCTGATATTTTCCCATATCAGACCGTTACCAGGACAACGGTCCAATTTTCGTATTTTTTTTTTCATACCTCAACCTCAAACTTTTAAAGTATTGCAATAAATATTTTGTTAAAGTTTTGCCTTTTCATACCTGCAAAATATTTTTTTTAGCCAGTTAAGTGTGTGTTTAATGTATTTTTATTCATTCAATAATGAGAGATTCGGCGATAAAATATTTGCGATTTCGAATATCGCTAAGAAAAAAAAGCCATATAATAAACGATTTATTAACCTCGCTTGTTCGGTCTGTCCTGAAAAATATCAGACCTCGGTCTTTTTTGTACGGACCTCGCTGCGCTCGATCCGTGCTGTCAGGACCTCGGTCTGATATTTTCCCGTACAGACCTCACGCTCGTTTAATAATCCTTTAATATATAATTTCATTTCAAAAAATTGAGAATAGTATTGGCCAAATGGCTTGGTTGGATACCATAGCATTTGTTTCTCTCTTTTTTCGTAGACTTATTAGTCGATGCTAATTAAGTTGCCCAGCTGGACGTCTGAGATTTATCATAAATATAACACCACACGTAGCAGTATGCCAATCTTAACGCGAAATTTGGTAGAAACCGCCACTTAAATAGTATATCAGAAGAATCAAAGCGCATTTGTTGTTAATTGTGATAATATCTAGAAGCTGGAAATATGAACGTGATGAAATGAACCAACATTTGAAAAGGTACAATACAACGAAGCGGTTTTAATTGTGAGATATGCAACTGTAACTGTAAATAATATAGTTGCGGTGAGTGTAAAGAAACTCCAAACTCTCTAAGAAGAATTTCAAAAGGTACAATGGAAATGGAAACGTGAAAGTGACGAACTGACCTCAAAAGTTTCTTAGCAGAATCTGAAAAGATATAGTACAATAAAACAAAGTAGTTTTTAAATATTTGAACTCCAAACTTCTCTCAGTAGAAGTCTTAGAAGAATTGGATGAGAAACAATTGGGATAACAGCGATCTTCAAGAATATTGTGAATACTACAGTTGCTGTTGCGGTGAGTCTAACTCTTTTAGAAGTATTAGAAGAGGATTATAGTTGCACTTACGGTGAGTGGAACAATTTGGCTTGAAAAAGACAAATTTAAATGCAATAGTAAACACTGTAGTTGCAGTTGCGGCGAATGTAAACAATTGAACTACAAACTATCTTAGAAGAATTGGAAAAGGGAACAATTGGGATAAAAGGGATCTTCAAGAATATTGTGAATACTACAGTTGCAGTTGCGGCGAATGTAAACAATTGAACTACAAACTATCTTAGAAGAATTGGGAGAGGAACAATTGGGATAAAAGGGATCTTCAAGAATATTGTGAATACTACAGTAGCAGTTGCGGTGAATGTAAAAAATTGAACAACAAACTCTCTTAGTAGAATTGGAAAAGGGACAATTGGGATAAGAGCGATCTTCAAGAGTATTGTGAATACTACAGTTGCAGTTGCAGTGAGTGCAACAAATCATATGGAATACAATTTGGCTCGAAAAAGACAACTTTGAATTCAATAGCAAATTTGAAGGGATGCAATATGACGGGAATCGGTCCAAATGTTACCAATTCAAGGAACACAGAAGATCATGCTAATGTTAAAAGTCCACTGATATTTAACAGTACAAATGCACAATTTAATGTTACATATTTGATTGTGAATATAACAAATACAACAAGCTCATATACTAGTCCTGCTTGTTTCCATGACGCTACAATGTTGCACGTTTTAGCATATGTTACAATCTTCCTGATTTCCCTTGTTGGTAACTCCATGACCATCTACATAGTCACCAAAGGAAATCTGGCCAAGAAGAACGCTCATTTATTTCTCCTCAACATCGCGATCGCTGATTTGGTTGTCACCGTTGTATACATGCCACGAATGATAGTTATGATGATCAATGGATCACAGTGGCTTGTTAGGGGGACCATAGGCCTTGTACTTTGCCGTGCAGTACCGTTCTTGCACCATGTTTCTATTTTAGTTTCCGTGTTTTCAATTCTCGGTGTCACAGTGGATCGTTTTTGTGCCATAGTGTTTCCACTTCGTAACATAATGACTCGCACATTGGCCCGAATATTCGTTATTACAACATGGTTGCTCTCTGGGATAACTCGAGCGCCATATTTATACACTTCCGAATTAATAACCCGTAAATCTGGGGAAATTACATGTGCAAGTAAATTGGAGTCTCTATTTGGAAACTACCTCGATGTATATACAAAGAGTCTACTGTGTTTGTACTGCGTATCGCTATTACTGACTTTCGTGTTGTACATTGTGGTAATAACTAAACTGAAGAAAACCAGAGCACCTGGCGCTTCGACTAAAAACTCCCAAGCAAGAAAAAGACAAGCTTCGCGAAAGCTTCTTAACATGCTACTAGTTATAACAGTTTGTTTTATTCTGTGCTGGTTCGTCTACTTTTTCGCTTTTGATATTTTGCCTAGGCCCTTATCTTGCCCTATTCGTTTTATTCGCTTCTTCTTCGCGCACTGCAACAGTGCGGTTAATCCGATTGTTCTTGCCGTGTTCAACGATCATTATAGAAATGGATATAGACATTGCTTGTCGAAAATATTCCCACGTTGTAAACAGGAAGATAAGGAATGCTCGCACTCTTCCATAGTTATCAAACGAGGGCACTATAGTAGTGTTTGAAAAACTCTTACATTTTCCCTTCACATCACACATACATATTTTTTGAAAGTTTTGGCATAAAAGTAGGGACTGTTTTGTAGACTAGATGAAGAGAGAGTTCTGGGTTAAAAAGACAGACGACAAAAATTTAGCAGAGGAAAACAAAGAAACGTAAGCCAATCGATATCATAACTGAATAATCTTCCCAGTACTTCACTACAAAAAATTAAATATATTTCGTAAATTTTTTCGCGTTAAAGTAGGAACTGTTTTGTAGACTAGAAGAAGAGAGAATTCTATGTCAGCTGGAAAAACATTTGTATAGGGCAAAACAAAGACTGAAACATAAGCCAATCATAATTGAATAATCTTCCCAGTACTTCACTAAAAAAATGAAATATATTTCGTAAGAATTTTCGCGTTAAAGTAGGAACTGTTTTGTAGACTAGATGAAGAAAGGGTTCTGGGTTAAAAAGACAGACGACAAAACTTTAGCAGAGCAAAACAAAGAAACGTTAGCCAATCATGAATAATAAATGCAGCTAATACTAACAGTATATCAACAAAAATTAAAAATTAAGGCAACTTAGAAGACAAAACAAGGAAGCCGCGAAAGATAACAGGAAATAAAGAAAAAAAGTGAGGAAAAAGACAAAAAGATATGTGACCTTATTGTGTTTGAAGTACTAAATTCATTTCATTCATTCATTATTTTGTATGTATTGTGTTTGTTTGGTAGAGTATCGCGACTCGTATTATTCCCTATCAAAGAAAATTACTAAAAGTGTTCAGAATATGCCATATAGTTTGACCTTATATAAATTCTGCTCATTTTTTCATCTCGTGTGGATGTGACATCCTTCCGTCAATCACAGCCATCCGAGAATACATCAATACGGATGCTTTAAGTAAGAGCACAAAGAGATATGCCATAACGTTGACATTATGGCACATCTCATTTTTCATTTTGCATGTATGTTTGGCACCATTTCTTCCGATTGACAAGCACTGCCATAAAGATTATCGAAACGCCTCGTCGATCAAAGGTAAAAAAGCAAAAACCTGCATAAAAGGAAAGTGTTTTTTTTATTTAATATAAAAAGTTAAAAAAGCAAAGACGTACAAAAGGGCAGAACAAAGGCATCCTGCTCTAATATTAAAAGCTTTCACACTAGGGACTCTTCGCGTGACAGCAAAATGCACAAGATGGTCTATCACGTCAATAATCACATTGAACTTAGGGACGGACCATTTGATTTTTTGTAGGGGTTGTGTGTGTTGGGGGGGGGGGGGGGGGGGGGTGGATTGGTAGGTAGATTTTCAGCGTGCTCGAAATTTTTTGTTCGCCCTCCAGTGTTGCAGGATATATTTAGGTGTATCAAGCTATTTTTTTTTTGGTCATATTGACGTTGCACGATTGTTTTTTTCAGGTTAAAGAGCTTGCTCGATATTTTTTTGGGGGGGGATTTAACCAACCAACCCCCCCCCCCCCCCCCCCCCTACAAATATGAAATGGTCCGTCCCTTAAGAGTATTTAATAGAGAAGATTTCGTATGCCTGTGAAACGTTCAGTGCCGTATGCGTGCCTTGTAGCGACCGTGATGTTTCTAGAATGTTTTAACATGTCTTGCCGTGCCTTGACCGCGTTCGTGCCGTGACCCTTTCATAGTCATACGAAATCTGCTCTATTACTAAAGTTATTATGAGCCATATTCACGCATTCTACCTATTTATTTGCTAATTGAGCTTCTAGTCTAAGCGTCCATCTAATAGTGAAATACAATCTGTCATTAATAAAAAAATTAGTGACAAAACCATGTGCAATTTATTAATTTGTATAATTTGTACAAACTTATTCATTTAATTAAAAAGCGTGATTATAACTATATTTCCGCAAACTTCATATACAGTTGACTCTCTCTGAATGACCTCTCTCGTAAGCGACCATCTCCCGAACGCGACCACCTCCAGAAAGCGACCACTATTTCAATTTCCCGCTTTGTTTCCCATATAACTGTCTCAAAGCACGGGCGCCATAGCCTGCGTTATAGAAATAACGGATATACAAATTGCTAGTCGAAAATATTCCCACTCAGATATTAAAAGCATGCAAGAACATGACTTACTGAGAAGACAAGTATATTTTGATGGATACATATATGCGTTGTAAAAAATGAAGCTACAAAAAAAAAACTCTTGATATGAGGGAAATATTTATAAATGTACGTTAAATATTGATAAAGATATTAGAAATCATTCTCAAACGCAAGCTGTTTCTATATGAAAAGTTAATAAAATAAGGAAATTGTTTCTCTCATTGTAAGGGTTACATTGTAAATCTACGTCAAGTGTTGATAAAGAAATTACAAAATTATTCTCAAACACAAGCTGTTATTATTTGAAAAGTCAATCATATGGGAAACATATTTCTAACCCTTTTTTTTCTTATTGTGCAATTACATTGTAAACTTGCGTCAAGTGTCGATGTAGAAATTAAAGAATATTCTCAAACACAAACTGTCACTATATGAAATGTTAATGAAATGGAGAAATGTCTCTCTCATTTTAAAGATCACCATTTAAATATACGTCAAGTGTTGATGAAGAAATTACAAAATTATTTTTCAAACACAAGCTGTTAATATATGAAAAGTAAATCATATGGGGAACATATTTCCCTCATTTTAAAGATTACCATGTAAATATATATACGTCAGGTGTTGTTAAAGAAATTACAAAATTATTTCCAAACACAAGCTGTTAATATATGAAAAGTCAATAATATGGGGGAAATATTTATCTCCCCATTTTTTTGTTATTGTGCGATTACATTGTAAATCTACGTCAAGTATTGATGAAGAAATTAAAAAAATATTCTCAAGCACAAGCTGTCACTATATGAAATGTTAATGATATGGGAAAAATATTTCTCTCATTGTAAGGATTACCTTGTAAATCTACGTCAAGTGTTGTTGAAGAAATTACAAAATTATTTCCAAACACAATCTGTTAATATATGAAAAGTCAATAATATGGGAAAAATATTTCTATCCCATTTTTTTCTTATTGTGCGATTACATTGTAAATCTACGTCTAGTATTGATAAAGAAATTAAAAAATTACTCTCAAACACAAACTGTTATTATATGAAATGTTAATGATATGGTGAAAATGTTTCTCTCATTGTAAGGATTACCTTGTAAATCTACGTCAAGTGTTTATGAAGACATTACAAAATTATTCGCAAACATAATATGTTACCATATGAAATGTTAATGATATGTGGAAATGTTTCTTTCTCATCAGGTGTGAATTAATCTAAAATTAAAATGAGCTCAAAATTGGTCTGTTATATTATATCATACATATATAAAAAATCAGTGAATATTGCATAGTTTTAAATATGCCAATGAGAAATTAGTTTGCTTAGTTTGGTTATTTTTTTTTTTTACTTCTGATATTTCATTAAAAAATAATAAATAAATAACGAACGCCTATGCTAAAAATAGTATTACATATTATTATTTAATATACGATGTCTCTAACAGCCTTTTTTTACATTGTCCACGAAAAAATGAGTTCTATTATTCCAATCTTTTGTACGAGAAGAACGGCTAAAAAAATATTATTTTTCCTAATATTTCATTAAAAATAAATAAATAAATAACAAAAGCCTATGCTAATACATATTATTATTTAATATAACAGTATATATAGCATATAACAGTGTAGATAATATAACGGTGTCTTTAACAGTCTTTCTACATTGTCCACTAAAAAAAGTAATAAGCATTAAAATTTCATGTGAGACCACACATTGTGAAGAAAGATTTCATAATTCTTATTCCATGTTCACTGTTACTCAATATAAAAAATAAAATAAATTTCAATTGCTCTAAACAAAAAGCAAAGTGTGTCACCAGATTGTTGAAGTATTTATCTTTACTTTTTGTGGACAAAATTAATGGCATGGACTGATTATTATTATTCTTAACAAATCCACAAAAACCAAGTGTTTTTGACCTAACTTTTTCCGGCAAATTTGTAAACTAATTATTATTTTAATTAAAATAAAGTATTAAAAAACATCAATTTTTAATCAGGAGACTGACTGTCTAGAAAACTTATATATTAAAGTGAAACCATTCTTTAAAAAATAATGGTCTTATGGATAATTAATTAGTTCAACATGTAGAGAATAACCCGCGCGAAGCTCATTGATTTGCATGTTATTTTGCTCATTAGCATGTCAAAACGCGTTATGGATAATTAAATAGTAAAACATTTAAAGAATAATAATAAAGGAGCAATCAATTTAATTTATGTAGCCAACAGCAAGAAGCTCATTGATTGGTATGGCTTTTTAGCTCATTAGCATGTCAAAAAGCGTTATGGATAATTAAATAGTAAAACATGTAAAGAATAATAATAAAGGAGCAATCAATTTAATTTGTGTAGCAACCCGCGTGAAGCTCATTCTTTGATTGGCATGTTATTTTGCTCATTAGCATGTTAAAAAGCGCTATGGATATTTTATTAGTTAAACATGTAAAGAATAACAAAAAGGAACAATCAATTTAATTTATGTAGCCAACCGCAAGAAGGTCATTGATTGGCAAGTTATTTTGCTCATTAGCATGTTAAAATGTGTTATGTGAAATCGCACTATTGTGGTTACATATATACAACCCACATGCGGGTGTTTTTTTCTGGATTGCTAACCACAGTTTCATGAATTAAGAGCTCTTCAGCACTAGATGGTTCTGTCCTTATTTAATTATTTAATTATTTATGTATTTATTTATCTAATTATTTATGTATTTATTTATTTGTTTGTTTGTTTGTTTGTTTGTTTGTTTGTTTGTTTGTTTGTTTGTTTGTTTGTTTGTTTGTTTGTTTGTTTGTTTGTTTGTTTGTTTGCTTGTTTGTTTGTTTGTTTGTTTGTTTGTTTGTTTGTTTGTTTGTTTGTTTGATTGATTATTATAACTTTGGACATGGTTTACAAGTAAGGAGAAACGAAAATAGGACGCGAAGCCCCTCCCAAAGTGTTAGGACGCAAAGCCTCATTCCCAAGCGTTTCTCTAATACATTTTTCAAGAGGGAGGAGGAGCGGATCAGGGAGGAGGAGCGGATCAGGGAGGAGAGAGAAGACCTTAACAAAAATAGGGCGGAGGGAGAAATGTCTAAAGAAATGCCATGCGTTCCACAAATGGAGAGGAACAGGTCAGAAAGGAGGGAGAAACACATTTCAAAACACCCTAAAATAGACTAGGAGATAAGAAAAAAATCACTGGCTAAATAGGAGGGGGGGGGGGGGGGGGAGAAGAAAGACTTAAAAAGATAGAAACGCTATTTAAAATAGGGGAAAGGATATTTGAATATGCGTCTCCTCTCTAGCCGCGTCTAAAATTATTTTTTATATCTCGCGAAATAAAACATATTTCAACCTACAATTTGTTGTGGATTTAATGTAGTCTAAAAGGCAAATTCTCACGGGTGCCCAAATTAGTAACCATTTTCTACGAGATTTTAAAGACCGTTAATTGTTTGCTTTATTTCAACAGCACTAAACAAATACAGAAATTATGTATAATTTTGGGCACTCGTGACTATGTTTATTAAACATCGTTTTACTATTGTGAAAAATTTCGTCTAGCCGCTTCACAGAATCAAAAATAAATTCCTTTGGCAGACCACAAAAAATTGAACACTGCCAGAATTAATCATTTCTAACTTCCAAAAGCAACTAAAATCACGTTTTTCTTGGATATATTACAAGATTGATAAAATATTCAGTTGTTTCCGGGATTAACCAGTTATTTTTCACAGGATTAAAATGACACAAGAAAAGAAGTTCGATTCAAATATTGTCAGAAGATTGTGTTAATAAAGAATGTACGTTTTTAAAAAATACCGTGTTCAAGCTACACTTTTCTGCAAGTTTTTTCTTTACAAAACACCGACGCAATCCGCCTGAATTATCAGTTGAGGTTTAAACAGAAAAGTATCGCTTGTGTATCTATTTAAAATCACCATACCAAGAAAAGATAAAGAAAAATAATTTGAACTTATTTTATGCCATATGAATGCAACATACAAATGGACCTTTTTTTACAGAACTTACTTAAAATATCAGCGAATTAATGGATTAAAAAAAGTATTATTACTAAATTACATTTGAGCTTTATATACACTGAATAGTTAAATAGCTGTTGTACGGAAACGAAGGAAAAGTAGATAATTTCGCTGATGGCTTTAAACAAAGTTGTTTACCTAAATGGCTTTAGCGCTTTATATATAACTTACTTAGTGCGGGCTCCTAGGGAGAAGCACACACAGTGTCTATTGTGTTGATGGTTTTACACGAAATGTTTTTCAGCTTTCACCCATTACCGCTTTCTGTATACACCTATTTCAATTAACGTTGTCCATCTGGAATGGTTGATCTGAGACCGATAGGAATTGTGGGAGCTCGTTAAACTGCAAATGCACTATTATAATCACACTTGAATATTAATGTTTACTTCTGAAATACTGTTATCTGTAATTCAGCACCATTCAAGTGTGATTAAAACAATGTATTTGAAATTTAATGAGCTTCCACAATTCCTATCGGTCTCAGATCAACCATTCCAGATGGACAACGTTAGTTGAAATAGGTGTAGAGCTGTTTCAAAAACGTTGAATACTGCATAGTTCATTCCACGACCAAAGGGAATTGTGGGTATCAATAATCAGTTGAGATAGAAAGTAAATATAAAACGATCCGCTCCATATATATGTTGTTAGTATTTTTTTTTTGGATAGAATGCACTAAAATAAAATAGATATTTATGATTGATTCTACTTTAGACAATAGTACATCTACCTAAAACGTTGAGCACTGCATAGTTCATTCCACGACCAAAGGGCATTGTGGGTATCAATAATCAGTTGAGATAGAAAGTAAATATAAAACGATCCGCTCCATATATATGTTGTTAGTATTTTTTTTTGGTCACCCTCGGGACTTTCCAAAGTGGCCGCTTAATAGAGGTTGGCCGCTGAATAGAGGTATAGGAATAGATATGGGACTTTTTATTGTGGCCGCCTAATAGAGGGTGACCGCTTAATGGGTGACCGCTTAATAGAGGTTGGCCGCTGAATAGAGGTATAGAAGAGGTATAGGAATAGATATGGGACTTTTTATTGTGGCCGCCTAATAGAGGGTGACCGCTTAATGGGTGACCGCTTAATAGAGGTACGACTGTATTTATGATTACTTCCACTTTAGTCAATATTACATCTACCTAAATGCATTTCGGTCTTGGAATACACTATTCAGTATTCAATGTTTTTTGAAATAGCTGTATATCGTATAGCTATATACCTAATGGCTTTAGCCTAGACGCATTAACTAGACACATTAAGCACTCTATGTATCTGACACTTAAAGGCACCTATAGTGAAACTCAGAGTAGATATTGAATAATAACGGAAGTTGTTTCCTAAAGGCTAAAAGTTCCAACTTAGCAAAACGTCGAAAATATATACACCTAATTGAAGATCGTAAATGTAGGTCATAGCTATAGAAGTAGAGACTGAAGTGGTGAATGGGATTTTAACAGGGTTCGTGCTGATGTCAGTAAACAAAATCTAAGGAGTTTTCAAGGAGTTTTCAAGGACCAAAAAGTAATTTTTAAGCACGTTTTGCGACAACTTTGATATACGAAAATTTACGAATTTACGAAAATGATGTACAATACTAGAATTTTTACTTAACTTTAATTTGCAATACTCGAATTTTTACCCTACTTTAGCAAGAATTAAGGAGTTTTTAAGGAGTTTTTGCTGATTTTCTAAAATTCAAGGGCTTTTCAAGTGCCCTTAAAAACGTATATCAAATCTAAGGAATTTTCAAGGAGTTTAAGGAGTAGCACGAACCCTGTTTTAATCAAACAAAACACTTTCAATACCACTTCAACAGTCTCGGTCTCCATGTTGAATGTACCAGCATGGTACTCGTATGAGAAATATCGTATGCAATCTTGGAAACAATGCCATTACCATATATGCATGGTATTGTAGGTGAGAAGTAACAAAAGACTTTGATTAGCGCGCGATATTTTTTTTTCTTTTTTTTAACAGGTTGAGATTGCAACAAAACAATAGGCATATCTTTGATACGTTTAAGGACAAGGCTCATGCGTTCTATTCATTAAAATCATATTCATTACTTCAGTCTCCGTTTCTAGATTTCGGCATTTTTTTTCTTGTTATCGCTTTTTTCATAGCATATTTTAATTGTACGTGTTTGCGTTATATGACCATATCAATTTGCTGCAGTGGTAGGTGATGGAACAAATACGTATGCCCATATTACCAACATCCATTGCAGTAATTGGAGTGTTGACTGTTGCCAAGACACCGATTTAAGAAAAAAGGTATATACAACGAAAGATAAGAGAATATACAAAAAAGGTATATACAACGAAAGATAAGAGAAAAATACCGACATCCTTTGCAGTCTTAAAATAATGAATACAGCTTCTGCTGCGACAACGATTTTTGAGAAGGTGTATATGATATTTGACAATGACCCTATTTGGTTCCGGCTTTAAATGTTTTCGGTACTTACTTTATTGAAATGCGCATGAGATTTAAATGGGCTCTACACAAAGACGTGGACACAGTAAGAACAGTTGTTTGTTCTGACTAAAGCTTAACTTAATACCTTCATAGTTCGTTCAGTGCTCTAATCGAGGACACTGACAACGACAACGAGGAAAGACGATCATAATTGCACGAAAGAATAGGTATAAAAATATATTCTAGTTGAATTGATAAATGAACCACCCAGACGACGAGGAAGGTATGACAATTTCTTTTTGTGTTTCAGCACTGATAAACGAAACCAAGACGATAAGGAAAGTCGATCAAAATTGCACGAAATATTACGTATAGCAATGTATTCTAGTTGTATTGATAAATGAAACCAAGACGACGAGGAAGGTATAATATTTTTTTTTGTTTACTGTTAAATAGAACCAAGACAGTGAGGTAAGGCCGGGCGATCAAAACTGCACGAAAGTTTAGGTATAACAATGTCTTCGCGTTCCATTGATAAACGAAACCAAGACAGCGAGGTAAGGCCGGGCGATCAAAACTGCACGAAAGTTTAGGTATAACAATGTCTTCGCGTTCCATTCATAAACGAAACCAAGACAGCGAGGTAAGGCCGGGCGATCAAAACTGCACGAAAGTTTAGGTATAACAATGTCTTCGCGTTCCATTGATAAACGAAACCAAGACAACGAGGTAAGACGATCAAAATTGCACGAAAGATTAGGTATAACAATTTTTTGTTTGTTTCACTGATAAATGAAACCAGGACAACGAGGTAAGACGATCAAAATTGCACGAAAGATTAGGTATAACAATGTCTTCTTGTTTCACTGATAAACGAAACCAAGACAACGAGGTAAGACGATCAAAATTGCACGAAAGATTAGGTATAACAATGTCTTCTTGTTTCACTGATAAATGAAACCAAGATAACGAGGTAAGGTGATCTAAATTGCACGAAAGATTAGGTATAACAATTTTTTGTTTGTTTCACTGATAAATGAAACCAAGATAACGAGGTAAGGTGATCTAAATTGCACGAAAGATTAGGTATAACAATTTTTTGTTTGTTTCACTGATAAATGAAACCAAGATAACGAGGTAAGGTGATCTAAATTGCACGAAAGATTAGGTATAACAATTTTTTGTTTGTTTCACTGATAAATGAAACCAGGACAACGAGGTAAGGTGATCAAAATTGCACGAAAGATTAATCCTCTGGATTAGTAAATTGCCGTTTTCTCGAAAATTAAAAAGGTATTTATTTTATCTATTTTATTTTATTAACTTTTTCCTTCATACGAAGGACACCACAACAGGGACACCACAACAGCTTACGCCAATTACTGCCTGCTTTTAGTAATAAGATAGACTATATCTGGATAAAAAAAATCCTGCTTTTAGTAATAAGATAGACTATATCTGGACAAAAAAAAACTGCTTTTAGTAATAAGATAGACTATATCTGGACAAAAAATTTGAGCGAAATCGATTGTTGGAGATAAATTGCTAAGAAGTAATATATTACACGTTATCGAGGTTGAGGTTGGTCAACGAAAGCCGTTAAAAGGTATAATTAAAACGAATTAATACAACGAAAAATATGATTTGAAAAGAAAACAACGAAAAGACGAACGTATTTACAAATGACGAGTATTAAAATAAACGAACTATTTCACAACTTCAAGAGGCCGGAAAATTTTGCCGGATACTTTGATTTGCTGAATTGCTTGGTTGAGAGACCAAGAGCAAGAGAGATCATTGTTAGTTAAAATGAACTAACAAAGCTTTTCATAATAGAACGAATCATTTTATACTTGCTTCAAGTGCAGTCCATTTCATTATTGAGTTTATGAGGTGCAGTGATTAATTGAAACATGGTCGAACAAAAAGTCAAACATAAAAAGGCAGGATACATGAATTCGCTGTCAAGTTCAAAACCTATTAACAAGAACGTATACGTAAATACAGGTGAACCCCTCTAAACTGGACTTTCAAAAAAAGGAATTCTCTCTAAAGCGGACATATAAGTTTCCAATAAAACCTCGATAACACGAAACCCCCGCTTAACCGGGCATATTCTTTGGTCGCGGCGCTGTTCGGTATAGAGGGGTATCGTTGTAATAGATGAAAGCTACTTGAGCAATCAGTTTTAAAATAATTGAGAATTTTAAGTACTGTTTAATAAACAAGCAGGAGTGTTTAATCAGGATTTAAAACCACGAGGCGAAAACAAATGGTTTTAGACCTCTAATAAAACACGATCTGCGAGTTACATTTGTGTTTTTGTGAATAAATGAACTCATTAATGTTTTTTTTAGAGAAAACGCAGGTTTAAGTTAATGTAAATTATTGTGAACCTTTGTCCTAACTTAAAACATTCGTCACCGTACGTTACGATTTCGTTTTTAAATTCCCATAAATAATTAATGAGTTATATAATTGCAGTATGTGACCAACTGTACCGCCACCTGGTTAAAGAAGTCACCTCCAATCTACATCGTTTCACAGCTTTTATCGCATACGAACTGTAATTGAAACTTCAAACAATATATTTCATTTGGATCTTCACAAGACACCAGAAAATCACTTATGTGAGGTAGGACCTCAACTCTTGGACTAGATTTATTGGCTAAATAAAACTGAATCAACTGATCCACTTTAAAAGTATTGCTCAACAGCCACTTCACAAGAAACCAAATTTGGCTTATGCGAATACCTTAATTCTGGGACTTGTTGTTTGGATCAATGAAGGGCAAATTAAAAATATCACAACATCAAATTTGCATCTTCAAAAGAAACAAAAAGGATCTAAATTCTTGAACTAGAGGTTTCGCTCAATAGATCCTTATTGAAAATATCACAAGTATTACAAAAACACCACAAGGGTCTTAACTAGAAAACTAAATCAGTTGTGAGCAACATCAGTCAGTTATTGGACTAGAAGTTTGGCTCAATGGATAACTATTGAAAATATTACAAGTGTTAACCAAACACCACAAGGATCTAAACAAGAAAACTAAAGTAGTCGTGAAGAACCTCAGTCAGTTATTGGACTAGAGGTTTGGCTCAATGGATAATTTATCACCAGTATTAATAAAACACCACAAGGATCTTCACAAGAAAACTGAAGTAGTCGTGAAGAACCTCAGTCAGTTATTAGACTAGAGGTCTGGCTCAATGGATAATTATTCAAAATATCACAAGTATTAATCAAACACCACAAGGCTCTTGACAAGAAAACTACATTAGATGTGCAACGACATCAATCAATTCTTGGACTAAAGTTTTACTCAATAGCTGAATTTGAAATTCTCACAGCAAGTCCAGAAACAAAAACTAAATTGATTTGTGTGACTATGACGATCTCAATTCTTGGACTAGAATCCTGTCATGCATCTTAATAAGTCTCTTGCTAAATGAAAACAAAAATTGAGAAAACCGCGTATATATACTTGAAATACACAAGCGTCATCTTCTACAAAGTGAAGTACTGTAAATCCTACTAAGCATTATTAAAAGGATTTATTTTCCATAACAATAAAACATCAGGCAGTATATAGCATTCGATATTCATTCAGCAATTTTATTTCCGCCCATATTCTATATACTTGAAATGTACTAGTATCATCTTCTACAAAGTGAAGTACTGTAAATCCTGCTAAGCATATGAAAAGGATTTATTTTCCATAACAGTAAAACATCAGGCAGTATATAGCATTCGATATTAATTAAGCAATTTGATTTCCGCTTTTATTCTATATACTTGAAATACACTAGTATCATCTTCTACAAAGTCAAATACCGTAAATCCTACTTAACATATGAAGAGGATTTCATTTCCATAACTGTAAAACATCAGGCATAGCATTGATATTTATTCAGCGGCTGTCATCATGTCTTCCTTAATGAACACTACAGTGGCCGTTGGAATCATTAATCAAACGATCAATTCCAACGTGAGTAATTCGTGTTTTAGCGTTCCTCAGCGGGTTCTACCGATTCTTATTTATATTGCAATCTTCATATCGTCGCTGATTGGGAATTCTCTGACAGTGGCCACGGTTATTAAAGGTAATTATATAGTAATAAATAATTCTTAACTTGTAAAAGTCAACATTTAAGCGGCGTTTAGACGAGCTTTTTTTCCTTGAAAAGTATCCTTGACAATTTTCATTGCTCGTGTAGACGATCAGCAAGTTTTCCTTGACAATTTTATATTGACAAGGTTTCCTTGCTCGTGTAGATGATGAACAAGTTTTCCTTGACAAGTTTAAGTTGTGCTCGCAATGCCTTGCAATCAGCGGAGTACTAACATAATATTGGTTCCAGTCCCTTGTCGAATAAAAAAACACAATGGTGTTTATTTTGACTGATCGTGCGAAAACACTGGAAACTAATCTCATCAATATTCCTTGCCAAATTTTCCTTGTTGTCCGTCTACACGAGCAAATTTCATCCTTGACAATTTTTCCTTGTCAAGGAAAAGCCAACATGCTAGCTTTTCTTTGTCAAGGAAAAATTGTTCATTTTACTCCATCTACACGAGCAATTTTTCCTTGTCAGGGAAAACTTGTCAAGGAAAAATTGCTCGTGTAAACGCTGCTTAACAGTCAACATTAACTAACAAACATTTCAGAATCTTGGTATATTGGGTCAATTGTAAAACGTATTGCCCTTTTCGCTCGAAAAACAAGGAAGAGAGAAAAAAGGAGAAAGAGTGAGAGAGAAAGAGAGAAAGAAATGATACTACTTACTTGTGTATTTTCGGAGTTACGGAGATTATAGAGCGGTTTTCGTATGACTGTGAAACGGAGCGTGCAATGCCGTGACCGCGTCACTGCCGTAGTTTCTATAAAGACGTTCGAATTTTCGGGCGTACCGTGCAGTGTAGCGACCGTGCCTTTTTCACAGTCATGGGAAAACCGCTCTGTGTTCTAGCGTCACTGCTGCTAATCTGTATGTTATTGTCTTATATCCAATTTTTTTAACAGTTAACTATTATTTATTATAGACAAACTTCATTGGAAAAACTCTCATCTGTTTTTCCTTAACATGGCTCTCGCCGACATGATTATTACTCTCGTCTACGTAATTTCTTTAAGCGTTCGGTATTAAACAACATATCAACATATTTCCTATTTTTTAACAGTTAACTATTATTTATTATAGACAAACTTCATCGGAAAAACTCTCATCTGTTTTTCCTTAACATGGCTCTCGCCGACCTGATTATTACTCTCGTCTACGTACCAAGAATGATCGCAAGATACAGCGTTGGAAGATGGTGGTATGCAAAAGGAACTATTGGATTAATTCTCTGCCGTGCTGTACCATTTCTACACCACGTCTCAATATTAGTCTCCGTGTTTACAATTCTTGGAGCGGCAGTGGATCGCTTCAATGCAATTATGTTTCCATTACGTAACATTATGACTCGACGGGTGACTCGGGTAGTTGTCATAGCAACATGGTTAACATCTGTATTTTTGCGATGTCCATACCTCATTACTCCAACATTACAGCCGAGAAGTTCTTTCGTGATATGTGCTACGAACTTAAAAGGATTATTTGGAGCGGATTATAGAGTTTACGAACGGGTATTATTATCTATATATTGCACGTCATTGTTAACTATCATACTACTATATACTGTTGTTATAATACAGCTAAAAAGAGCCAAGCCTCCAGGCTCATCCAATCAAAAAGCACAAACAAGAAAGCAAAAAGCGTCGAAAAAACTTCTCCAGATGCTGATCGTGATCAGCTTATGTTTTATTTTATGTTGGTTCATTTACTTCTTCGCATTCGACATCTTCAAGCGTCCATTGAACTGCTACGTAACCTTTGTGCGGTTGATTCTGGCGCATGCGAACAGTGCACTCAATCCCATAATCCTTTGCGTCTTCAATGAGCGTTATAGGAACAGTTTTAAACATATCTTAAATCGCATGTTAAAGTTTAAAAGAAAGGCAAAGGCATCAGTGAGCGCATGTAATGGAGATGTATTTGTACTTCAATGCAAGAAGGTAAACGAGACAAGTATGGTTAATGTGGCTTCTAACGTCGAAAAGACGAGTTATAAACTAAGTATTGGAGACATTGAATTGTCAATAATGTAGAGCTCCAGAACAAGCGCAAACATTCCAGCAATGAAGACATTGTTTCTAGTATTAATAGTCACTTTCAAAGAAAAGTAGTGTTATAAAGTGGACATTGATTTATTTGGCTTTTATAATAATAAACTATCAATAGATAATGGAGACATTGAATTGTCAATAATGTAGAGCTCCAGAACAAGCGCAAATATACCAGCATTGAAGACATTGGTTCTAGTATTAATAGTCACTTTCAAAGAAAAGTAGTGTTATAAAGTGGCTCTGATTTATTTGGATTTTATAATAATAAACTATCATTAGATAATGGAGACATTGAATTGTCAATAATGTAGAGCTCCAGAACAAGCGCAAATATCCCAGCAATGAAGACATTGGTTCTAGTATTAATAGTCACTTTCAAAGGAAAGTAGTATTATAACGTGGCATTGATTAAGATAGATAAATTTCTTTATTTACACAGTATAGCTCTTTCAGTATTTACAAAATGTAATAACTGTTATCAATAGAGGCCCTATTTGGATTTTATAATAAACTATCAAAAGATAATGGTCCTAGCACCTTACCAACTCTTTAGTTATTGGTTAGGACCAATACCTAAAACTATTCATATTCAGTTTTTATGTTGTTGCAAAATTAACGTTGTAAATATTTCATGTAAGGTAAAAAAAAAAATAAACTAAAAACTATTACGATTCTTTCGTATATACTTTAAATACAAGGTACAACGATATGTTGGCTCAACGTCGTGAATTCCGCCTCGCTTTTGGACAGCAATCGTTTGTGTAAGAAATCACCCGGATGCGGAACAGATTACCACTGGAGTAACGTTTTCAAGTTGATGTTGAAGTCACTTATTTTAGAATATTTCAAATATTTAATAGATTTTGTACATTTTGTCCTAGAAATATGTCGCATTAAAGGTAATTTGCTATCACTACTATGATCATTAGAGTAAGAAATAGGCTTAATGTGCTTGTACACCAGGATTGAAAGGAGCTTTATGTACTGAAGGTATAATTTATTTCATTAATCTTCTACTATTGTCAGGTGAAAAATGCTTTCGTTTATCTAGCCACTTCATGTATGATGAAAAGAGAATTGACACTGAAACAACAAGGAGAAGATCCGGTTATTAAATTTTTTTTAAACACTTGATTGCTTGCTATTACAATATACATTAGATAAGGAGGTAACAAGGGGAGTACAACTACTTGACTGAAGGCTTTTTCAAAAACTATTGAGTTGGTTCCTACTGTTATAAATATTTCAAAAGAAAGTTAAAAGAGAAGTTAAACTACTTGAATAATCTTATCAACACTGGCAACATTATCTCAAAAAGGTATCAGAGAAGTAAAGGATAAGCTCCTATGAATGAAGTTGAATGAAGTTGAAATGATATTCTTGAAACACTGGCTTCCAATTGGTTAGCAAATCACAAGCAAGTACCAAAGGTAGAAAAAGCTACTTGATGAAAGTCAAGGAGACAGAGTGATTGGTAAAACATATCTTCAAACACAATGAAACTTTTACTGTGGAGAGGGAAAATTTGAATTGGTATTCTTGAAACACTGGCTTCTAATTGGTTAGCAAATCACAAGCAAGACTTCATGAAAGTCAAGGAAACAGAGTGACTGGTAAAACATATCTTCAAACAAAATAAGAACTACAACTTGTAGTAATGAAATAATATATGATCGCGATGCGCTTTTCCCCGGCTAAGTTAATTGACGTCATTGAATTTCAGTCAATAAAAGAAAGTTTGAAAAAGACAATGCAAAGCAGTCGTTATAATTATGCCCAAGAGTTGTACACATTTGTAAGGTTTAAGGCAAAGACAAATTATTATAGGAACTTTCTCAGTAGTTTTTCAGGATTTCGGCGAACAGGTTACGGAGTGTCGGCGAACTCAGGTTACGATTCATCGGCGAACAGGTTTCGGAGCGTCGGTGAACTAGTTACGGAGTGTCGGCGAACAGGTTACGGAATGTCGGCGAACTGGTTTTGTCGTGTCGATGAAACGACTCGACTGTCGGCGAAATGGACGTCGGCGAAACGACCGGTTACCTTACACTAAGCTCGAAGACTCGAACTAAAAAACTGATTATAGAGACGGACTAATGTTATTTATTAATTTTATATAGGCACAATTTCTCGAAAAACAGAGGAGCATTGTGTGTACTGTTTTTCACAACAAACGCAGTTCCAATCGCAAATTATAAACCTACAAAAGCAGTTACCAAGCAACAAGTACATCACGTATAGATATTAATTATGAAGTTTTAGTTTTGACAATTTTGACAACTTACCTGCCTGCATGAGCGTTTCATCTCAGGTTACACCAGAAAATGCAAATTAAATCATACTACTATCATACTATATTGATATTCATTCTTATCAATGGAGAAATGGTAAGAAAAACAGCGCAATGGAATAGTTATTATTTAGAAAAACATTTACATTAAAAATCGTCTAGCGAGTATTATCTAACCACGTTTCGAGTTTTATTTCACCTCGTTTCCTTGTTGATTTTTCCACGTTTCAAAAGAGAAATTTCAATAAAACCAGCGCAAACGACGAGTTTTCTTTAGAAACAAATATTTACATTAATATCGTCTATCGAGTTTTACTTGCCTCGTCCCTTTTTGGACGTTAACGATTCCCTCATTGGAGTAAACAAGAATCGGCTATAGCTAAGGACTAGCGTCCGAAACTTCAGAAAGTTTAAAACTTTACATAGTGTATATAACTATATATCTATATATTTTTTAATGTAAATATTTTCAAGTTCATACCTTCAAGAAGCTTAGCAATGAGTTTATCAGCCAGGTTAGTAGGTTTCTCCGTCTTCGGTACCGTAATTACTTCCCCTTCAAAGGGAGTGATGTTGGAAAATTCATCCGGATCTGCCTCATCACCTACAGCAATTGAAATCACTCTGATGCCGTCTTGGTCTAAAGGCTTGCTAGCTTCCATTAACACATCTGTATTCTGCCTAGATGCTCTGGAAATGGAACGTAATTTTACATTTTTAGGTGATATGTTTTAGCATATGCGACGTAAGTAGGACATATGTCGCTTTGATAAAGTAGAAATTCTTGGAATACGTTAATGGGAAATAGTAAATAAATATATATATCTGGCATGAATTGAATTAAAAATGACGCAAAAATTTAAGGCAGAGCACAAGGAACCTTATTATTGCGGGGAAGTTGGACACACGTCACTTTGATAACCTAACATATTCTCAAAATATATGTTTAGATAGGGGTCCAGAGGGAGAGGCATTTAGCAAGAAAAGAAAACCAGTAGAAATGAAGTTTAATAAATCACTCTTTTAATGTCACAATCTTGTATCTAGACACAAGTGTTCTATTATAACAGGTCCTTTGCCAGACGTGGTAACGTGACTTTGTCAATCAAAAAAGAGTTGTATGATAGGCCTAGTCTGGGACCTTAACTCGCCTTAACTCGCACAAACTCGCATTAACTCGCACAAGCTCGCAGTAAATTACTCAATGTCATAATGCACAGCGAATTGCCTTAACCTCATCTCACAAAGCTGAAATATACACATATAAGTCATGTTCTTTTAGTGTCACTCCAAATTATGGGATGGGAACTCGCCTTAACTCGCCTTAACTCGCAGCATTGAAATTTTGATTTTCCCTTAACTCGCCTTAACTCGCCTTAACTCGCCCAAACTCGCTGCGAGTTAAGGCGAGTTTAGGTCCCAGACTAGGCCTTATGATAAAATTGCAAGACTTCGAAAGAGAATGTCCATATAAGCATTCTCTGAAAGTTTTAGTTATATATCTTTAAACCCGAACCTCTTGAATTTTTTGAGTTTGGGTAGTTAGTAGAATGCTTATTTGGACATTCTGTTTCGAATTCGGACGTTTTCATTTTGCTAGTCTAAGAATCTGATTGATAAGGTCAGGTGACCATGTCCTGCAAAGGCCAATCTGGGAGACTCAGGCCCCTACATTAAATATTTCAGCACACAAAGTCACATGTTGATTTAAAGGTGCCCTTAGAAAGTCGTTCTACTTACCTATCCATAATAACCACTAACACTTTCTTAGCATGAGGCCTCACAAACTGATTCTGGAACAACTTTCGACCTTCCTTTAGCGCCTCATCTAGAGAAGGACCACCATCTCGCCTAGGAAGTCTACTAACAAAGTCTTTTAGACTCTGCGCCTTAGGAAACGTCTGGCTGAATTGAACGAACGTCTTGGGGGTTGACCCGAAGACTACAATACTATAGTGGAACCTTTCAATGCCATATTCGTTGACAATAGTGTTGATTGTGTCTTTCATTAGTTTGTAAGTTTCTGTTGAGGAGGCCGATGTGGAGCTCAGGGCAAAGGCGAGGTCGATTTCTGGGATGAGCTTTTCTGTTGAATTAATAATGGGAAAGTCCGTTATAAAATCAATTAACCGAAATTTTTGTTGGAAGGACTTGAGTTTATATTTTATTTTAGAGGCTTCTGTTGGTGAAGTTGCTGTTGAACTAAAAAAAAACGACGTCAATTTCGGGAAAGAGCTTTTCTGTTGAAAGTATAGTGGGAAAGGAAGTTAAAAAATAAATTGAACGAGATTTTCGTTTGAGAGACTTGAGTTTAAGTTTTGTTTTAGAGGCTTCTGTTGGTAAAGCTGCTGTTGAGTACAAGAGAAGACGAGGGCGAATTCTGGGATGCAACGTTGTTGCGTAGGATGGAGAAGAACTGTATAGTGTATTCTGAATTGAAATCACTCGTAGAATATGAAGAACAAACAAGCCACTGAAGGCGGACCTTTATTATTAGTATCTCATTAAACCTTGCGGTCCTGCAACTCACAACACAGGAAACCCACACACACATATCAAGTACTAACCTTGCTCAATCTTGGCAATAATTTTCTCAGCCAGGTTCTTTGGAGGCTCGTTTCTGGGTACAGCTATGACGTTACTAGGATCGTTTGTAGCTTTCTCTAGTTCTTTGCGATCTGCATCTTTACCCACGGCAACTGGAATAACTCGTACGCCAGCTTGTGTTAGAGGTCTGGCTTGGAAAAGAATGGCTGATGGGCTATTACTTGATCTGTTAAAATAACAACAGCGAAATGGTGAGACAAATGAATGGTCCCCTTCACGGTTATCTTTTTGTGCATATTGTTTATTTGTGGCCCTTGTAGCATCTCGGACAACAAATAAACAATTAGGCCTCCAAAATTCATGTTATTATCCTGTTATTAGCTGCTACTTGGTCATTATTTAACAAAAAATAAAGTAACTCTGCAATCTTGTATGTTTTGATGTGCTCTTTCATACTATGGGCTATATTTTTTAATTGCATTAGATCTAGAAACTACTACCCAGTCCCCTTCTCTCCCCTCCTCATTTAGAATATGGTCAATTCAACTATTCTTTTAGTCGTCCAATCACCGTTCTCCATTCACTCAGACAATAAGTGTACGCTAACCTCTTATCCACGATCACCACTAGGACTTTCTTAGAGTTAGGTCGTACACCCGGTGCATTCTTAAACATATTCTCTGCATCTCTCAATACATTGGCCAAGTTAGGGGTCCCTGTCTTCCTTTGGATAAGTGTAATATAATTCTTTAATGCACTTGAAGAGAAGTTGTCACTAAAACGAACGCGGCGTTTTGCGAGCTCGTCAAATATTGTGATACTGTATTTGACACGCTGAGTGCCGTAGTGGTCGATGATTTGTCTCATGGTCTCTTTCATTCGATAGAAAGTTTCATCTGCGTTCACAGCTATTGTACTAATAGCAAAGGCGATATCAAGTTCTTCAGCTCGATCTGTGGAAAAAAGGTTTGGCTTAAATTTAGCGATTTTATGTTTTAAAGTAAAATAATCATGAGCTAATTCATACTGAGAATTTTCCAGAGTTAGCTATTTGATATTTAACGGTATATTCTATCGTCAGGAACGCAGGGGCTACACCGTGGGGACGTTACATAGGGCTTGGGAAAGTAGAGTAAGAGGGCAAGAAAGAGCAACGAATAATCCTTTTCACAATTCCGTTCAGTGACCACGAATAATAGTTCCAAGTCGAGGTTCGCGTTGTTGCGCATGATAAATTATAGTTTTGCTATGTGCAACAACGCGAACCTCGACTTGGAACTATTATTCGTGGTCACTTAACGGAACTGTGAAAAGGACTATTCAAATAGGATGGCCAATTAGGGAAAACTTCGTTTTTGAGTAGTAGAACTCGTTCTACACGTCTTTTTCCCCAGGGGCTCTTTCTTGGGTTTATATTTCTCTCGTCCCTAAGCACTCACGTCCCCACTGGGTAGCTCTGGGTTTCTAAAATTACCACTAGTGAGTGTGGATCTGAGTAAAGCCTCCCCCTACTACACAATGTTGGTCTGGCAGTCATCAAGGAATCATGTTAACTGAAAACCAACATAGTATTGAGGGAAGGATTATAGAGTAAATATATAGGTAAAGGTCAAAATAGAGAAAACTGTAAAAGTGTCTCACTAGTTTTTGCCAAGATTGTGGCTAGAAGATTAAGAAGTTATTAAGAGTGATGTCTTCCTAATTTACTCACCAGTAAGGACTAATTTTATAATCTTTTGTCCCAGTTTCTCGGGATCCTCGTCACTTGGAACATTCTTCACATCATCATCATGAGGCGTCAAGTTTTCCAACTCTCTCCTACTCCCCTCGTTACCCACGGTGAATGCTATGATACGTACATTACTCTGATGAAGAGGTTTTGCCAAGGATTTGATCGTGACCGAATCAAGACCTGAAGATTTGTCGGTTATAACAACGAGGACTTTCTTGGCGTCTGGTCGGGCGGCGGGATCATTGAATAGTTGCCTTGCTGATGATAAGGCCTGGTCAAGAGCAGCTCGACCTGTGAAAGACGTGTTGTATTTATTCAAAAATCAGCAAATAAGTACAGTGGAACCCCGCCTTACGGACAACCGCTTAATACGGCCACCCCATTATTGCGGCCAGCTTTTTAGTTCCCGACGAAATGTATGCCTATACATTTTCTATAAAATTTACCCGTTTAATACGGCCACCCTTCGGTGGCCCGATTAACGGGGTTCCACTGTATCAGAAAAAAAATTGCGAAGGGTCGAAAATGTGCAATCAACTTAAATAAATTGGTGGCATGCCTGTCTATTTCGGAAAGATTGGATACAAACCACTGCTACGAATTAAAAATAAATCATTGTTTTACAGTGAAATACGGGGACTCGAGTCGTTACCGAATCTCCCAAGCCAAAACTAACTCTAAAACTCCCATCATCTACATAAATATTTTAGCATACATCACTTCTCGCGTTGTTGCGGAGAGAGCAAAATCGGATAACCAAGAGAAAAACATAGAGTTGATTCAATATCAGTTTTAGTGCTTATAACTTGTAAAATTTGACAATAGAAAAGGAATAAAATGTGCATTGTCCATTATATAGATGGATATAATTCTATAGTTAGGAAACAGTTGTTTTTAAGCAACTGTTTGATTTAAAAAAAATTGTTTTCTAACTATTCCAAAATCAAACAGTTAGTTACCAGTACTCCTCGATACAGTGTCCAGGAACGCCTTGAGACTGTCACTGGTTGGATATTTATTGGAAAAGTTGATTCTGATCGTCGCTAGGTCACCGAACACAATCAGGCCATAGTGTATCTTATCAATACCATACTCTCCAGCGATGTACTTTATAGCATCCTTCATGAGCTTGTAGGTGCGCAATGCATCTCGGGACGTGGCGGAAACGGCAAAGACGAGATCAATTTTAGGGATTTTCCTGGTTTCTGTAAAAGATACATTCAAAAGAATATCATATTTAAAAAACAATTGTCTTTTATTCGTTCATTCGACAATGAAACGTATCTTTTCGTATTTTATATTTTTCTGTATTTCTTTCTTTCTTATGGTTTGGTTGTTACTGTAATTCCTCTTTCTTTCTCTCTTCTCTCATTGTCTCTTTCACTCTTTTTGCATGTCGCACTAAATGACTGACTGTTTGTTTATGTGGTTGATTGTCCGTACGTATGTCAGATAAATCCAAATAATAAAGGCATTGTTCACGGTATGTGTTTAATCTTTACAAAATCTTAGTAAGGTACAAAGGAGTCTGCCATAATAGAGGGGGAACTCAAAAGCCATCACATACCTTGAAATATCTTATCCATGATTTTCTTACGCAGCTCATCAGGGTCCGCATTCTTATTTGATGGTATAATCTTATCCTCATCTCCAGTGAATGTCTCCAGTTCAGGTTTATTGACCTGGTTTCCAAACGACACAGCAATAATGGTGATATCGGCATCATGGAGAGGTTTGGCAGCGGCATCGATTTCCTGGAAAATTTAACGCAGTAAGAACCTTCCATATCAGTTTGAAGTGGTTTTATACTTGGTAAAATGTATTTCAGGTTTTTAATTTTGCATGCATAATGACAAACTTAGCATAGTTGCGCAAAGGTTCTAGTACCGTACCGTATCACCGTTCCGCTGAAATATAACATCGCTTATGACTCTATATAATTCAAATCAGTTATTCGCCGCAGGCGAAGGGGAAGTGAATATCAGTGAATAATAACCGAGGCTGAGTCAAGGTTATTATTCCCCGATATTCACTGAGCCTGAGGTGGATAATTGTTTTGGTATAAATACACAAGTGATTATTTCAAAAAGTAAACATTACCAGCATTTAATTTGAAAAAAAAAACCCTGTTTATTTCTCATTTATAAAAGCGCACGAAACGCTGTATTATCGATAGATAGTATAAATTTATCAACCAATCACCTCGCGCGATTTTTTTTAATCAATTGATGATTGGCACTAATGCCCAAAAACGTGTTGAGAAATGAAGTTCTAATTAAACTATTTGCCAAACCAGATCCTAGGTATGTTCAAAATAAGATTCTTTGTCAGTTGTATTTCGAAATCACGTACAATGTTTGGAACTCAAGCTCCTATTCCCAGAGGTTTTGAATTAGGTGTGTACTACACATAGTTCACGTTATTAGGCCTATTTGCTTTCAACTACTTTTAATAAATTAACCTTCAAAACAACATTGGATATGACCTCCTTTTGTTGTTCCTCTTTGTTGAAATCACGTAAAAATTTATTCTCAGAGGTTTTGAATTTGGTGTTAACGAACAAAATAACACGTTAGCCGTTTAAGTCTATTTACTTTGAGCTAATTTATTACCTTTGTTGTTCTCCCTGAGGCATTATCAGTCATCATTACCAGCACCTTCCTAGCCTTAGGTCTGACAGCAGGATCTGTGAACAATTGACTAGCCTGAGCCAACGCCTTTTCCACAGCCACGCCTCCAGTGTATCGAGGTAATGCCCCAATAAACAACTTAAGTTTTTCCATCGATGGGAACTTCTCGCGAAATGTCTTCTTGGTTGTCGAGACGTCTGCATAATGGATGAGGCCGTATTGGATTTTTCCATCGCCGTATTTGGTGATGATTGACTGAATGGTTGATTTCATGAGTTTGTAGATTTCTTCTCCGTCACTGGACGTAGCCGTGATTGCAAAGGCGAGGTCTAGTTCTGGTATAGATGCTGAAGACAACAAAAAATTAAAACAGCTAAGAAAAAAAAGTGGATCTAGAAACAAATTATATGTAAATAAAAAATACATTACTCAGAAAGCTATATTATTTATTACAGCAACAACCAACGGCAATCAGTTTGATAATGATAATAATAATATGATCATGGTAGAAATGATGATGATGATTATAACCATGATGATGATATAGATCTCGATGTTGATTTAGATGACGTTGTTCTAGTTGACAATGATAATTATGGTGATGGGGAGAAGGAGGAGCAGGAGGAGCTGAAGGAGCTGAAGGAGCAGGAGGAGCAGGAGGAGCAGGAGGAGAAGGAGGAGCAGGAGGAGAAGGACACGAGGACACGAGGAGGAGACGAGGAGGAGAAGGAGGAGGATTCATTAAATCTAATTCTGACCTAAATAGATCTTATTCGTTTGCCCAAATACCATACCTAGGCAATATTAATCAAAAGTGTCTTCATTCCAAGTAAAATAATGCTAAGAGAATATGTTGGGAAATGCGTAAAAGTCCTACTGCACTTCTATTTGATAATGTAATATTTGATATAAATCGCGGGCTCGGATTGGAATATTTACTGAATATTTTATAAAAGAAATAGAAATCTCGGCAGCAGTGTTTTATCGAGTTCTAGAACACTTGGGAATTTTAAAAGGACTAGGAGAGCGTCTTGCTCCTTCTAACGCTCCTCTCGTTTTCTGCCGGTGTTTTATTTCTTCAAAGTACTGTACTTACGTTTCATAGATTTCTCCATAATCTTATCGGCAAGGCTCCTAGGAGTTTCCGTTGTAGGTACAGCAAGAACATTTGATTTGTCTGAAGTAGTCGGCTCTAACTCAACCTTATTCACTTCGTTACCAATAGCAACAGGAATAACAATGATACCAGCTTGTGATAAAGGCTTGGCTACAAAACGTATGTCGTCTGGACGGACACCTGATCGACGGTCCGTTATGATAACCAATACCTGCAAACAATTAATTAAAACAGACAGTGTTAAGTCTGACAGCAATTCTTGTTGCCTCCGTTCTCGGTATTTATCGCTTACGTAAAACAGAGCATTGATGGAAAGAGCGCACCGTCGGCTTCCTGGGAGATCAGCGTCTAGCTGAAGTACTTTTTTTTTTCGAGGGAACAATAAGTACTTTTTTTTTTCGAGGGAACAATAATTTTCTGTTTTTGTTTTGCGGGTTTATTTGAAGGTGCTTAAGTGCTTGTACCTTTTTAGCGTTTGGTCGCACTCCAGGACCTTTGAAGACCCGACCGGCTTCTTCTAACGCAACGTTGATCAGTGCGCCACTTGAGTCACGTGGTAATGAATCAAGGTGAGTCCTCAATGCATCTGGATCAGAGGTCTGCAATAAAAAAAAAAAACAGAAAACAGCCTTCAGAATAAATGACTACAATCTTGGTATTCTGATCTACGTTCCCATCACTATAACGCCTTTTGTTTTTGTTTTGTTGTTGTTGTTGTTTTTGTTTGTTTGTTTTTTGTTTGTTTGTTTGTTTTTGGAGGAGGAGGGTTTTTTTTTTGTAATTCAGATTTGTTTGATTTGAATTACAATTGGTTTGATTTGAATAACAATAGCTCCCCGCCAAAAACAGAAGGCATTATGGTTATTGTGAAAGTAGAAAATATGAAAAAGAAATGTGATTAGCTCGAACAATACAGTGAACCAAACGGTTTGACGTTAGCCCAGGCACAGAAGATGATGGTGAGCTGTAAATGTCCCGGTACGACATCTTCAATGTCATTGAAAGGCTCAGTCAATCAAACTAACCTGGGAGCTGAATGGGATCCTAGTAACTGCAGTAGCGCCATATATTATAAGACTGTGATGGATACGATCGGTGCCGTAAGTCTGCACTATGGTCTTGATCGTGTCCTTCATAAGACGAAACGTCTGGTCAGCAAGGCTTGAAGTGGCGGATATGGCGAAAGCCATGTCTATTTCAGGAACTTCTGAGAAAATTCAAAAATGTATATCATAAGGTGCTTTCAAGAATAAATATTTTGGTCGGAGTTTCCGCACTGTAACACTTCAGAACTAGGTAATCATGTTAAATGTCATTTCGTCATTACTATCTACCCGTGGAACCCCGTTAATCCGGCCACTGAAGGAACAGCCAAAAGTGGCCGTATTAACGGAGTGGCCGTATTAAGCGGTTAAATTTTATAGAAAATGCATGGGCATGCATTTCGTCGGTACCTAAAAACTGGCCACAATAACGGGGTGGCCGTATTAAGCGGGTGGCCGTATTAAGCGGGTGGCCGTAAGGCGGGGTTCCTCTGTATTTACCTGGTTTCACTCCTTTCTCGATCTTCTCAATGATCTGTTGTCCTGTTTTTGCAGGATTCAAGTCTTCAGGTTTCTTGATAACGTTTTCTTTATCATTAGTCGTCTGCTCTAGTTCGGGTACGCTTGCCTGTTTACCCACGCTGACCGGTATGACTAGAACTTTCTTGTCCGCTAACGGTTGAGCTTGTCTCTTGATGTCAGGGAGACTGCGGCCTGAAGCCTTGTCTGTGATAATGACCAACACCTGGGAATGAAATCAATCATGCAGGAACAGATTAAATATCATTATCATCATTACTATCATGGTCATCATCATTATCATCATCATCACCACAACCACAACCAGCACCATCCTCATCCTCATTATCATCATCAAACCATCGCCATCATTACCGTCGCACTTATCATTATCATCATCATCACCACCATCGCCATCATTACCATCGCCATTATCACCACCAGCACCATCATCTTTATCATTATTATCATGGTCACCATCATCATCATCACTAAAACCACAATCAGAACCATCATTATCATTATCATCATCATCATCATCATCATCACCACAATCGCCATCATTACCATCGCCAATATCACCACCAGCACTATCATCATCATTTTTATCATTATTATCATGGTCATCATCATCGTCATCATCACAACAACTACAACCACAACCAGCACCATCGTCATCATCAATATCATCATTATCAATCATCATCATCACCACCATCGCCATCATTACCATCGCCATTATCACCACCAGCACCATCATCATGATCATTATCATCATCATCACCCAC
Source organism: Metridium senile (assembly GCA_949775045.1). NCBI lineage: Eukaryota > Metazoa > Cnidaria > Anthozoa > Actiniaria > Metridiidae > Metridium > Metridium senile. The sequence continues at coordinate 7,661,993 of OX459103.1, read as the reverse complement.
ACCATCATCACATCATGAAATCTTGAAATAGAAGTATAGAACGGATTTTGTATGACTATGACAAGCTCACGACATGAATGGAGGCAAGGCATGTCAAACATTTTTACAAACATCACGGTCGCAGCAAGGCAGGCACACGGCATCGCAAATTTCACAGTCATACCAAATCTGCTCTATAAATTCAGGAACTGAAAGCTTGCTTCAGGCGAAAGGAAATCAGTTTAACTAATAATGGTTGGTCGTCATTCAAAAGTAGAATGACAGCTAAATGTGTCTCAAGGAGGGACGGGCGAACAATAGCTGTTATTACAGTTATATGCAAATGATTTCAAACAATGGATTCAAATCGAGGCTTTCGGGCAAACCTATTGTTTTCGCCCGAAAGCCTCGACTTCAGCCCATTGTTCAAAATCATTTGCATATAACTGTAATAACAGCTATTGATTTATTGATGCAAGGCAACGTATCAGAAATACCGTATGTAATCTTGAAAACAATGCCATTATCATATATGGTATTGTAAGTGAGAAGTAACAAAAGACTTTGATTAGCGCGCGATATTTTTTTTAACAGGTTGAGAATTCAACAGCACAATAGGCATATCTTTTATACGAAACTGTCTCTGCCTCGTCCATAACACATAACACAAACACATTACCTTTTTAGAATCTGGTCGACCAGAATTATCAAATCCTCTATTCGCCTCGACAAGAGCTGCATTGAGATCACTCCTGCCCCGATACCTTGGAAGACCATTGATGAGTGCAACCATCTTCTTGTCATAGACTCGCGCATTTTCATCAAATCGTAGCAGTGTTCTCGCTGTGTCAGCAAAGACGATGACGCTGAACCGTGTTGTAGTGTAGCCATACTCATCGTAAATGTACCTCAATATTTGTTTCATTCGATTAAATGTGTCTACCGATTGTGAGGCAGCGGAGGATATAGCAAAGGTTAGGTCCATTGCAGGCAGTTTGGGAGGATCTGGATGGAAACATAAGAAAGATTGAAATACATGAACACGTGGTACTATGTGTAGCGGTCCATTAGGGACTGATCATAAAGTATAGGGGTTGGGTCGGAAAAAAGGGGGTTGGGCCATAAATTTTTAGCATGAAAAAAGGGGTGGGCAAAGAAAAATTAGGCAATACACAGGGGGTGTTTGGGGTGATTGTTGTGCATTGCAAAGGGGTGGACTACTTGTTAATATGCATAGACTTAAGGGTGGGCCAATAAAAGACATTATTTGGAAATTCTGAATTCATTAGTTCTTTGCTATTTTGTTTTTATTTCGTGGTGCTTTTGCTCTATTCCTGTTACCTTTCATAGCAAACTTCATTCGTGTTACTATGTTTAACCACATCGTTCTGATTGCAAGTATTTTATATTTCAGGTTAATGTTGAGTGACTAAATAATCACCAGATAGAAACTATTAGTTAAGTATTCTGTTTTTATTTCGTGGTGTTTTGCTCTATTATTACCTTTCATAGCAAACTTCATGATTTCCTTTCCCAGTTTCACAGGATCACCATCCTCCTTCTCTGTGATTGGTCTGTAGTCAGGTGACACGACACCAAAGGTATCACGGTCTACGTCATCACCAATTGTCACAGGGATGATATGGACATATTTCTTTACCACAGGCTTGGCTGCTGCCTTGATTTCAATGGCACTCAACCCTGAGCTCTTGTCTGTTATCACTACCAGAACCTTAAAGATAATATAACAAAACCTTTTATATAGAATTGTTAAGAAGGATTGGGCTCCCTGTGTACTAACTAGATGACCCGTGAGGCCTTGCGGGTTTAGAGAGCACATGGTGTGTTTTTCGACTGAGTTTGATGTTTAGGTTAGTTCCGGGATTCTATATAGTTTGCTTTAGTTTTCTTAAACAAAAGGTTTCCAAATGTGATCTCTCGGAAACAAGAATTTATTTTTCTATAACGTACTACAATCTTTGACAAAAGTGTTGGTACGACTGTGATGAAATCATTTTACACCAACATTGATGTGGGGAGAAGTGGGTTAAATTTCTTATACTTGAAATAAATAAAGCAGTCACTATGACACTTACTTTTGACAAAGATTGTAGTATTCATTGTAAGTATTGTTTCAATAAACGATCTACCCACCTTCTTAGCGTCAGGTCGA